>OX031009.1:162857366-163457366 GCA_943735925.1 Pollenia amentaria
CGAAATAAAAGCTTGGCAAGAATCACCCCAATCGTAATTGATACTATCTCCTTTAACGCTTGCTAATATATTTTCAACTATCTCTTCAAAAATACCATCTTTATTCGACGATTTTTCGTCATAATCACTGTCGTAACTTGGCTTATGGATATCACCAGTTGAAGCAGAAAAGCCTCCTAAGCCATCCGTTTTGATATCATCCTCCATGAGCTATTGAATATCTTTACGGTTCATAATTTTTGGGTATGAGCATTGAGGAGCCAGTAAATGACTTTAGATATGTAACTTATGTTGGACTGGTGGTACATATATGTACCACTTCTAAAATTTTTTATATACATAAATGGCAATATAATGTAAAATGTTGTTTTACCTGTTGTAAAACATAAGTTGAAAAAACTATATTCTGAGGAAATTTGTAATTCTAATTTGTTATATATGTTATGCTAGGAACACAACTGGGGCGAACGACGAATCTTTGGCCGCGAATATTCGTCGCCAAAAATAAAAGACGTTTGTGTATATGAAAATGCACATAATCAGGGCGCCGGCGAAATTCGCCAAACGCGGCGAACTTTAAATAGATTTAATTCTATTTCATACGCCAAATCAGTACTAGGTGGCCATGTTTCGTTTTAGTTAAGAAGTAGTTTAGTAAATAAAGTTACTTTTTACTTTAATAATTGTTTTTTTTTATTGTATAACACATAAAATAAGTATACAAAGTATTTGGCTATAAAAATAGTTTTTAGTTGTGTTTTTGATTATGTTTTTATTTTTAAGCATTATTTTTTTGAATATGGTCACACTATTTCTCTCTCTTTGCGCAAACAGTAATCAACTTTCTCAATTATACTATTCGTCGTTATTGTGCTTCATACGACGAATTTACCCAGCGAATTTTTACGGAAAAATTCGTCGTGTAGGGCGAAATTCGTCGTTCGTCCCAGTTGTGGTTCTAGCATAAAATTATTGCAAAATTTAAAAAAAAACGAGCAATAATTATAACATGCGACCGCTTTTGTCGACAAAATCTGTAAACTTAGCACTGATGCAATGATATTTTGAAAAAAGAGCATTTAATACCGAAGGCAATCGTTTACAAAACGGTGTGGCTTACTTGTAAACTAAATACTTACCCCCTAATTCTAAAAAATAAAACAGGTCAATAAAAGGTAAAATGAATTTTCTATGAAAATTTGTTTAATAAACCTTTTTTTATTGACCGGTTTTATTTTTTATTGACAAGTCCGTTTAAGTGTATACTACAACTTTTAGGAATATATGGAACTTAGTTGAAACTACCAGTGGAGTTCCCTGATAGGGAAGTCTGGCGTGGATCCATTGGACTGTTTGAGGGGTGGGCAGTATTTACGGATGGCTCAAAGATGAAAACCAGCGATGGTGCCGGGGTTTATATTGCGCACACTGACGTAAAAAGGTCAATCAGACTGCCGGATGAGTGCACTGTTTTCCAAGCTGAGATCCTAGCGACGGAGGTGATACTGAATCACATCGTGGGTAGATCTTAAGTGACAATTTACGTCGATAGTCAGGCAGCGCTTAGGGCTTTGACAAATTATACGGCGCGATGGTGCTTGGTCGCTCGGTGTAGGGATGCTATGAGGGAACTCATGGAGGTATTCAAATTAAGGCTGTGTTGGGTACCTGGACACTGCAAGGTGGTTGTCAATGAGGTGGCGGATGAACTCGCGAGAGAGAGTTTGAGTCTGGACTTATTGATAAGGGACGGGGGTAAAGCCCCCCTATGTCTCTACTATGAGGTGATACGGGAAAGATTCCGTGATGACGTTAACCGATCCTGGAGGAACAGAACGGATTGCAGGGTGTCTAGGGCAATATGGCCAGGATTAGATACAGGGGTTCTGCTGGGATTGGATAGGAGGACACTTATAGGGTTCTTGACGGGCCATTGTTATGTTAGGGCTTTTACGAGTAAATGGGACAATGCCATACCGAACTTCTGCAGCTAGAGACAATTGAGCATGTACTGTGCCACTGTCCTAAGATGAAGGGTCTCAGACAGAAATGGCTTGGGGATAGAGTTCACGATGTAATCCAGTCGATTTACTGGGGGTTTTCAGGAAAATAGGACGGCTGTTTGTGTTGAGGGGACTGTAGAGGGAGGAACTGTCCTAAGTAGTACCTAATAATATCTTGTATTCTATCTATCTGTTATTTCTTTTCTTCTTCAATTGTCTCCGAGTGGAGGTGTGCCCTTGGGCGCATAACCCTTCTTAAACTAACCTAGTGGTGCATATGCGTGCCACTTGCACCGAAAGGCATAGAGTTGAATCTTTCCCTAGAAGCTCGGTACAATAATAACAGGTGGTCTCGAAAAGCCAGATTTTTTTCTATTAGCTTGTTCCGTGACATGATCTGTCAAATGTTGTTTATGTTTTACCAAAACTCACACACGCTATTAAATAACTAGTGTTTTTTTCTTTCATAACACTTGGCAGGTGTTTGACAGTTTCCATCACGTAACAACAACAGAAAGCACTACTTTTTTTTTTTTTTTTTTTTTTTTTTTTTTTATTGTACATTTGTTGTCATCTCGCGGCTACCTTGTATTATTTTACGATGAATAGAAGTACATTTTTAGTAAAGTTCTAAATTTATAGCAAATTCTCTGCTTTTATTTCGCGTGTTGTATTTACTTATCAATAAATTCCGTTGCCACAACGAAATTGTTTGATTGCAGTTACTTGAAAATAAAAAGTTATTTACTTAACGAAATTAATGCCTACTCATCAGTATATAATTAAATATAAATTTTAATTAGTGTCAAAAATATTAATATTTCCTAAAAATATTAAATTACAAGCAATATTTTTTTTTTAATTATAGCTTTGCAATAAGACGATACTGCAGGCAAAAAAAAAAATAATTAAACAGTAGTCAGGTGAGTTCTGGCAATTAATTTAAAATTTAATTTATTTTATTGCTTTTCCTCTAATATTATTATTTAGAAAAGATAAAACATCAGAATTTCCACAGATTTTTTAGATATTAATTCATTAGGAGGACTTGCACGATAGTTTCAACTCTAAACTGGATCAACAACAATTTAAGTAAATCGTAAAATTTAAAAAAGTGTTCAGATAATTTATTTTGAACTCGAAAATATTTTCTGTGTGCAATAAAACCCATTTCCTATTTGCATTATTAAGTGCAAACTGTAACAAATGAAATTTATTCGCCGGCATGTCTCCTCTATTAAACGCCATTTGGTTAAGTAAATTCTTGTCATGAAAAATTTGTATACGATTTTTTTTTTTTTTTTTTAATGAAATTCTATGACTTCCATATGTTAAGTTTTTGAATACGAAGATCTCAAATGAATTCTAGACATAAAAAAAACAAATTGCATATGGGCATTTCCAAAAAAGATAAGCCGTGACCAAAAATTTAAATGCTTAAAAAAAATCTTTGTTTATCTGATCGTATCACAAAAAACCCTTCAAATGCTTTTGGCATTGTATGTGCAAAATCGCTTTTATCTTTGCTTTATGTTCTACTAACGGTACAGTAGAAGTTTTTTGTATGCACATCCTTTTTCGATTACTTTATTAGATGTTGTTGTTTGTTAAGTTTATTTCTGTATCGCATTCGTAGTAACGTTATTTTTAATAAAATTACCCAGCGGTAATTTTAATAAAATTACTCCTTCTTTTCGATGTATAAGGGCTGCTCGCTCCATTTCATACTCATATCTTTTTAAACACGTTGTCATTGCGGGGTAGGCCTTCCGCTATCACTTCTTTCGCAACTACATAAGACTGATAACTGGAAAAAAAATAATCTTTTGCTTTTGCTTTGACAAAAAAAAAAAAAAAAAAATATATTACTGCTTTTCTTCTCCCTTCTCATAGAAGGGAAAGTGGAATGTGTATCTAATCTTTTAAACCAAAGAGCCCGGGCCTTCTATGAGGCATACTGCAGCAGTTAGATAAGAATGGTAATTAAATCAATCTACTCTTTAAGCAGGCCTTCAATAAGGCCTGAAGTAAGAAGACTTGTGAGTTTTCCCGCTGGGTAGTCCCGTAGAAAATATTTAAATGAGCAAAATTAGTTATGTGTCTTCTGATTGGTGTCTAGTCAATATATCAGCACATAAAGCCGAGAAAATGATTCCTAAGTGATTATAGCGCATAGACAAAGGTATAAAGAAAAAAAAACAATTTATTTTTTATTTTAAGGATAATGCCATGTGGAACTGAAGTAAAAGACGAAGAGCGTGGATTGGGCAATTAAATGAATCAATCCGGCATGAAAGTTGGTCAAGTTGGCTGCTTCAGTGAAGAGACACCGAACTACGACAACAAATAGATTTAGCGGCCGGATAAGCACCATCGATGATCGGAGTTGTTGTAGGCATATGAGTTGTAGGCAAATGAAAGTAGAACTTGGGTTTAATGTGACTAAACAACGCGTACATCAAATAATAAGGCAAGATTAGGGTCTTCAATATGAGAATCGAGTGCCTTAACCACGCCTGAAACAACATCATATCAATGCAGGTATTGCATTTTATGAAAATTATAACTTTTGGGGAGAGGAATTCGAAACTGTGATATTCAGTGCCGAAAAATTCAATTTAGTGGGATCAGATCGTGCCCACAAAATATTGGAGGGACAAAAACCGCCCACGAGTAGCATGCCATAAACGAGTTCATGATTAGGGTTCACTTATGCTATGGGCGGTATTTTCATCAAAAGGCAAGTAAAAAAATATGCTTTGCGCCAGGTAAAATAATTGCAGAAATATGCATTGATTTGTTAGAAAGCAAATTCCTTGATTTTGCTGGTGATTTGCAAGACGATGAATGGATTTTCCACCTGTGCGACGAATGGATGTCCACGTGGCGAAGTAGAGAAAGGTGTTCTTTAACTCTCGAGTAACGTTCGTTTCCAAAAAGTATTAAAACTCTTTGCTACAACAAGACAAAAACAACAGGCAATTTATTTTAGTATTACCCAGCAAAAACATAACTTACCCGGTAAGTTAGCAAGTAATGTTGGAGACATATAAACACTACTTATTTTTCGGCTGAATAACTACAGAATTCAGTTCTTACAATACACTTTCTAGTAGTCCATAAAAATCTAGTTATTATTTAACTACCTGTAAGTTGAATTGTAAGTACATACTTACAATATATTTACTAGAAGCCAAAATATAACTAGTTTTTATTTATTAACTTAGGTATTTTTCTAATTGAATATTGGGCAAACTTAAGCTTTTTTGAAGAATGTCGAAACAAAATGTAATAAAACTCAAAAAACATCGTGAACAATGAAATAACAAATCGCTAGATGTTATGTTATAGATGTTATCTCTGGGTATATTTCGAACAGGATTGAAAAGACAAAGTCAGGTGCCTGAAGTGCCAAAAAATGATAAGTTGCAAAGCTTCTTCCACGTCACGACTTATTAATCACCTTTAATTAAGCCACATGCTCGTCATTAATGTTCTCCAAATAAAACTTAACTCCGTTCGAAGAAGTTCCAGAGAGACGAAATATTAACCCGCTGTGTTGCCGAGAATGGAATGCCCGTTAAGGCACTAAAAACTCTTAAAAAGTTTTAGCATATCTTCATGCTTAAAACTACAACATTCCGGCGGAATCAACAATTGAGAAGAAAAATTCATCAGCTTTATTTATTAAAACACCAAGAATTAAAAAAAAATTGAAGAAATTCAGCAATGTCATGGAAGGTTTTGAATTGTGGCAATATGAACTACCATTCGTTTCTATAATTCTGAAACAAAATAATTTGAAATATATACTTGGCTAAGAGGTTTTGTTTGCAACTTTTCAAAAATATGGTTGAAATCTACTGATTCATATAGACATGCTTAACCACCAACAAATTAAAACTCATTTAAAATAAAATTGGGAGAATATCTCAAATAATAAAGTTATTAAATTCCTGTAATATTTTATTTGCTTTGGCAAAACATTTTTCTAGATGAAACATCATTTAACAGTTTCTTAATTGCATTATTCAATTATCTACTTACAAATGAATCTTAGTAAATAAATAGAAATTGTAAAAAAAGAAGCTAAAGTTTGATCAATTAACTGGTCACACTTTTTTTGGATTTTATCGTCAAATATTTGTTAGGTCTGAACATACCAAAAGTCATATCTATGTATTTCGTGGATTCCTTACTTTTTTTGTTTAAATTACAGTTTTATTACAAAAACTTATTTGATTTTTGTGTTATTATTTAAAAAAATGCTTAACCGAAAGCCGGTTTTTTAAAAACAGGATCTATTCGGAATATTCAAAGCCCGGTTTTTGAAAAAAGTCGAATAGTCGATCTTCCTAGTCCATACACACTTAGAAACCATACCTATTTTGTAAGTGTATAAGTACTAGGGATGCCAATTCCGATCCCGAAAAATCCCGGGATTTTTGGAATTCAGCAAATCCCGAATTAAAATTAAAATCCCGGGATTTTCGGGATTTAGTCAATCCCGAAATCGTTAACTTAATTTCTTTCCCCCCCCCCCCCCCCCCCCTTTTTTATAAAAGGAACTTCATCATCACATTCTCCTTTGAGAGGATAGAGAACACCATACAGATCTTTAATATTTATTTGATTAACTCTGTTAGTATGTCATTGAAAACGAAAGAAACATTTTGCGAGAAGTGCTGAAAATAATTAAAGAAGAAAATTAATTAAAGAGCGAAATGTCTTTGGAAATACACAAAGCAAAAAGATATACCAAAAGTTACGTCTCGTTTTATTTTCTAATTGAAATGTGCAAAATGGTTTAGGTGCATTAAAGTGTTTTCCTAGAGCGGGCATTGTACCTACGGTAATTTTTGGCACGATTTCACGAATTTAGGTAGTGTTAAACATTACATAATTTCTACCACTAGTGGTGGTGGGTGTAAAAATGTGTTTTTGTTAAAATAAGATTTGTATAATTAACTAAAAAAATTGATTATGTTAATTAATTTCGAATTCAAATTTCAATTATTCATCTTAATTCATTTAATAAAAATTTTTATAGAATCTTACAAAAAAATCAATTACTAGTTTGCTCTATTCAATTACTATATTAATTATTTTTTTTTAATTAGTTTCAATCAACTGAGGTAATTGAAAAAATATAGATTTTATGCTCATTATTTTTAATAAGATCACTTAACACATTGTTGGAAATCGTACGCGGTTTTTTTTTGTCATAGTTTTAATTAAATTATTCATTAATTATGAAAAATATCACAATTTTAAATTTGTACAAATTTTATTAATCAATATAATCATTATATTTAACATTGTATTATTAAAAGAATTATAAAACTTTTGTTTGTAAACCTCTTTTAAAGACGTTTTTTTTAATAAATATCTATAAAAAGCATTTATCTTATAACTTTCAAAAATCCCGAATCCCGAAATATTACGAATAATCCCGGGATTCCGGGATTTGATTTTTTGAAATCCCGAGTCCCTGGATTTGCAAAAATCAGAGTGGCATCCCTACTAAGTACCCAACTCTTAGTACCGTTCATAACTATTTTCACTAAAGTAACAATTATTATGTAGTGTTCTGGTTTTCGTTATAAAACAGTACAATTGTAGTTGTTCGTAGATGTGCATTATATTTTAATCTTCTGTAGTGTTTTTTTCACATTGATGAAGGAATGAGCAAACAAAAGTTATTAGCTACGCTTCTCACTAGTATTGCTGTTGTTGCTTGGCAATTTGCACGGCCACAGTACGAATAGCCTGTGTGTTAATTGTGTACATGTTTTGGTTTAGAAAAATTTTTTGTTGGCTTTTTTTTATTTCGTTAAAAACACATACGTATTTTATTTTTGTAAAAAAAAATTTGATGTCTTTACCAGCTAAAAGGCGCTGAGCACAACTGCAAGGAAAGAACATTAATGAGCTGAACTGAATACAACGAAGCTTGAAGTATTTTACGAAAAACAGAACTCAATGAAATATTCTTATCTATATTGACTTGGTTAAGTACAGTACATGTTCTTATTGTGTACGAAGATCACAAACAAAGGTATTTACTACACAAACACTATTAGCGTTTGTGTTTTTTTTATATTTCTACCGTACAAAACACTAAAGTACAGATATTATGTTTATTTTTAAACTCTGGTTTAAACACTAAGAATTTTTACTGTTGAGATATTTTACTCAAAGAAAATTTGACGTCAGAAATCAACAACTGAAAATAGTTTCTAATATTTGTCAGATCGCTAATTTTGTCACATGATTTTATTTAAATAGTTGGTAATATTGTTTTTTTTTTTCTGATGGACTCATATTAACATTTATAATCTTGTCTGACTAAAATAAGTCTTAATCAATCTAACTCAAAATACTTTATCTAAAAAATGTTTATATATAAATTAAATTTGTGCTGATTCATTCTATTAATACTTTCAAATACATTTGATCATACAATACGGCAGAGGTGTAAAAAACTGCAATCAATTGGCATTAAAAACAAAATAATTTCAACCAAATTAAATTTATTCTTTGATTTCAAAATGAATTCAGATTTCAAAATGAGATCTTATCAAAATTGCAATATTTTGTGATTACATCCGGTATGAAATCATTCTATTTAGAAATAATTTTACTCAATTAATTTAATTGTAATCAACTTGATTTTAATCAATTCTTTTAAAATCACAACTAAAGCAGGGGCCGTACCATTTATAAGTGATATCAAAAAATTCTTTTGTAACGGTAATTTTATGAATTAAAAACAAAAAAAATCCATCTAATGCAGTTATTTGTTAACGTAAAAATATAAGCTCAAATTTAATTATAAAAAAGAGAATTTTATTTAGTCGTCAAAAAATAATACTTATTGGACAAGTTTGATTTTTCCCTTCAGAAAGAACAACTCCTTGTAAATTGACACCAAAAGCTTGACGCTGTTCAGATCATTATAATTTGTCAAACAGTGCAATATAATCAGCAAATAAATCGTCATTAAAAAAAGAAGAAAATAAACAAAATGAGTTTTAATTTAGACGGCAAAATGAAAATCCTTCGAAGACTTTTATTTTATGACGAAGAAATTAGTTTTATTTTAGGCTGAAAAAGCGAAATTAAACTTTCTTTTTAGGAGTTTCATCCGAACTTGTATTTTTTCGTTTAAATTTAAGGCCTGGAATAGAATCAAGTAGTTCTAGTAGTAGTTGAAGCTGACGAATGCTCTATATCGCAACAAAGTTCAAAATTTCGAACTTTGCGCTTTAACTTCAACTGTAACGACTACACTACAACTACGTATTCATTTGACACTACTTTGAAACTGCCGTTTTTAACTTTTTACAGCTTGCAGCGCTATTAGTAACGTTGTAGTACAGCGACTATTCTGTTGCCCACTTAAGGCTTAACTGTGAAGCTGAGATCGTTTTTCAATATCACCATCGATTCTGAAAGAGCACTTCAATACGATTCTGTTGGTATAGTGTAGGTGTCCGTTGACTCTAATATGGAAAGCTTTCGAGTTTAAATTTTCTCGATAACTATTATTTACGGTCTTTGCAACAAGAGTAAAAGTCCAACGCATTATATACACTTGGAATATATAGGATGTAAACATTGTGGGCCATTCAAAATTATCAGAGTTCGCTTTATTTTTAGAAGAAGGAGTTTCTCATTTGATGAGAACGAAGAATTTGATTCTAATTTAATTTTGATTACAAATACTGTATTTAATTGCACTTAAATTTATAATATATAAATTGGTTTCAAAAACCTGATTCAAACGTATTTATAGTTTTGATTTCCGATTTTGAAAGCAACCAAAAAATGAGCAATCATTAAAGGTTCCCATACACGACATGATTTGTATATCTGGGGGGCTAATTCTGGCAGTCGTGATCGAATACTTTTTCGATTCGATTGACTCTTACAGAAGCAATGTTATAACGGTAACACACGGCAATGGAAAATTTGACGACGCAGGGGCTTGTTCTGGCAGTTGTGATCGCATACTGATTCGATTCGAAAGCAATTTTATTTCTAATTCTTTCAGTCGATACTGACCGCATCGAAATAATTTTTTCAGTGTTTGAAAGCCCAAATAATTACTTAAGAGCACTGAAAAAATAATTTAGAAATAAAATTGCTTTCCAATCGAAAAAGTATTCGATTACCACTGCCAGAATGAGCCCCCTCCCTGGCTTGTAAAATTTCCCATTGCAAAATACATTACATGCCGTGTGTTACCTTAATGACATTGCTTCTGTAAAAGTATCTAAGACGCATAGTTATCAGACAACATTTCAATTAGAGCGTGGTAAATTTTTTTTCTGACAAACCATCTGAGATCAGCTGTTTTATTATGAAAAAAAAGTTGTCGGAAATCTCTACCGTGAGAAATCCAGTAACGGCGGTCCGAATCATTAGCCGGCTGAAGGTGATATTTTTCACACAGAAAAAATTATTAAATTTCTCCAATCAACGAATTTATTCCAAATTCATAATATCAAGCAAACAAGGTGTTGATTTTGCACCTATTACCAAAACGATTATATTGATTACTAAAAATATTTTTTTTCAATGAATGATATTTTTAATTATAATTAAAAAGTGATCAAAAAACTTTGCTATTTCAAACAATGTGTTAATTTATTTAAATAAATATTGACAATTCCCAAAAACAATTTTACATGTTTAAATTATTTTATTTTAAACATATAAAGTCAATTAAGATTTTTTGTTATTTAATTAAAATTTTAATTGAAAATTTATTTCAAAGCAACTAAATTGTTAATTAAATCAAAATTAAATTTTTAATTTTCTTTCAACAAAAAAATAATTGATTCAATTATTACATTAATTAAATTTAAATCCTTTTTAAACCATTTATTTAATTGATAAAGCACTTTTTTTTATGTTCATTTCACCATAAAATAGAAATTATGTACATACATAAAAACCTCTCATTTTTATATCCTTAATTAGTATCTTCGAATTAAAAAAAAACAGGCATTATGTCAGAGGCAAATAACTAGTACGTTTGTGACCAAATATTAGCGGTATTCACACCGAACTTGTTAATTTGTTACTCGGTAGTTTGTTAATTTGTTAAAGTTACCAACTGTGAACGACCCCTTTTTAAAACTTTGTTAGTCTGGTAACTTTCATAGTAAAACAACTGATTTATTGTTCTGACACAATTTATTATTCTGGAAAAAATAAAACATGCCACGAGAAAGTGTAAAAAAAAAGTTACCAACTAACAACTATTTTATCAGGGGTGCCGTGTCGTTAATTTGTTAAATGTTAATCCGGTAGCGCGTTAAATATACAAAAACAAAATGCGTGTAAAAAAGTAACTATTAACGACTAACAAACTAACAAGCTCGGTGTGAATACCACTATTATAAAACTTCTGTAAAACAAAAATTTTGACAGTAATGCAAGCTTACACGCGACTTGAAAAGTTGACAAGTCAGATGTAATAACCATGTCATGTATTGTGACTTTAACGAGAAATCACGTGATTAAAATTAAGTTGATTTCAATCTTTTACAGCTCTGCAATGCGGTATGAATAAATTATTTGAATAAATTGTTTGTCATTTATCTTAATATTTTTTTTTATAAAACTTATTGTACTTTAGTATGTCTTAATTTATTTATTTAGAATTTATTTTTTTCATGTTCATATCGCACAGTTAATTATAAACAGGCACAACTCGAAATTCAAAACTGTTTAGAAGAGGCAGAAAACTGGATTCAAGCACATTGTTGCAATTTTCTAATTAAATAGAATTTCACAAATGTTAAAGAAGAAAAGTTAAAGAAGATTTGATTTGTGAACTGGCTTATTAACAAAAAAAACCATTTCAATAAATTTTGAGTTGTACCTGTTTATGATTTAGTGTGCGATATGTAAATCTATTCGATTTTTTTCATTTACTCATTTGTTTAGAAACAAATTTTTGAGCTTATTTCTGGTTGTTTTTTGTATTTTAGATTATATAAAAGCTTTTTTTCGCGTGTGTTTGAACGTTTTCCTGAGTAAAAGCTTTGTTTACAGTTTAGTTGCTTTAGTAACCGTTAGAGTGCGTTATTTTAGAAATAGTAAAGAGCTTTTCGTCAACAAAACTAAAATGAGACAAAAATATTGCCACTTTTTCCGTTATGAAAAAAGGCAAACTTTTTAAATTTAATAGTGAGTGAAAATAAAATGTAATTAGTAGGTAGGTCATGTTTTCAACTTTTTGCTTAAAAATATGTTTTTGCTTTTTTTTAAATTAAGCAAATGCTTTTTTTGTTTGCATATTTATGTAAACTTTTAAATTAAGCAAGTAATTTCTTAACAAAAACAAGTCAAAAATTATAGTCAGTAAAGCCCACCATATGATACCCTACACAATTTTTTGTGATTGGACCCATGGGCAATTATGGAAACGCCAGATCAAAGTGATGTTATTTTTTTATTTTATTATGATTTTTTAGATATTTTCGTCTACATGAGGATTGTTTTCCTGTAAGTGATTTTAGGAATTTTTATATCAATACCAACCGCCTAGAGGGAAGCGAACTGACACCAAAGTAGTCCAAAGTAGTCAGGTCTTTGGTGGTAGAGACCGGTTCTAGTTCTAACACTTTATATGAATGGGACCTATTACTTTAACATGGGGTTGTCATTGGCGGTGGTCAATTGACACCTAACAGACATCATTTGACAAGTCACACATATATTCTCCATGAACGTGTTTAGTGTTAGTTGCTACAGTGGAGTATTATTTTGATACCCTGTAGTATTACTATATTTAAAAACCAAATTTTAGAAAGTCCCAAAAAAATGTGTCACACCTCCGGTGAATGCTGTAGTGTAATTCATTACTTTTTTTACCTTTTGTTTCTTCATATATCAGTTAAATAATGGGTTCTCCTTTCACTGGTCATGAGTTCTTTCTTTTTGTACTTGTTCTATGTCCACAAATCCCAGGACCAGTCTGTTGGAACAAATAATACAATTTTCCCGCAGGGTATTTACAAGAAAATTATGGGGCTAAAAGCAATTTCCGGGAGTAGTAATTATATGGAAGCAAAGTCAAATATAAAACGATTCCAATAAAATTTAGTAAAATGATTTAGATTGTAATACAATAAGTTTGGACCAAGGTCAACCTAAATACCAAACAAATGAAAATGGTTTAGGAACAAACAGACTCTATTCCAGAAAGAAGCTTGTATGATGGCCATGTGAAATTATGGACTATTTTCAGTAGTATTGGACCTTGTGACAATAAGAACATATGTACAAAATTGCGAACTGCACTTTGCGCACAAATCTAACATAGACATCCAGATAGCCTGCCAGCTGGACGGACGGACATCGTTAGATCGATTCAAAAAGTATTCTAAGTCGATCGATATACGAAATAGTTGGTCTAGGAGCAAAATGTTTAAGATGTTACAAACATCACCACAAATGCATAATTCATTTTCCCCTATTGTGGTAATAAAGAGAAAATCAAAATACTGCAAGCATAGGTTGCACTAATATAGACATTTAACATACAAGGGCGGTACAGAAATTAGCCGATGTTATGTGTATGTTTGTACGTAGAAGACCATAAGCACAAAGACCAATGTCAGGTTCAGGCTACGTATAAAGCCCATTACACTGATCATAAATATCACTTGGGATCATCATTTACCCCCCCAAAAGTTCCGTCTGGAAGTTCTCAAAGCGGGACAGCAGCAGAGCGGATGTTTTGACGTTTCGTCATCCACTTCACAAAATCTGTGTATCTTCGTACATGCATTACCCATTAAAAACTGGTAATATATAAAATCACAGTGCCCCATTTTGACGTTATCCCGGTCACATAATATTCTTTGGACCAATAAAAATGTTCGTAAATATATTCAGCATTAAAAAAAATCCTTTTGCTTCGAAAATACAAAGAAAAACGGAAATATTGATACTGGCCACACCTTTACTTGGGTATACGTTCTCGTAATAAAAGTTGGGTATACGGACAAGGATTAATTAAATTTTACAAATATTGAATGAAAAATTACGCCATACATTTTTTTATTGCGCTACTTATTGAAAAGTGTGGAACACTAATTTAGGTAAATAGGGCTGGCAATCCAATTTTCTGAAATCAACAATGCTAACGAATCACTCAGGGCGCAGAATCCTCCAGGGCGAATTGGAGGATCATATTCTTTACCTTAGAGCATATTTTTTGATGTTTTCAGATTTTTGACTGCATATTTTTAAATTCTTTGGGTATATAAAAACTTGTTCTGTTAATAAATTAAATTTTGTATAAAAATGGGGTTTTTTTTATATAAAAAATAATTTAAAAGATTATCAAAAGGGAATTTTCTTCTTAAGAGGAAGATTTACCCATGTTTTGGGAAAATTTTTTTACTATATTTCTGTTAGAGAGAGAGAGAGAAAGCGACCAAATATTTTTTACGAACAACTTTCAGCCTGAATTGGATTAATTTTATATTTTGTCTGGACAAACTTGACACGACTTTCGGTTAAATTTTTTGTGTGCAACGTTTATGTTTTTGTGGAATTAAATTGTAAGTGAAGATTTTATTTTTTTATAATTATTAACCCACAATCTTTGGAAATATAATTTGAAAAATGTAGTTTCACACCATAAAAACAAAGCAAAATATAGTCAGTCAGTCGATGACAAATCTCAGTAAAAAATGTGCTCCAAAAGGAGCAGGTTTTATGTATGAATTAATACCTCAAATCGCTTCAAACCTGCTGACGGGATACTAGATTTTTGTATGTGGTGTTCCCGGTTTGGAGGACTATTTTCTGCTGACCATAAGCGCTTCTTTTTGCATAATAAAACATACAAATAAAGCACTGCTAAAGTGTTTTTTTAAGGGCTAACCACTTTAACGTATTCATTAATGTTTTGCTTTTACTTGTTTAAATGTAATTTTTCAAGCATTTTCGTAAACCATAATATATTTTTATTTTTTTCGCTTTAAGCCCTTCTTCGCTGTCAGCAATAAAATAGCATCAGTTTGGATATTTTATTCGTTATCTTTTTTTTTGCTGTATAAGAGCTCTCTGATTGAAGCGCTCGATTAGGCGCTTTATCTCTTAAGTGCTTCAAAAAACACAATTTTTTTACTGGGATGATTCGAAATGAGTGATTCGTGCTAAGAAAGCTCTCAATAAAATAAGCGCGGGTGAATCCAGCTTAAGTATTTGAACTTCAAAACGACAAAAATAAAATAAAACAAATCAAAATTTAAATAAAACCTTTAGTTATTGCATATTTCTAGAATATTAATGATGCTTATCTTGAAAAATTACAACAAAATAAATTGAAATGTAAATTAGAATTAAAAAAAAATTTTAATTACACCCAAAACAAATAAAATATCTAACTAATTAAAAAAAACATGTGGTTTTTACAATTAAATTCCAAACAAAAAAAAAATTTTAAATAATTAAATGATGTTTTAATAAAACAAAGCAAACAGCACAAGTAAAAATAAAAATCTACTTAAAATATTTATTAAAATAAAAAATTTTTTTTGAACAATTTTGAATTTTTTATTTGGGAATAGAATTAGACCGCTTAGCGTAGCCAAATAAATTGTGCGTTTGTTTAAGAAATTCATTCACAAAAATTTCAATATTTCTTTTTTTGTTGTTGTATAAAGTCCAACTGATCAAAATTAGAAACACCTAAAATTAAAAACCAATAAACATAAAAATATTTTCTTATAATTTCAAGTGGATGAATACTTTTATTTTATTCTTTTTCAAAATTTTAGTTCAAAAATCTTTTGAGGTAAAACTAGCAAACATGTGTTCTGCTTAAGTAAGTTCAAAATACATTAAATTAATTAGATAAACAATAATAGCAAAAAAAAAATCCATTTAAAAATAATTTTCATTTAAATGCAATTTTTTTTTAATTTTTATAACGGTCATATAATTAAATCCCTTTTTTCCAAGTTCATAAAGATTTTATGAGATATTCCATTTTTCTAAAAACAAAAAATTTATATGATTTATGATTAGCAAATTTTTGGCCCGAAAACAATTGGGGGATTCATTAAGTCATATGTCTTTAATAATAACACGAAAAATTTGGTTTATAGCAGGTTTATGAAACGAATTTTCTATGACAATTTGTTTAATAAACTTTTCAATAATCAAAAATATTTTTTAAGAATATGGTGGTAAGAATATAATTTAGAAATGGATTTTAAAATCGCTCAATATTGCTCACACCTGCTAAAAACGATCGTTTGAAAAGCGTTAGATTTTCATTACATACCTGATTATTTAAGGACCTTTCTTGTTTCAAAAACACACCATGAGATTTAGTCACTGCCGAAATCGTTAATTAATTTCGAATTCAAATATTCATCTTAATAAATTTAATAAAAATTTTAATAGAAACTTACAAAAAAACCAATTACTAGTTTGCTCTACTTTATTAAGTTTGAACCAACTGAGCAAATTGAGTAAAATATAGATTTTATGTTAATTATTTTTTAATTGAATCAATTAACACATTGTTGGAAATCGTACGTTGTTTTTTTTTATCATATTTTTAATTAAATTAATCATTAATTAAGAAAAAATCACAAATTCCCATTTTTACAAATTTTAGTAATCAATATAATCATAATGGAATCTGGGAATTATTTCTTTTCAGAAGTTACTTTATTATATTTAATATTTTTTATTTTTCGAATTTATTCTATGAGCTAAATTTCAGTTATGTATTTTATAAAGCTTTTTTGTAATAGTTCTATTCCTCAAAATTTTTTTTTTGGAATGACTTCATACACTACCAGACTATTATCTTGTATCTTCGTTTTACATTTAACCTTAGCTATCCTTTGGATAGTGAAAAATTTAAAATTATCCAAAGGATAGCTAAGGTAAAATGTAACAACAAAATACAAGATAATAGTCTGGTAGTGTATAAAGTCATTCCTAAAAATTGAAGGAATAGAACTATTACAAAAAACTTTGTAAAATACATAACTGAAATTTAGCTCATAGAATAAATTCGAAAAATAAAATAGAAATATAATCATTATGATATTCAACATTTTTTATTTTTCGAATTTATTCTATGAAATTTAACTCATAGAATAAATTCGAAAAATAAAAAATGTTTAATATAATAAAGTTGCTTATAAAAAAGAAATAATTCCCAATATCTATTTTATAATCATTATGTTTAACATTGTAATATTAAAAGTATTATAAAACTTTTGTTTGTAAACATCTTTTGAGGACGTTTTTTTAAATAAATATTTATAAAAAATATTTATGTTTTGACTTTGAAAAATCCTGAATCCCGAAAAATCCCGGGATTTGATTTTTTTAAAGCAGTCCCGATTGGCATCCCTAGTTTGAACGTTGTGTGTTAAAAAAAAGTTACAAAATAAAACAATTACAAATCTCTAGGAAAACACGGATTCTAAAATAAGCGGACTTTAATTTTGAATTTTGAGCAAGTTTTCTATTAAGGAGTTGCGGAGAAGCTCAGAAAGTTGTCCACTGTTTCATGAAAAAGTCGCTCGCATTCTCAGTACATTTTCTATAAAAATATTAACAGAAATATTTGCAGGTTTTCTATAGAAAAGATGCCCGAAATCTTAGCAAGTTTGTTAAAGAAAAGTTGCCAGAATTTTCAGAAAGTATTGTATAGAAAAGTTTTGGGAATTTTCAGCATATTTTCTCGGAAAAAACTGCAAGAATTTTTACCCAGTTTTTATAGAAAAATTTCTGTAATTCTCAGCATGATTTTCGTAGAAAAGTTGCCTGAATTCTGAGTACATTTCCCATAGAAAAACTACCTAAAATTTCAGAAAGTTTTCCATTGAGAAATTTGCTTTATGCTAAGAAAGTGCCCCGGTAGGTTAGCTGGTAGTGAGCAAGCAGACTCTATTTGCTTTGCTGCAGACAAGCGGAGAGCTTCGCGGGATTATCATAGGAAGAAAAAAATAATAAAAACCGTGTTCTTATCAAGTTCTTATCAACTACAGAAAAATTGCCAGAATTTTCAAAAAGTTTGCCGTAAGAAAATTTACAAATTTCTCAGTAAGTTTGTTATAAAAAAAAATTTATAATCATTAGCAAATTTTCTTTAGAACAGTTGCGGCAACTATTAGCAAGTTTTCTTTAGAAGAATTGCTTGAAATCTAAGCAAATTTTCTGTGAACAAGTAGATTGCATTTTCTTCAAGTTTTCCTAGGAAAGGTTTCCTCAATTCTAAGCAAGAATTTTGTAGAAAAGTTTCCCGAATTCTCAGCATTCTCTTAAATTGGCTGAATCCTTAGCAATTTTTTTTAAAGTTACTTGAATTCTTAGCAAGTTTTCTGCACAAAAATTGCCACAATTCTTAGCAAATTGTTTGAAAAATCGTTGCATAAAATCTTAGCAAATTTTATCAAAAAATGTATTTAATTTTATTATTTATTAATTTTTTTATAAAATGGTTGCCCGAATTCGTAGTTTTCTACTGTCAAGTTGCCATAACACTTAGCAAGCTGTCTATAGAAAACTTCTATAGAAAACATACTTAGAAAATTTCGTACAGAAAATTTTCGCAAATTCTCAGTTAGTTTGTAACAGAAAAATTCACTTATTTCTGGCAAAGTTTTCTAAGAAAAGTTTTTTATAAAAACTTCACCAAAATTCCTAGAATGTTTTCTTTACAAAAGATGTATTTCATACTCTTCTAAAAAAGTTCAAAGGAATGCAGGCAAATGACATTTAATAATAGCAATTTTGACCATTTGCGTTATCTTTTTTTAATCAGTGTTAGTAATTTAAAAAAATTGTTCTCTTATTTCCTTATAATTGTATCAGGGATCGGGGTTAATAACAATAAACATTCGATTGTGTTAATTACATTTTAATTATAAGAGTACGTAACTTTTAATATTCATAAATATATTTATTTTTTATATAAATTAATGATTAGATTACAGTTCAAAGCGGTCATTAAAAAATACACTGTTTCACTTAATTAAGCGAAAACAAGGTAAAACAATATTTTTATTTTAAACTTGGGGGTTATTTTCTAAAACACTTTAAAAATATTTTCATAGACATTTTTAAAAATTTAAAAAAATTTGATATGAAAAATCAAATTTGAACATAATGGAAACCATTTTACACTTCAAATTATTTTACAACATTTTCCCTTTAATTAATCGTTATTAATTCACTCACCAGTTTAATTATTTTCATTAAAATTTGATTGATTGAATGTATCTCTAAGCTTACCTGAAATGAAACAGATAAAAATAATATTTAATTAATGAAAATTGTTTAAGATGGATACAAAAAAGATTTTTTTTACACATTTTCTGTACAAAAAACCGTAAAGGGTAATTTTTTTTTGCTATTAAGGGTATTATGGTCTTTTCTTTTCTACAAAAAATGTGACATTTTATTTAAAAAAAACGGTGCTTTGTTTTGTTCTAAAAAAGGCACCCTTACTAATGGCATAAGGCATTACGCCCCGTATAAATCGACCGTGTTGATAATTCCCTGTAAAAAGATGGCTTCTGTTTATATATAACGTTACCAGACCAAGTTGTGAAAAAAATCTTCTCTAATCAGGACATTAAAAATTTAAAATTTTAAAAGTTATTTTTTTCTATTATTTTATAGTCAAAACATAAGAAAGCATTACAATGTTAATGATATGTTGTCAGTAATATGAAATTTTAATGGATTCGATGTTAAAAAATTGTTTTTGAAAAAAACTTCAAATCAAGAAATCTGAAAAACTTGGTGTTAATAAATCAGCAGTCTGGCAAAGGTATTTTCTTGTTTACATATTTTATATTATTTTATAAACAAACTAAAGAAATTGGAATTTCGTCATTCATTTTGTTCATTTATTTATTTATGTAATATCAATCTATTAACAAATTTTGGTGTATGTATATTCTTTTTATATTTTGAAGAAAACACTTTTTGTCAGCTGTTAAAAACAGGGCGGTACAATTTTGTGTTTTGTTCTTGTTAAATAAAAAATTGCATTATTACAGGGTCGGTAAGACATTTTATACATGTACGTTTTAACAAGGTGGTATTTTTTTTTTTTTTTTTTTGTAGAAAAGAAAACACCATTAGTGTTAAAAAAAAAAGATTCGTGACATGTGGCAACGCCAAAAATTCTCCGTAAGATTTCCATTTTACCATGAACAGATTAATAAACGAACAACGGGTGGAAATCATTGAATTTTCTTATCAACAATTTTTCTGTGTGAGAATGTAAATAACGTCTATTTTATGGTCGTCATAATCGACTCACCGCCAAAATCATGCGATTAGTTATTGTGAGGAAACGTAAAGGGTCTCGTTTAGAGGGACAGTACAGCTACAATTCCAGCTCACGAAAAAATTACAATTGCCATTGGCTAGAAAGTATTCCAAAACAAAAATTATTTAAAAATTGGAGCCTCACGGCGCACAGAGGGATTTTAGTGTCAGAAATCCTTTTTTTCGAACACTTAATTTAAAAAATCAAATGATGCAATTTTGCAGCGAAATATTTAAACATTAACCCAATAGTCATAAAAAATATTTTTGATTGATAAACCTAAATAATAAAAAACTAAAATATTTTATATATTTTTACCCCCATATTCATAAAAAAATTTTTGGTTAATAAAAGGTTTATTACACAAATTTTCATAGAAAATTCGTTTCATAAATCCGCAATACCCCTAAAATATTTTTAATGAATATGGGGTTAGTTTTTAAGAAAAATTTAATTTTATTTTTAAAAAACTTACTTATATTTCCGCGCAATTCAGTAGTCCATACATTCATAATTTTCATGATAATACCAATCGATAATCGATTTGGGCGTGGACGACTTTGATGATATTACACAGAAAAAAATTATTTAAATTCTCCAATCACCAAATTTATACCAAATTCATAATATCAAGCAAACAAGTTGTTGATTTTGCACCTCTTAACAAAATGATTATATTGATTACTAAAAATTGTAAAATTGTGAATATTTTATTTCAATAAATGATATGTTTAATTCTAATTAAAAAAATGATCAAGAAACTTTGCCATTTCAAACAATGTGTTAATTTATTCAATTAAATATTGACGATTCCCAACAACAATTCTACATGTTTTATTTATTTTATTTTAAACGAAAAAAGTCAATTAATATTTTTTGTTATTTTATTAAAATTTTAATTGAAAATTTATTTCATAACAACTAAAATGTTAATTAAATCAAAATTAAATTTTTAATTTTCTTTCAACAAAAAAAAATTATTGATTAAATAATCACATTAACTTTAAATCCTTTTTAAACCATTTTTTAATTGATAAAACGCTTTTTTCTGTGTATTTTTTTTTTTTTTTTATTTTAGTCAATATAATTTTCGGTGCCAAATATAAATGATCTACGACCACTCCTTCTAATTTATACACAAAAATGTATGAAGCCATCCCACTGTGCGCCGTATCCGCGGGTAATATTAACATGAAATAGTCTTTCAAAAGTAAATGGCAGGCATTCACATTTTGCTTTTTTTCAATTTTTAAAACCCAAACGTTTAAAAAATCACCCTTTACAAATGCCTCGTTGGCATTTAATCGCTTTGCATGCGCCACATCAGAAATTGCATGTTTCAGTTTTTATTTAAATTTAATTAATTAAAGTGTGTTAGATATTTCAAACCCTTCTGTTTTGTTTTTTCATTCATTAGCCGGAGAGAGATATTTCTTTTTTCTAATTTATTTTGTGTATGCGCTCGTATTGTGTTATAATTATAATATTCTTCTTTTTTCAAATGTATTTGTATTTGCAATTAAAAAATCTTGTGACCAAAACTAAATGTGACAAAATTTATAAAAATTATTAAAACAAGGGTAGTTTTAAAAGGGTTTTAAATAATAATGTCCTTTGGTTTATAATAAACTTTAAGCGAAACGAGGCCAAAGGTTTATGCAAAATTTTTAAAGTTCCAAAAAATCTTTTGAAAAATTCTTAAAATGTTTTTATGCTAATTTTGTATCTTATTTCCAATAAAAAACCCAATTTTTTAATTAATTTTCCTATTTTTAAGCTTGTTAGGCCCGGAGCTTCAATGTAAATAAAAAGTCAATTTTATTACAGTTTTTCCCAACGTTTCGTAGAGTATTTTTCTACTTCTTCAGGGGTGTAAATTTTTGATTATATTACATTTTTAAATATTATGGAAATATTTTTGTAAAAACAAAAACAATTAACAATAATAATTTTCAACCACATCTTATTCTAGTGTCAATTTAAATTGACAAACAAATTTTAAAAGTTTTTTCACTGTGATACTAGAATAAGATGTGGTTGAAAATTATTATTTTTAATTGTTTTTGTTTTTACAAAAATATTTCCATAATATTTAAAAATGTAATATAATCAAAAATTTACACCCCTGAAGAAGTAGAAAAATACTCTACGAAACGTTGGGAAAAACTGTAATAAAATTGACTTTTTATTTACATTGAAGCTCCGGGCCTAACAAGCTTAAAAATAGGAAAATTAATTAAACAATTTTAAAATTGGCCAACTTAAGTAATAACATAAACCAATTTGCAAGATATAAGAAGGATTAGTTAGTATAGCACATAAAATAAATTTAAAAAATTTCAATTCTAAAATATGTGCCTGAAATTTGAAATATTTAATATAATAAAAGTAACTTGTTTCTCCAAAAATGGCCAGATTTTGAGTTCTTATACAGAAATTTATATAATTATAATAACACAGTGCAATAACCAAAATCGGTATGTGATTTAACCAAAAGCAAATGGAAGTTTGCGTTTTCCATAACAAGCCCCTTAAGGCTTTTTTTAGTGCAGTGATAGATTATGTTTTACACTCATTTGAAATGGGTGATTTTAGAACGCTGACTAACAAGAAAAAATCATTAAGAATTTTATTAAAATTTATTTTTATTATACTATAAAGTTGTTGTAGTACTGTTTTTGGGGTCGATGAATCAATGTTTGATAATTGTTTAAATCTAAAACTCACGGTAGAGAACGCTGTCATAAAAATTCCTTGTATTTGTTCTTGTAGATTGCAATAGAAAAAAACGGCATTTTTGCCTTTTGAGTCTAAAAAATTAATTTTTGATGTTGGCTTCATTGTAAAACATACTTCTAATGATATGAGTCATTTGATACCCTACGCCACAGTATTATCAGGCAAGTTTTCAACAGTGTACCCTATTTAGGACCCATGGGCAATCATTAACCCGCCAAACCATGAGGTTAAGATTCATAAGAGTTCTTTATGCAAAATTTTATCTAGACATCCACTGTGCAAAAGACCCTCTGGTTCGCGGTGCTTATCTTATATCTACATATCTAATGGCCAATTTTCAGGATTGACATTAAGACACATTTATGTTTAAAATCGTTTTAAATACAAAATTCTCTTCTTCACTAAACACTTAAATGAAACTTAAGTCACCGATGTGGTACATTTAAGTTCAACTTAAGTTTCCATTGGATTAACTTAGCAAGGTGGCCTCAATATCACAACAATACATAAACAACAGACAAAGTAATAATAACCAGCTGTTTTTTGAGACCACCTTGTAAACAACTACACATTTTTATGATATTTTTTTGTATTTAGTAGTGCTACCATACTTTTATCTTAATTAAATAAGTCTTTTCATATGAAACTCAAAAAATCAATCTGTAATTAAATACGATTTAAGTTTTTATGAAAATTAACATAATACAGATTTAAATACTATCCTGAAAATTGGGCATAAGTCTATATGAAATTTTTTTGCCTTAAAATGATTTAAGGCCCGGTTCAAATACACGCAGAGAAAAAAAATTTACAACACGGACAACTCCAGCGAAACTATTTTTAACGAACCTTTTTTAGACATATTATGCTTAATTTATCCATATTATTGCCATGGAGGCAACCATAATATGATTGTGGCTTCTTGATGGAGGACTGATTTAACCATAAAATGATTGATTGCCGTTGACAATATTATGCAGTGTGACCATTTTGGCATTTTTACAGATAAATTTAGCATTAGAAATTTTGGTTTCGCTGCAAAATTTTCAGTAAGTTTTTTTGCAATTTATTAAGCATTTTTGGAAAATGTTTTTAGCATCTTTTTGCATTATTTATTTTGAAAATTTGGATGAATAGTTTTATTGATTTTAAAAAAAAACTTTTATAAATAATAAAAATTTTGACTAAAAATAGTTGTATCCAAAATTATATTTCGTATGAAAATGGATAATTCTTATGTTTAGGTTTGCAGGCCCACTAAATTTGACGTTTAATCTTAACTACTTGTGCTACATTTTTATATATATCACATGCTTTACCAAAATCTAGCCATTTGCTTGAATATAAAGATTTATTTCAATTTCCTTCAAAAATAAGTCACTAAAATGTATTTAGTTTAGAATAAAATATCATACTAGTAATACATTTTTGACAAAAATCTTTAAAAAGAAAATTTAGCATTATTTTTAGCATTTCTTAAAATAATTTTTTAGCTTTTTTTTTGGCCATGCATAATGCCAGATATAGCTCTAAAAAATTTTTAGAGCAGGCCACACTGTTACTATGGTTGAATTAAGCATATGCAGTGTGACCAGATTTAAAAAAATTTTAGAGCAAAATCTGGCATTAGACATGGCCAAAAAATGCTAAATATGATAAAAATAATGCAAAATTTTTTTTAAAGATTTTTGTTAAAAAACTTACTACCGAAATTAAATTTTATTCGAAGAAAAATACATTGACGTGACTTATATTTGAACGAAATGGAAATAAATGGTTACATTTAAACAAGTGGATATATTTTGGTAAAGCATCTGGTACACATAAATATAAAGCACAGGTAGTTGAGATTAAATTTTAAATTAATGGGCCCGCTAACCACTCATACATGTTAAATTCAAACGATTTATTTCTACGATATACAAAATTTTTTAGATCATTTTATGTTTTATAGTTTTAAAAGATTTGAAACTTTAAAATTATTATTTTTTCAGCAGTCTAGAACAAAAATTTTTTTTCACACATTTACACTATTGAATTCTTATCTAAATACAAAGTGAAATTTCCTTGTACTTTTTATCGTAATATCAAAGGTCAAATAATATTTACAATTAACATGATAAGGGCATTTCTAATATTCCCTGAATATTCTATTGATTAACAGGACAGGTAAGATGATTCTTAACATAAGAATTATCCCTTTTCATATAAATTATTTTAGGTACAACTATTTTAAGTCAAAATTTATTAAAATTTATAAAAAAATTTAAGAAAAATCAATAGAACTATTCGTCCAAAATTTTGAAATAAATAATGCTAGAAACAGCTAAAAACATTTTCTAAAAATGCTAAATAAAATGCCAATGCTAAATGAAAATTTTGGAGCTAAATTAAAATTTTTAATGCTAAATTTAGCTGAAATATATGCCAAAATGGCCACACTGAGCATATGTCTAAAAATTTTCGTTAAAAGTAGTTCTTGATAGGAGGTGAACATATTTTTTCTCTGTATGTGGGACCTATATGCAAACCTTCAACTACTAGCATATGGCGTAATAGCTATTATAAGACTTATCGTCCCCATTATAGTACTACTAAATTTTTTAAGAAAATTAAGGCATTACAAGATATTTCGGGAGTGGTATTTATGTGGGAGCTATGGCTAAATATGGACCGATTCACATAAAATTTTAAGAGCACATACTAAATTTCGTCAAATCATCTTCGAAATTCCGAAATTTACATGACAGCTAGCCACGTGGACGGACATCGTTTGATCTATTCAAAAAACAATACTGGAGCGATTATAATACTCAATGGAGGGTCAACAATTAAAAATTAGTTAATTAATGTTGCACACATGAGCAGAAACGCTTAACACCCTCTGCACTATGGTGGTGTAAATAAAATTGTATATTTACCCTTGGGGAAAGGGAACTAGCACTAAACTTGTCACGTGACAAGTCACTTCAACATGGCGATGTCCTGCGAGGGGTTAATTGGCACCTTTTTGACACTTTGTAACAGGTCACTGAAATAACCTTAATGGACACATCCAATTTCGGTTAAAATAAAGCCTGTCGCAGATATTGTCGCAAATGAACCATGTCAATATGATAGATCCCCTTCATACAAAGTAATAGAACTAGAGACCGCACAAAATCCAGTCACATGAATAGTTTTGTGCCAATTACATTTCCTCTGAACCAACTACACTCTAAACTTATTATCACCAGTTAAGTGATAGGTATTGTTTTCACCTGTCACAATTCGTTCCTTTTTATTATAACATTTTGTTCACTGGCCACGGGATTAGTGCTTTAAGAGCAATTGACACAAATTTCCCGCAGGGTAATTGCTGCTGGTTCTGGATATCTAAATCTTTCAGTATCGGTGTTGGTCTACAGTTTTTCTTGACTATAACCAGTTTAGTCCATTTGACCAAAATCGTGCTTACACATGACCACAGCATATTAATTTAACAATTTTTGAGAGTAAAAAAAGAAAGTTCATAATTCCGGGAAACATTAGTTTCAAATCTCTGAGCATCGTTGGACCACGTTACTAAATTTCAAGCTAGATATGCGTGTAGTTTCGGGTTAATTCTCTATAATTCATAAGTCATTTGATGTAGTTCTTTTTCCCTCTGGAAGAGTGTATATTCGTTTTAAGGCAGCATCGGGGGTAGAATGCTGCCTCAAGGGAGAATTCTTTTAAAGCAAATAATTTCGGGAAATTTTAATTTTAGATCTCTAAATAAAACTAAACGTAATTTTAAAACGCTATTGCTCTCTTCATTAGAAACTAATTAATAGTCATACAGAAATTTCATATAAATAATTTCATAAAATTTTATTAAATGCATTCCCAATTCCACCACGTTCGGTTTTTCTTTGCTGTGGCTTGTAAATGACACCATAATGTTTGTCATTTGTGATTTGAATAATTAAAATTATTTTAATATTTAAATTAAATTTAAAATATTTTTTTTTTCAACTTTTTTTTCTGAATGTAAATATTTACATGAATACAAATGAACAGACCGACAGACACAAAAGGCGTTATAAAATTACATTGACATTTGTATAAAACAGTTTTAGTTGGTACCAACAATTTTCCTTTCAACTAAAAATAAGAGAAAAAATATAATTTTAAACGAAAAAGATACATCACAGATGTAGAATTAGTTTTGAAGGCAAAAATATTTAGATGTCGTAGAAGAAGAAAAAAGTCGGCTGCAACAGCAACCTGAATAAGAATTTTAACTTATTGACACACAGCAATCGAAATCATTACAAGCAGCCAATAAAGAAAACGTAACCCAGCGTATTGTTTTGGTAAAAAGAAAAGAAAAAGCAATTACTCAATGTGGTCCAACCATAGGGTGGAAAACAATGCGTTTACCAACGTCACTCGTGTAAGCGCAATTAAACCACACAAGTAGAAACTTTAAGGGTATTTAATTCAAAAGAACCCTGTACGCTCACCCCTGGCTTGAGAGCTGGAGCTATCTAATCTCGACTGCTGATGAATAGCAACTGCACATAGGGAAATCCGTCAGCAGGCCTGAATTCCCTATGGTGGGTAGAACATCAGACTAAACCAGCCCTAAAAGCTGATAAATTACAGCCACGGGATTGCCGAAGGCGGCTTCACCAATAACAAATCCATGTCCGAAATCCCGGGGACTTACTGATTCCCTTGGTACCCGATTAAGATATCTAGTCAGCAGCAATTAACTTCCTTGAAAGAAAAAAAAACCCGTAAATTTCACCCTGCCGTGCCAGGTTTTGGCTGCACCTATCACCAATCTGTCCCGGAGGACATACCACCAGAAGGAGAATTATCCTTCGGAAAATAAATCAAATTAGCAATTTTTCTGATATTATTTTAAACGAAAAAAGGTGGAGAAGGTTAAATAAAACCTTCTGCTGCTGTATGTAACGCCAAGAAATATCTTTTGCGCCTAGGGTTTTAACGCACAATTTTGATTCGGTGGAAAGCGAGAAATAAAAATCATTTTCCCGGGATCCCAGGATTACCGCCCAAAATGAAATTAAAATTCCCGGCACAGAAAATCCGGCGAAAGGCTCTAGCCGCTCCTTACTTTTTTATTGAACCAATCGATTAGGAATTTTATTAAATAATGTTTATTAAATAATGTCTACCGTTTATTTGACTCTATGTATAGGACATCAACTTCTTTTTTAATAAAGTTTTTTTAAAATTTGTTCATTATTAGTATTAATTCAAATTTAGATATTTGTAATTAGGCTTAAGTTCATTGAATTTAATTTTCATTAAATTATTTTTATGAAGACAGGAATTTTACAACATGAAATTAATTAAAATTTTTATTGAAATTTTTCATTCTTGTCTGCGCTGAGATTTGAACCCAGGCTTTCACGGACAGGTTGCCCAGACTAGTTTCGATTATAACCACACAATGCAGACATATAAAAAACGAAGCTGCAAAAAAAACAAGCCATAAATAATTAAAATCTGTTAGCAACTTTTGATTTTATTCACAAAAGTCGACAAATTTTAATTAAAAATTTAATTCTTCTCTCTAGAGTTGAATATAGAAGATATTTGTATGAAATTTTTACACAATATGAAGAAGCGATATGATGATTAACTCCACATTATTAGCTATTAGGCGGCCCTATGTTCCACTGTGAGCTAAAGCATTAAATACATTAGCTCAAAAATATTGCGTTTTTGAGTTATGACTCTATTGCAGCAAAGGCTCGATATATACATTATGTTGAATAAAGAATTTAATAATTAAAAAAAATCCTATGAAATGCTCCATATAAATTATATTCTTCATATATATTGAAGAAAAAGTCCCATAAATGCCCAGAAGTCGCCCCTAGTGGTATATAATGTATGACCGACCTCCATTAATTTTTAGTCCTTATAATTTTCTCAAGACATACATGCTCCTTATCACCACTTCTTAGGGGGGCTCCCATACAATTATTGCGTTTTATGAAATTCTTAAATTAATTAAAATTTGTCGACTTTTGTGAAAGTTGCAAACAGATTTTAATCATTTATGGCTTGTTTTGTTTGGAATTTTGTTTTTTATACGTCTGCAAAAAATTAGAAGCATAGGTGCATTTTTATGAATTTTTAAAAAATAAACATTTCGAAATTTTGCTAAAAAAACTATTTTTTTTCCAAAAAAAAATTATGTTTCTAAAACGGGTTTTTAAGTTTTTTCAATTAGCTAAAGGGGTTTTTATTTACGCGAGCATATGTTGTGCAACCTCCTCCATTTTCGAAATAACGGTATATCTCGAAATCCAGAGAATTATGTTAAAACGCTAGGTGCTCAGCTTGTCACGAAAAAAAAGTGTAAATTTCTTGCACAGTGTTATCATTCTTGAAGTCTTGTCTCACTTTCATACATTACTCAAGTCCGATATTAGGATAAAGTTCGAGACCAATAACTCTTAATTACACTAAGATTATCTTTATATGCACTTAAAGGTCGGGATTCACTTTCCTCCATAATCGTCGATTCATTCACACGAAAATCTAACAGAATTCTATTCGACATAAGAAATGTCTGCAAAATCTGTTGTCAATGTCACACTATAACAAAAAAAAAAAAAAAAAAAAAAAAAAAAAAAAATCATATGACTCAGCTACTTCAAAGGAAAATGCAACTCTGATCGCATAGAGTCTATCATATCGAGCAAAAAAAGCTCAAGCGAAAAAAGCTACATTTAACATGAGAAGGTTTTTTTTTATTATATTTCATAAAAATTTTCATAACTTTACCGTGACCATGAGATTTTAGGAGATGATGCAAGTGCTGCCAATAAATTGACTTATTAAAAAAAAAACGAAAATTGAAAATGTTGTCGCTTAAGCTTTTTTTGCGGTTATGGCTCGATATAATAATGATTTTCATAACACTCGATTTTTAGGTCACACTTTATACTTTATAAACACACACGATTTTTTTTGAACAAATCGTACGACTGAAAAGGACAGTGTATCGCTGGTTTAAGTGTTATCGATATTGACAGCGTCTTCTTTCTTTTATGCTTTAGTGTTTGTTTTAAATATTCCCGAAATAGTCATGCACTGATACTCTACAATTATAAATTGCGTTTAGAGGCTGTACCAACTGTATAACGACTATGTGACCCTCCCCTGAACTAAAGGCTAGAAAGCCAATGCTTATTGTCGAGCTAAAGTTAATTAACTAATGAAATTTGTGTTTTCTTTAGATGAACCAAAAATTTAAATGTTTTTGTTTAAGGTTAACCCAATTTTGCTTCATAAAAAATTATTTACTGGGTTACTTAAATGTTAAGGCGAAAATCTATGGTTTTCATGGGTACCCGCGTATGTCCATTTTTTCGATTTTAAAATATTGATGCCATACTGCTTAATTTTAAACGCTCTTTACATGGTTCTAAAAATTTCTGAAAAAATATGGACCAATTCCGATTCTTTTACGTAATGACAAATTTCAAAAAGTTTAATCACAGAAATAACCCACCTAAAAGTTTATAAGAATTTGTTAGTGCAAAAAATTAACAATAAAGCCAAGGCGAATTCATTACAGGTAATCTCGGCACTACAACAAGAACAACTTTTACAAATACCACAAGCAATTTGTTTTTGTAAAATAATTGTACAATGTCAAAAAGAGAAACATAACAAAACAGAAACAAAGAGTTTAAAAAAATTTTGACATCTAACAATCAAAGAAAAAAATATAAAAAAATTTAACCTGTAATGAATTCGCCTTGAATAAAGCTAAAAAAAAAATATAAGCAAAACTTTTCATGTTTGCTTTAAAATATTTGCTGGGTTCAATGGGTGGGTTTTGAAGTGTTTGTCCAAGTGTGTTAGTATGTGCATTTAAATTCGAATGAAATTGTAATCATATGGTTTAAATATTTTTAGTTTTATTTGCAAAAAAGAAAAAACAAAACAAAAAAAACATCAACTTCTTAAAACTAAATTTGAAAATTTGCCAAAATTTTAGCAAATTATACAAATATAAAATCGAAAAAAAAATTCGTCTTACATACACAACAATATAACGACAGTTAAAGAACAGAAAAAGTTTATTTTTTTATAACTAAAAGTTTTTTGTGTCTGTTGGACAGTCTACCCGTCTGCCTGTCAATCTTTTCATGTGTCTTCCCAAATGTTTGTTGGTCCATGTGTAAAGTTGTTTTTTTTGCATATTTTATGCTTTCTTGTTTGCATTTCAAAATAAAATGTCAAAATATATTTAAACGAATCGTAACCAAAAAAAAAAAAAATAATTGTAATTACAACAAAATATTTAACATACATTTTTGTTGCATTAATTATTTAAAACACTATTTGTTTTAAATAAAAAAAGAACTATTAAGATTTTTTTCGTAGACTATTTGGCTTTTACTTAAATAAAATTAAGAAAATTATGAGAAAGATATTCTGCCAAATGCAAAGAAAAGCTAAAGTGCACGTTAGTTAGCCAATACTCTAAGGGAAGTTTTTAAAACTTACCGATTGTAAAAGGTAGGATTTTATCGACCGTATAAAAAGTGTTCCTTTATTACAACTTTAATTTACTCGGTACTGTAGTAGTCAGGCAAACTTTGCTGATTTTCGAAACATTTTATTTGGCAGCTATGAAGCCCGGCCGAAGGCCTTCTATACAGAGGTGCTGTACATAGCGAAGCCGGTAAAGAGGAGAAATCCCTTGCACCCGGCCCAAGCCCCTGCAATGCAATCTATCGTGCGATTTTCAAAACTTTACAATTATTCAGGATATAAAAATTCAGAATTTTTAAGCTCGGGAGTTTGAAATTCGGAGTTTTGGAATTCGGCAGCCATTGCTGCGATAGAGTCATAATTCAAATTTAAATTTTCTAGCACCTTAACATTAAATTCTTCTCTCTAGAGTTAAGTAAATAAGATATTTGTATAAAATTTTTACACAATATGAAGAAGTAGCCGGCCCTATGTTAAACTGGGAATTAAAGAATTTAGTACATTAGCTTAAAATCCGCTTTTTTGAGTTATGACTCTATTGCAGCAAAGGCTTGATATCACCCCAACCCGAATTTCTAGTATAACATTATTTGAGTTTTTTTTTAATTTTAACTTTTTTGGGGTAAAAAAAATTATTAAAAAATTTAACGTGTTTTTTCATAACGAAGAATTATCCTGAATTTAGGGTCATGTTATTTTTAATTTTTTGGGAGTGACATTTCATTACAAAAATTTGGTCATATTTTAGTATATTAAAATAGCTCTTAATTTAGGGACAATTTTTGTTTTCTGTTTGGGGCCATTTTGCAGCGCCTAATTCTCCTATCGTACCACAACTTTTTTTTTTATAGGCGCTATGTGAAATAATATATTGATTTGGCTGATTTAAATATCCAACAAATGTGTATATAAAAAATATTTAAGTTAAATTTTATCAACCCAGCTAATTTTGTATGGATTTTTATGGGCAATACCTGTGATACGGAAAAAATACAAAATTAACAAATCTCAGGGGATTTCCGCAATCTTGTGCGATCAAGGCAGGCCAGATTTCTTTTCTGGTACGGCAGTCAGTAGACCCCGGTGGCACGGCACCGGACTCACTATTTATTGTGGCTTCCGTTAGTATGCTTCTTGCAATAAATGATTTCTGTCTTTGATGTAGATTGTCTTTGCGGAAGCTTCGCTTTTTATTGCTGCAAAAATTGATTCAATCGCAGCAAATAAATAATAATCGGGTCATCGACAATCTTATAATGGGTGTTTTATTTAAAGACACAGAACGTTTTTTAAAAATAAAACCCAACAAATTCAATGGAATGCCTAAAATTTTGCTTCAAACTTATTTCTGGCATATGAACGCTATTCTGTTGGTCCAATTTTAAGTCACTTTTTCGAACATGCCCGCTATTCTTTCGTCAATATTGCAACGAATTTTGGCTTCTTAATGATCAACTGTTGCTGGTTTATCAGCATAGACTAGAAATTTGACGTGCCCCTACAGAAAGTGTACCAAAAATTTTAAACCACACGAACGAGGTGGCCAATTCACAGCTCCATATCTTGAGATTATTCGGTCACCAAACAGTTGACTTGTTGCGCCGTCTTGTTACAACCATTTCTCCATGACATGAAGAATAAAAACATTCAAAGCATTTGCCTGTAGCGTTCGCCATTCATGGTAATGTTGGCACCGGTTTCGGATTCAAGACAAATAGGCTGATGATGCCTTCGGCATGTAAACCGGACCATGCAGGGATTTTTTCCGGGTGTAATGGAGTCCCAAGAGTCTCATAAGGATTGTACTCTCTTTAAAAACGAAAATTCTGCTTGTTTACATACCCGATAAGCCAGAAATGAGCCTAATCGGTGAAGATCATTTAACGACAAAAATTTTGTTCAACTTCCAGTTGATTCTCAGTCAATCCACCGAATACACGACGCAATTGTTGGCTCGCTAGCTTTAATTCTTGCACCAGTTGAATATTATATGGAGGTAAGCCAATTTCTTTCCTTAAAATTTTCAAGTAGTGCACGAGCAGGAGTTGCTGAGAGTCCCCTGTCACACTCACATATACATCAGCGATGGATTCTTCTGTATGCCCGGTACGAGTTCGACTTGGAAGAATATTATCCATAAGAGTAAATGTGGTCATGAATCGATCCATAGTATTGCGTATTAGCTGCTCAGATGGATGATAGTGCGCATCGAAAACCTGACGCAGTTTGCTGAACAAAGCACGAATTTTGAAAATAAATGTCCGCGATTTGTAATCGTTATATTGGTGCAACGCTGGAACACGTTATCTACCACTGTCAGGCCTTTGTCGAATTGAGATCCAAATACCTTGGGAGTGGTGCCATATTGGACTTAAGATCCCTGGGAAACGTTGACTGGAAAACTTCAGTTAATTACGTTCCGGAAGCTGAGTTTCGTAACTCCGGACCATAACAGGGCCGGAAGAGGCCTAGGTGTATATCGTATTGATATGAGGTTGCATCACATTGATGCTTCGTCCTCCTTTAAACCTTACCCAATCTATATTGGTGTAAGTTTTTGCACAGTGATTTGCCAAGTATACTAAAAAAAGTCAACATTCATCAGTTTGATAACTAGTTTTACAGTTATCAAAATCTGAAGTTCTATACGTCTAAAATAAGCCCCTTATAAAATTAAGGATAATGAAGCAATATTTTTAAAACGTTCCCGAAATTCCGTTAGATTTTTTTTTTTTTTGTTAATTAATTTTAAATCCATTTTTCTTACGAAGTAAATAGTGTGTCTGCTTTGCATTGGCTTTGATTTAATTATTTCGATAGTTTTATTTATTTGAAATATTCAAAAGTTCATTTAAATGTTAATTTTATTTATATTTAATTTAATTTGGCTAAAAGAGTATTTCAAATACTTATTTCTTAATTTTGTATCCATGTGCACAGACACATTTTATTTCAAATTAAAATTAATGTTATTTTATTGGCAAAAGTCTTCAATCACTTGTTAAAAGAAAGATAAACTTTTTTGATATGGTCATTGTTTATCATTAATGTTTTTTTATAGTCAATGAATTAACGTTTTAAAAATGGTATATCTTTAAAAATGTATGTAATTAGGGATGGGCAATAAATATCGATATATCAAAATATCGATATTTAAAAAAATTATAATCGATATATATCGCCAATATTAAAAATACCGATATATCGATACATCGATATTTATCTACGACTATCGTATTCGTTATCTTTAAGACTCTTTATAATAAAATTCAACATTCTAACCGTTGCTCAACTGCTTACAATACTGTTGTTTTTTGAGAATTGCCTCATATGTTTGTTAACTAATATGAAGAAAATAACGGCGCTTTTCCATTATAGTAGATTACACAGTTCAAATAAGCGCTGAAAAAATATTCTGGAAAGGGTTTCTAGAATTATGCAAAGTATCGCCTTAATAATGGCGTATTAGCACAATAGACGCATGAAAGTTGGAATGTTAATAATAAAAAAATATTTTGTTTTTTTTATTTGAGCATGTTCTTATATATTAAAAAAAATAATACTTGTATAGTATGTGTCACATGTTTCGTTTACCGGCAGTATTTAATCCGGCATTATATAATCCCAAATAAGTTTTTTAGATTTCAAATGGCGAATGAATAACATTTTTTTTTTGTATTCTTTACTTTTTTTTAATTTTTTTTTATTGTAGAATTAACTGCTGGTCCCTCGATTTTAAACGAAAACTTCGTTCGCATAATTTACCTTAAAAATTTTGAAATTGTTTTTTGTTTTAAATAAAAGTAAAGCGAATGAAAGTTTCGTTCGAAATCTAGGGACCGGCAGTAAATTTGAAATTAAAAGAAAGAATACAAATTTAGAATGGAATAACATGTATTAAATTTGTACATATGTAAATATGTATTTACATAGGTATATTAAGTTTTTAAATTTGGTAATAATTTCAGCTTAATACGTTCGATACATCGATATATCGATAGTTTTAATTAATATATATCGATACTCTTAAAATATATCGATACGATATGAATCGATATATTTGTTCAATTTGCCCATCCCTATATGAGTTATAGAAACCTATAGAAATTCATTCAAATGAAATGCACAGTGAAAGCTTTATGATAAAATAAGTGCCAAAAAATTTTTTAAGGTACACGAAATATGAATAAATGTAAAAAAAACAAATATCTCTAAAAAATCGAATAGTTGTTTAGTTTGAACAATTTTATTTACCTTATTTTAAATAACTATCATGAATCGTTTAAAATTTAGACGTATTAAAGTAATTTTCAGGTGAGGGTTATATATAGTATCTATCATAAAATATGGACCCATCATTAACTACACTTTTTTTGGTATAAAAATTGATTTTAAGTATAAATTGGCCCAAATTTCACCACAATATAATTTCTCGTTACGGTTTTAGGAGTACTAAAGAGCAGGGACCGAAAATAAGAGTTATTTTGAAATTTTGAAACAAAAAAAGAATAAAGAAGTTAATGCTGGAAAACTGATTCAAGTATAACATATTGATCCTTATGAACTTTTCTATGATAAAATATTATGATTTTTAAAGTTTTGATTTTTATTTTTTCGATCAAAAATTACAGTTATATTTTGATATTTATTTTTTTGGGCAAAAGTAACAGTTATTTTTTGATTTTTATTTTTTTGAACAAAAATAACAGTTATTTTTTGATTTTTATTTTTTCGATCAAAAATAACAGTTATTTTATGATTTTTATTTTTTTGAACAAAAATAACAATTATTTTTTGATTTTTATTTTTTCGAGCAAAAATAAAAATTATTCTTTAAAGAAATGTACGTACTATAATTATTGAGTTGTCTTTAAATATTTATTTAAATGTGTGATCATCATTGGGACATCTTATTTGATCGAAAAAATAAAAATCAAAAAATAACTGTTATTTTTGCTCAAAAAAATAAAAATCAAAAAATAACTTATTTTTGTTCAAAAAAATAAAAATAAAAAAATAACTGTTATCATCAGACTTTTATGAAAAAAGGAATAACTGTTACGGTCCCTGCTAAAGAGTCTTCCGATAGTGGGCTTTCTATGGGGCATATGGTAAATTATAAACCGATCACTCTAAAATTCGGTGGTGCGCTTTATAGTGTTATAAAACTATGATAGACCAATTATCTCTACAATATTATTATTCTTTACAGTATACCTAAATACATTAGTATTATCCGACAGTGCACTTAATATTGGGCCTTTAGTAAATTACATCCAGATCTCACGAAATATAGTAGAACGAGTTTGTGCAAAAACTAATAACAAAGAGTGCATTACGCCATAAACTTATTTTAGTTTTAAGTAGCTCAATAACACGTTTTTTCGGTACGATTGAAGTCAATTGTCTTTGAAACAATAGGTAACTACCTACTGCTAAGTCAGCCGTTAAATATTGGGACTCCGAACTATTTTCCATCTTTGTTGATTCCTTGATTATATGATTTAAATTTATGGTCTTCTTTTTAATGTGTTGTTTCTGCTATGCAAAGAAAATTAAATTATGTGTCCAAAAATATTTCAAAAGTACAAAAAGTATCTGCATGTCGACAGAAAAATATCGCCAATACCGATCTATCGGAAAATCTGAAATATCGCCGATATATCGGTTTCGGTATTCGTTACATCTCTAATAAAAATGCAAATTTAGTTTCAGCAAAATACAACAGCGAAATAGAAATGTTATTAGTTCCCTAACTGATAATTAAAAATCTGAATTGCATTTTGGACTTGTTTTTTTTTTTGTGAGTTTATTCACTTTAGCAATTAAAATTTATTTAAAAAAATACTTTTTATTTTCAATTTCTAATTTCTTTATCTATTAAATACTTTGTTTAATAAAAAATTTATTTTTTTAATTTTTATGTATTTTATTTATAATAATTGTTGCAACATTTTAAATTTTATATTCTGGTCCCCATCGTGGGCGTATTAGAATTACAAAAAATTTTTTTTTTTTTTTTTTGTTAAATATTATTTCATGCAGTTGCTAAAACATTTTATAATATAAAATAAACATATTTCTTTATTATCTTTTTTTAATTATAGAAATTTGTTCTAAATGTGAAATATTTTAACAAGAACATTTATAACCCCTCAGGCGCAACTTTAGATGACAGGCAGGACAGCCAGAGCAGGAGGTTCAGCAACCGGCATTGAATAAAGACAATTCTTTGTCAAAAAGAAAAAAATTAAATCATGTTTTTCATATTGGTAATTTTTAAAAATAAATAAAGAATAAAATTTCTTTAATAAGTATATTAATTTATATAATTTATTAAAAATATTTCAACAAATTAAAAAAAAAAGAAAATTTTTTTTTCTAAACAAAATTCTGTTTATGCCACTGTAAACATTACTTTTATTTTTGTTTAAGAATTTATTACAGTTAATTTATTATTAACAATTTCATTTTTATATTCTCAAGATAAATATGATTTAATTAATTATGACATTAAAATAGAATATAATTTTAAATCTTTCGTGCTAATTTTTTTTTTTTTTTTTTTTTTTTTTTTTTTTTTTTTGAAAAAGAAAAATTACTTTCGCTGAAATCTAAAATGAAATAAAAATTTTCTAGTTTTTGCCAACTTCATAGAAATTTTACTTAATAACGGCCAATTTTTAAGTTTAATATAATATTACATTTGTATTTTAAATCGTTTTAAATACATAATTCTGTTCTCCACTAAACACTCAAATAAAACTTAATTCACCGATGTGATATATTTAAATTCAACTTATGTTTCCATTGTAAAAACCAGGGACCGAAAATAACAGTTATTTTGAAATTTTAAAACAATAACTGTTATTTTTTTTTTTCAAAAAAATAAAAATAAAAAAATAACTGTTATTTTTGTTCAAAAAAATTAAAGTCAAAAAATTACTGTTATCATCTGACTTTTATGAAAAAAGGAATAACTGTTACGGTCCCTGGTAAAAACTGCTTGTTAAAATTAGCAAGGTGGCCTCAATCTCACAACAACACGCCAAGCAATAACAGTCAGCTGAATTTTGAGCCCGCCTTTTAAATAATTACACTTTTTTATGATATCTTTTTTTTTTTTTTTTTTTTTTTTTTTTTTTTTTTTTTTGTATTTAGTAGTGCTACCTTACTTTGATCTTTATAAAATAAGACTTCAAATAAAACTCAAAAAATCAATCTGTATTTAAATACGATTTACGTACATATGGAAATTAATATAATACAGATTTAAATACTATCCTGAAAATTGGACATTAGTTCACCAAGTTGGTACACTTAAATCCAATTTAAGTTTCAATTGTGTATAACTTAAGAGCATAATAAACCACACAAATTGCTTGGCAAACATTTCAAAATATTACGTTTGTACAAATATTTGGTGTTGTTAATTGGGGTGTTTGCTGTTTGGACAAACATGTGATGCAATGTTTGTAGAAATATTAAAAAAATTTTAATATTTGGCAGACATGTTGAATATTTGTCAAACTTTTTGTGGTGTCTAGTGCTAAAAGTAATCATTGAAGCGAAAACTTTGCAGAATAAAGACGTAGGAGAAAAAGCAATAAAATTTTTAGCAGCATTGTTTGCGCCAAAACAGCTTTTTGTTCAGAGCCCTCTTTACTACAAATTATTTTTCTTTATTTTATATTTTTTCTGCGTTTTAAACAAATAGCGAGCAGAATTGCCGCAGCACTTGCGTCGTCAGCATTCATTGATAGCAAAACAAAAATGAAAAATTTATGTTTGCACGAAATATGATTGTGCTGTTTATTGGCAAACAGAAGCAAAAACAAAGTGCAGGTTTGCCTAGCAATTTGTGTGGCTTATTATGCCCTTTACCAAGGTGGGCTCATAATTACAGCAACACAACAACAACAGGCAAAGCAATAACAGTCAGCGGTTTTTGAAACCACCTTGTATATATATACAATACTTATGATCTTTTTTTTATTGTACTTACTAGTGCTACCATTAAAGTCCTACCCCCATATTCATAAAAAATATTTTAGGTTTATTGCAGGATTATGAAACGAATTTTCTATGAAAATTTGTTTAATAAACCTTTTATTAATCGAAAATATTTTTTATGAATATGGGGGTTAAACACTAAAAAAGCACTGTATTGAAATACGATGAAATTTAACAAAATATAGAATTAAATACTATCATAAAAATTTGACATAAAGGAAAAATTATTGAAAATTTACAAATTTCGATATTTTAATCAGGCTTAAGTTCATTGAATATAATTTTCATTAAATTATTTTTATGAAGAAAGGAATTTTATAACGTGGGATTTTGAAAGTCCCAGGTTTGATAGGACATATGGTTCGAAATAATATGCCATTGAAGTTCAGCCGTATGGTCTACACATGGCTGATATATAAGCAGAAAATCACGACCGGCCCATAAAATTAACTTTTTGAAGTCTCCCAATAATTTATGAAATTTTATCTCAAATATATCGGAAATCGAAATCGGTCCAAAAATTACTGACTTTTAGGAGTTCTAATATATTTTTTATGGGATTAGATTGAAAGTGATTTTTTTCTAAAAAGCTGAAAAAAGTCGGTTAAAAATTTGAGAAGTTATTTCAAAATTGGAAAAAAATTTAGTTTTTAAGGCTTAAATATGACTCGACTCGACTTGCATCCGAATCCATTAGCTCGAAATATTTTAAATAATGGCGGCCACACTCGCTTAAGGAGAAGAGATACTGCAGCACTCATCCGATTAGAAGAGCGCTAAATACCAAGAAATGTGAAGAGAAACCGTGAAGGTAAACTTTTCGTCCGGCACTGGATATAGAACAACGTATTAGAATAAGATTTTGATTAGTTATTGTTAGTTCATATTTAATTTATGAAGATTCAATAAATAAATAATGGAGAAAAAAATACGACTTTAAGAACATGTTGCTTAAATTGTTGCTTAAAAAAACCCATTTTTGAAAAACCGCATTTTAAATAAAAAAAAAAAATTTAAATTTAAATCTACTAAAAGTTTTCTTGTCAATACTTCGGTGAAAGGTTTATAAGATTCGAGCTTTCTTACTAGTTTATGGGATTTTCAACAGAATTTTATTAGATCTGTACATAGCAGGTAGTACTTATTTCGCTACAGCTGAAGGTCCACACCATGCGTTTATGCGTATGATACTTTTTGTGCATCTCATGCGTTCCTAAATTCAAGTTACATCCAATGCGTTTTATGCGCCAATTTTTTTTTTCTTATCATCTGTTGTGCTAATATGTTTATTAAATAAAAACAATTTGGCAAAAATGGAAGGTGTATTTGATAGTTTAATAGAATTTATTTTTAGGAATTTATTATCAAAAAAAATCGTAATTTTTCATGGTGTCAATAAGTTTCCCTTTCAAGTCATTTGTTAAAAAAAAAAAAAAATTAGCACAACGAAGATGGCACTCAGAACATAAAAGTAATCGATAACTAGAATCGCATATTTTGTTTATGAAAAATTTGTTTTAAAAATTAATTTCAATGTATTTTGTTCTTGAAAGTTATTTTAATCTTTATTACGAAAGCTTTTTCTTTTATTAAAACCTTTTTTAGCACAAAAAATAGAAAAAAAGGAATCCACCATACAAACACATTTATCGATAACATTAAAAACAAAATATGATTTGTCATCCATGGCCATCAAAAACAGCTGACAGTTTTTTACCACACATGCGACGCATACAAAAGTAGAAAGTAAACCTACTTTCATGCGTTGATACGTATGCGTTTTGCTGTGTGACTTGTTACATACCATTAAACTGATTCTACTTTTTGAAATATGCATAAAAAGGAATGACGCATAGAATGCATGGCATGGACCTTCAGCTTATGGTTGAAAACTGAAACTTCTTTTCGATGGATTAGAGCCATTATTCTTTACGCAAACCAATAAATTGGTTTACAAATCATATGCCCATTGAATTGTGTCCTTCTCCTTGTGACATCTTTATGGCAAAAATTTACCTCTGATTTCCCATAATTTTTAAGTACAAGCAAATGTAAATGTTTAACTTAAAACATTAATATTTATGATATAATTAGGGCAGTGCTTAGTTGTCGAAGTTTTTAAACCATTTTTAGGATTTATAAAAAAAAAATTCAATATAAAAGAGTAAAAGCGTTCAGTTTTCCATATGTAGTCTAATTTGCTGGCAGTTTTAACGGGTCATTTGCTATAAGGAAATAAGTTTGAAAGCCTTAATTTACCATATAATCCATATTGTAGCGGTTGCGACAACCCTCAGAAAGAGGAAAATGTGTTTCCTTTTCTTTGTGAACGTCTAGCAATAATGTCCAAGAGACAGATGTTCATGTGCGGCTACCTACCGACCAGTCGCTCCGCTATATCGGAGATTAGGGTAGTGGATCTACTGGGGTATCTTAGGCTGGGTTTTTGAGATCTAAATTAAACTAGGCAATGAGATTGCTGATGAGTTAGCGAGACAGGGCTCAGAGATGGAAGACTATATGGAGGCGGTTAGGCTTCCCATAGGCTTCTTCTTTGGAAGGATCAGAGAATGAATTCTGGGCGCAACCAATCGGGCCTGGGGGAACCTAACGGACTGCCGGGTATCACAAACTCTGTGGCCGGTGCTTAGGAAGTCCGATTCGGAGTCGCTGCTGGGCAGAAGTAGGGTCTGCGTGAGGACCATGATAGGAATTATTATGGGCCATTGCATGATAGGCAGGATGGCGATGAGATTGGGATCCGACGTGTGTGAGGACCCGGAGGAGTTGGACACGGTTGAGCACATTTTGTGCCACTGTCCCAGGCTGAGGTGGCTGGGCAGCAGATTCCTAGGCGAATTAGAAGATGTCTCGGGCTGTGGACTCGAGAGTCTGATATAATTCGTAATAGGGATGGCCTGGCTGCGCAGCAGAAGACTGGGAGCTAGCCGCGCATAGGGCGGATTTGTGTTGTGTTGAGTGAGGTCTTCTCTCGGGTTTGGTCCGATCTTCTTTACTTATCTATCTTCTTTGTCTTTTCTAATGCTTTCTCTGTTTATTTCACCTACTTTCCAGCTATATATATCTAAACAAGGCATCACAATGGACCATATTGGTCTCTGGGTGAAGGTGTGAAGGAGGCTCCACACCAGCCTTTCTACCTACCTACCTAAACTAGGTTAAGTTAATTTGAAAACAGATTTTTGCTGCCATTACTTAATTTTAATACAAAATTTTGACTAAACAGCTTAGTTTTGCTTAAATGATGGTCTTTAATGAAATAATAAAGAAATCAAATTTTGCCGGAAAAATCCTAATTTCAAAGTACGTTAAAATTAGTCTCAACTTAATCCACTTCTCAAAACCCCAGGCTTAGTGTAACATACTGGTTTTGCGCAGACTGACATTATATCATGCTTTTGGCAAGTAATGTTGTCCTTTCAAAAGCGAGTCACCTCTAAGATTACTTAATTTCTGACAGTCTGTTAGATACCACGTTAACCAAACAAACATCATCTTATAGCGCTACAGCTCCGGGTGAGCCTTAGCTTGATCGATTATTCCTCGAAATTTTTTTTATATTTCCGATTTTCTGTTGCCAGTTCCGAATATCCATTATACTTAAGTCGTGCTTTACGCCGGCTCTCCATCTTGTTTGTGGCCGTTCTCGTCGTCTAGTTCCTCTGATGTCTTTAATAAAAATTGATTTTTGCAGTCTGCTGTCTTTCATGTCTGTCGCATGTCTTACCCTTTCTAGGCGTTGCATTTTTATAAATTTTACTCTGTCTGTTCTTTACATAGCTCGATCAGTTGAACTTACTTCTGTGGGCATAGCCACCATTTGTGCCACGCATTGGGCCAAACATTTTCAAATTTCTCTTTCGACCAAAAGCAACCAACCCATCAAAATAATGTGCCGCCTAATATTCATCTACACACCTACATTTTCATTAAAAATATAGTCTTAAATACGTTTATACATTGTTTCAAAAGACATGTTGTATTTTTGTTGTTCTCAACATTAAGGGTCTTAAAAATTCTTTTATGTTATAAATCCCTGCCAGTTTTAATGCTTTTTTCCATGATTTGTCTAAGTATTACATCAGAGATACAGATACACGACACAACATATGAATTTTGTCATTTAGTTTTTGTTTTGAAATTTGTTCTTATTTTTTTTTTTTTTTTTTTTTATTATGTAGAATTTATGCTTTCTAGTCTTTATCACTTTGTTGTTTTTGTAGTCATTATGGCAAAATCTTTTTTGTCTTAACCTTCAAAAGCATTTAGACGTCATTCATCTCATAATTCTAATTTGGTATTTTGTTTTCTTTTTTAGACGGTCTTTTGTTTGTGGCTGTTACGAGTATTAACAAAACAAAAAAATATGACAAGATACGAGAGTATGACAAAATTCTGACGATTTATTTTTTCCTAAAGTTCGATATTTATAGCGCTTTCCCCTCTTTTGTGACATCAATACAATAATCTTAATCTTTCACCCCCTGAATGTCATCAAAATTAATGACTTTTAAAAAGAAAAATGTTTTTATTTACCTGCTATAAATATATTTTTTGTTTTAAAAAGGTATAAAATGGGCCATTTGTTGATATTTGTGTGAGGAAATGACTAAAACCAGGGCCACTTATTATTTTATAAGATGAATCGCACAGGGTGTTTTTTTTTAACGCAATAGAACCTGAAGTTTTTTTTTTTTTTTTTTTTTGTTAGGACCAGCACTCAGGGGATGACCGCTACTAATGCGTGTCATTGTGTTTTTCTAAGGGCATTAATATTTGAAAATTATATAAGTAATACCCCTTCCGATTGTCTTAACGAAGCGCGTTCTTGAAGTCCAATTTTAGGCTACTTTTTCCAGCATTGCTGGCGGTATGTCACGAATTAGACAAACAATGTTGGCCTCCAAGGCGTGAATTGTTCCGGGTTGATCAACATAAGCCAGTGCCTTCACGTAGCCTCACTGCAAACAATGGAGAGGTGTCAAATTGCATGACCTTGGAGATCAATTGACAGGTCTTTTTCTCAAAATCTAACTATCGCTAACTTTTGCTTTTAATAAGTCGATGGTTGCGTTTGCGGTATGGCACAAAGCGCCATCCTATCGAAACCCCATTTCGCCCTGATCAATCTCGAATATTCAAAGAAAAAATCCTTGATCATGATGCACTAAAGATCTCCATTCGCCGTAACACATCCTAAGGCTTCCTTTTTAAGGCATAAGGTCCCATGATACCAACATCGTTTAAGCCGTATAAAATGGGATTTTTTTTTTGATGTAATGGAATCTGTAGGGTCTTTTGTGGATTGGTCTCACTTCACATTCGAAAATTTTGTTCATTGACAAGCCCGTTAAGCCAAAAATGGGTTACATCGCTCTTTACAATTGCACGATTAAATGTCGATGGCAGACTTTCAAAGTTAATTTGAATATTTTTTTTTAGCATTTTCTGAGCGTGAATCTATTCATGATTATTTGGCAGAGCAAGCTTTGTCTAAGAGATCTTTTATGGGATCCTACTGTAAACCTTTCGCCGTTTTATAGTCGTTTAGCTCTTATGGGCCTCCCAATACTGCAGAGCCGAAGGAATGTTTCCAACATTAAACGTTTCTTGAACCTGCTTCAAGGTAGAATTAATTCAACTTATCTTCTAATGGCTAATAATAGATATTAAGGGGGCTGTACATGGTCAAAATGCTTGTCATGCAGGCGAACTCACTCGTATACGTGTGCTGGACGTAATATTCGCCGTCACATTTAAAGCTGGAGGTCCACACTACGCGTTACACGCCTTCTCGCAGCCTTCGCAGTTGTCAAAAATGTAGAATCTGTGTAATTATATGTAACATGTTACATGCACAAAAGCGTAGGATGCATTGAGGCGTTGAATGCAAAAAGTAGGGTTACTTTCTACTTTGGCATGTGACGCTTGCAGCATTTGAACAAATCACCTGATGTTGACTTTTTAAGTAACATTTTGATTTTTTGTATGTTTCATTGGAATAAATATCACTGCAGACACAAGCTGGTAGAGTGTAATCATAACAGCATGAATTACGAGTATGTCGACGAAGTTCATATTTAATGTGAGGAATTGAGTTAAGAGAGCTCAGGGATAAGCCGTTTCTAATTTTGGATTTACTGTAGTTCAGCGAACTAAATATTCTTTCAACTTCCGCGTTAGAGTATGGCACACTTAAAATTCTTAAGCCATGTCCTATTGAATCTTTAAAATCGTTGACTTCTATCCAAAAAGATCTGTACGTTGTTGATTTTTTCCATTTACAATTCTTAATATTTTCCAAGCAGTTTTCTTTAACAAAATGTGTAACGAAAACAATAACATCGTTTTTATTGCGATTGACAACCGATGTGAGATTTACTAAACAAAGCAGGATTGCAGAGTACATAACACTAAGTACTCCTCCCAAATCTTTCCACCTCTCTCACCAATAAACTCAAGAATTGCTGCAACAAAAACTGCAAGTCTGAGCGATGCCTTTGTAGTCAGCTTACTTACTTAACAAAACTGTTACTGCATAATTTATTAAAAAAATGTAGAAAAAACTAAAAATTGTAAAAAGCACTAAAGGTACTAACGTAAAATTTAAAAAGCGCCAAGTTAGTTCTTTTTCTTAGTTTGGCACTAAAGATACAATTTAAGCGTTTCAAGGCATCAAAAAGCACCATAAATAGTGGTAAAAGCAGTAAGTTGGCATCACTGGTTTTATATGTTTGCTGATTTATGGATTTGTTGGTTAAAAAAATTCTTATACCAAAAAAAGTTTAACTTGCTCTGATTTATAAGCATTCAGTTAAATACTCGTCAATGTCCCAAAAAAATGCAGCTTAGATCACACGAGTAGGAGCCATTATATCTAAAATTTCATAGATCAAATTTAATTAATTTTAATCCATTCCGAAGAATTTGTGCGGACATTAAGAAATGTTTTGACTTCATTGAATCATCGGATACCTCAAGAAAAAAACCTGACGACATATCTCAACTTAAATGCTGATTCATAACATTTTTTTGTAAATTAGCTGAAATTATAATGAAACTGTTAATTAGATAAATAAATAAAATATGATCATAAATGTCGAAAAGGGAACGCATTATGGCAGTTCGTCTTTAGCAAATTCTATCGGGCTTAAAAAAACACCCTTTACTTTATTTTCTTTCTTATACAAAATTATTCAAAAGCTATATTTGTACAATTTTATTAGAAAAAACTTTATCCGTTCCAAATAAAGTGGTATTTTTAAATATAAAGAAAATAAAAATGGGGAGGGTGGGAGTACTCAATCTATTATTATGAAAAAGATGCGCTCGTTACAAAAATGTAAAATACCTTAATTTTTGTTATAGAAATTCTAATAAATTCCTAAAATAAATTCCTTGTAAGAATTTTAAAAATATCAAAAAAGTTGTTTTTGGGAATACATAATTTTTTTATTAAAAGATTTTATTTATTGTGCTTAATTCCCTTTTTTTATAATTACATAATAAAAAAATACTGAAATTTATTGTTGGAGGATAAGCTGCTCCCATGCTCATTTTACTGGTTGCTTAGGCCAGATCATCAGGAAACGTTTTCCTAAATAATTTTAGAAAGGCCAAAGCTATCAGCAAACAAGACTACAGAGGGAATGAGAATTACCTACACTCAAAACGTCTTGTTTGCAACGATATTAATGCTTAAACAAAATACCAACAATTAAGCAGTGAGTTTATCTTTTCTTACATTCCCCACTACAATTAGTTGGAATTCTCCCAACATTAATTGTAGTTGTAAGTGGGTAAAGAAAAAACAGATTAAAAACAAATCGCTTTTATTGTTCTCGCAAGAAATCAAAATAAGAACAATTTGCCAGTTCAGTTTTTTATTCACGTGCACTTGCAAAAATTTATTATCAAAAAACTTGTTTTTGGGAATACATAATTTTTTTCATTTGAAGATTTGATTTATTGTGCTTAATTCCCTTTTTTATAATTGATTAAAATACTTAAATTTATTGTGGGAGGATAAGCTGTTCCTATGCGCATTTCACTGGTTGCTTAGGCCAGATCATCAGGAAGCGTTCTCCTAAATAATTTAAAAAAGGCAGTTAAGCACAATAAATAAAATCTTTTATTGAAAACAATTTTAAAAATAGTTTTCAGAAGTCTATTTAATAATTCTTTAATTTACAATGTTCGACATTTGAAAGTTATCTTCTAGAAGGAACTCCTAATTAGGATAACTAATTGAATTTGGGAAATTTTTATTTTCATAAGCTTATATTCATTTCTAAAAATTTAAGAAATACAACTATTACAAAAAAAAAGCTTTATATAATACATAACTGAAGTTTAGGTCATAGAATAAATTCGAAAAATAAAAAAAGTAACTATTTGAGAAAAATTAAACGGGAAAAATATTTTAAAAATTCCTGGACACTTTTTAGTTGGAATATTTAGGAAATATTTTTGTAAAATCTCAGATTTTAATTAACTGCCAGGCCCACAATGTCGACAAGAACATTTCTTTCGTATATTTATATTGAAAACAAAAACAAATTTTAGTTTTTTATTATTGTTTTCAATATAAAAATACGAAAGAAATGTTCTTGTCGATATTGTGGGCCTGGTAGTAAATGTTTTGTTTTATTAATTGGTATTTATTAATCGATATCAAAAATTAGTGCAAAAAAAAATTTTAGTATAAAAGTAAATATTGATTTGATGTGCGACCAAACAAGGCTAGGCCGAACCTTTAATACCCTTCATCTAATGTAATGTAGCGTCTTAGGCCACTGACACACCAACGTACAGTATCAAACATAATCAAAACAAGTAAGTAAGAATATTCCGTCAAGCCCGACCATATGATAAACATATTATCGAGAGTAAACCCTACAGAAATGTAATTCCAAATCGGGTACGGGGTTTTTTGATTTTTTTAAAAAACTTTTAAGAACCCTCAATTATTTGGAATTGTATAAAATTCACAAATATAAAACTTAATTGTTCTGTTATCACAACAAATGAAATGTTTTTCATTTACTAATTTCCTTCTGTCAAATAATATGTTTTCGTTACGATTCTTTTGCTTAAGTTTATTTCGAGCATAAAATATTGCTGCCAAAATTTTTTCCGGTGACTCATTTAAGTAATTTATTTTATTTGATTATTTTTTGTAGCTACATTTTGTTGCAACATTTTAAATGTTTATAAAATATCTGTAAAAATATGTTATTTTTTTCCTTAAACAAAATTCTTTCTTTTTCTCAAAGAAAATTATTTTTAAATTTAAATTCATTTTAATGACAACAAAACATTAACATATATTTTTTTATTTTCTTTTTAACCAAAAACCAACTAAGAATTTAACAAGTTTTCTGTGGCAAAAAAAAAAAAAAAATATTTTTTAAATAATTAAATTAACAATTAGTTAAAACAAAAAGTCAAAAAAATTTAACGGTACATTTCCATTCAAAACACATTGTAAATTTGGGTTAAAAACACAGACACATATTAAGGCAACATTGTTGCCGTAATTATCTTAAAATCTCTTAAATGCCAAAACGTTTTGAAGCAAAATTAATGAAATTTTTAAGAAATTGTAAACACACAAAGGTTTAATCTAAAAACTTATATTGGTGATAAGTTTGCCTTTGCCGAATATTTTATACCCTTCACCACGAATTGAAATGATATTTTTGCATTGAGAAAAATGGTGGGCAGCAAACGTTCGTAAATAGTTGATATTTGAACCTTTTTTTTATTTTTTTTTATTCCTAAACTAAATCCCGCGAAGCTTTATGGTTGTCTGCAGAATACCAGTCTCTGGCAGGGATTGAACCCGCAAACCCGGTGCTGATATACTAGCTCACTACCAGCTAACCTACCGGGGCACCCAGAATAAAATTTTAAGAAAGTCGATCAAAATTTCTCCGAATATCATTGCACTGCATGCTTTTCATACCTTACCTACAAGTAGAGCATCCAATTATTCGACTTTTGGTTTTACTCGAATAAGGAATTAATCGATTTTTCGAATAGTCGAATAAGGTTTTTAAATTCATCGAATTGCTCGAATAATTTGAATAATTCATATCATTTTATTCAATGGGAAAAAACATACATCTCTATATGAATTGATACTTTTTAAATATCAATAAACAGAAAAAAATCATAAAAATAACACAGACAAAATTACTAATTTTCTCCAATCACAAAATTTATGCCAAATTCATAATATCAAGCAAACAATTTGTTGATTTTGCACCTATTACCAAAATGATTGTATTGATTACTAAAAATTTTTAAATTTTGAAAAAAAAATTTCAATAAATGATATTTTTAATTTTAATTAAAAAAGTGATCAAAAAACTTTGCCATTTCAAACAATGTGTTAAATTATTTAAATAAATATTGACAATTCCCAACAACAATTCTAAAAGTTTAAATTATTTAATTTTAAACAAAAAAAAAGTCAATAAAGATTTTTTGTTATTTAATTAAAATTTTAATTGAAAATTTATTTCTAAACAACTAATATGCTAATTAAATCAAAATTAAATTTTTAATTTTCTTTCAACAAATCAATTATCGCATTAATTTAATTTAAATACTTTTTAAACCATTTTTTTAATTGATAAAATACTTTTTTCTGTGTGTAAAGAAGAAGTTTGTTCACTTTCATGTACACGAAAAGAATTATTTGCTTAATCACCAAAAAATATGGCTTTAATTCTAAATTTATTTGGTTAAAGTAAAATGTTTTTTTAATTAAGAAAATTTTACTAAATACAAACGAAAAAACTAAAATCAAGAAATTATTATGGATTTTCTTGTTTTAAGAAACGAAATTGATTACTTTATAAAATAAAATTTTTTCCGTGTATCGTAGGGTAGTTAGGCCACAAGAAGTCTGCCCACTCATGAATATGGGCATTACTTTTGTTCGTAACGCCAGCAAGTAATTAAAATTGTTTCTCAAAAATAATTTTTATATGTATAATTTACTTTTTTTATATTTTTGTGTAAAGCGAAACTCGCTCTACATTTATTAACAAAAGGGATAATATTTCAACAACATGGGCCTAAAATACAAGTGTATATGATTGCTGAAGTTTCGTTATAAAAGGTAGACTTTTTGCTGGAAATGCGCATTTAAAAATTCTACACTTTTTTTTTAATTAAGAATTTTTGAATTAGGGCTTCGTCTATTCGGGAAACAATTCCTTAAAGAACTACAAATAATTTTCTTATTTTAAATTGGCATTTGGAAAGTTTTCCAGGGACAGGTGGAAAATCGATTAAAAATATTATCAAGACCATGCGGCTCTCGCGAAATTTCACATGCAGTAATCGTAACAAACTCGTCGTTAGCCTTTCTTTTTTTGTTTGTGCAAGGTATATACTAAAAATCTCTTAAAAAATAAACAGAAAATTAGCCCAACTACTCATATAATTTCACGTATACTGCGGACTAATGGCACTAAATAAAATGAGTTTATCAAAAAAATAAAAAATAATCATTAAATAATCCAAACTGTAAGAGAAAATGGCGTCATCAATAAATAATTCACCGAATCGCAGACTATGTCTACAGTCTGCCCCCATTCCAGATGTTCTTGACAGCCAACTTTTGCCAAAAAAACAAACCAAAGTTTAATACAAGAAGAATAAAATCTCTCACAGATTTGCTATTACATTTTTCTCCTGATACCAGTAGCACCCATCGATTTTTGCTTTATTTTCTTTTTCTATTGAGATTATCATTTGTAAAAATTTCAAAAAATAAAATAAAAAAAATTTTTTGCATGGCTCTGCATAATTTTAGTTTTTTAGGGTTTTTCCCATTTCAACTTTTTAGTTTTTTTTTATTTGTTCATAATTTTTATTGTAAAATCACATGTCTGCTTAAGAATCATAAACAATTTATTTTAACGTCCTTTATAGGAAACTTCTTACAAAGCAAAAGAAGTAGAAAAGCAGTCGGAAAAATACATTTGAAAAACATTTTATATTCTTTTCCTTCTTATTTATTTATTTTTTTCTATATATATGGATTTGTAATGATAATGTTAAGTACTCCACATTATTTTAATGGTTTTTAAGAAGGTGAACGAGGAAAGGAATGGTTTTTTTTATTTTATTTATAATGGTATACTATCAAAAGTGCTCAAATCTGTCAGAATAAATTTATTTGGGTTTATTATGAGCGTAACTGCTTCTGTATGACTAAACGAAATAAGTTTTTTGGGAAATTATATATGGTGTGAGAATAAGAAAATAAAGATTTAAAAAATTTAAGTTTTCTTTTAAATGCAAATATATACTTGTGTATACAGTGGAATCTCTCATAATTGGACAGCGCACCAGGGCGTTGTCTCTTCAAAAGAGTTCAATGTTTTCTTTGAAAACGCTGTCGAGACCAGGGAAAATTACCTATCGAGAAAGGATGTCCACCGAAGAAAGGTGTCCTTTAATGGAAATCACACACACATACTAAACGAAGGACTTGCTAAGCATTGGTTTAATGGTCTTAACTGAAAAAAACATTTTAAGACACGAATCTTTATATAGCGTGATCCATTTCGAGGTTCCCTATTTTTTTAAAGATAAAAACACAGAAAATTAAAATTTAATGGGGAATGTTTATTATCATTTGAAAAAACATTCTTGGGCATTTATTTTTTGAAGATTATGTCTATCAAATGTTGGCCATTGCTTCGTCGCAGATGGTCCATCCGTTGAGTACAATTGTCGATGACTCGTTCGAGCATATCGACAGGTAACTGGCGAATGAAACGCGTGATGTTTTCCTCCAAGGCCTGAATCGAAGCGGGTTTGTCCGCATAAACTTTAGACTTTACATATCCCCACAGGAAAAAGTCTAACGGTGTGATATCACACGATCTTGATGGCCAATCGACCGGCCCAAAACGTGAATATGTGCTCACCGAAGTGTTCTCTCAATAAATCCATTGATTGATGCGATGTGTGGAAAGTGGCACCGTCTTGCTGAAACCAAATATCGCCGAGATCACGAGCTTCAGTTTCAGGCATCAAATAGTCGGTTATCATGGCACGATAACGGTCGAGTTGCTGCGAATGGCACCGAATCGACTCTCCACGGTCTTCGTGTACACTCTCAGATACGGCCGCTATATTTTTTTCACAGCGTGCTGGACGTGGTCTATTCGGTCGAATATTATCCAATAATGAATGCTGGGTCTCAAAATGGGTGATGGTGTTGCGAATAGTACGCTCAGTAGGCCGATTATGTTGACCATAAGTTGAGCGCAGTGAACGAAACACATTCCTCACAGAATGTGAATTTTCGTAATAAAGTTGAACGGTTTGTAAACGTTGTTCAGCCGTAAGTCTTTCCATTATGAAATGCCAAACAATACTAAACAAAAATAACATGACAGCATGGCACGACTCACACGTGATCTGTCAAAAAAAAAAACGCTATTGAAAAAAGTATCTTTATTTTGTTACAAAAATGTTAATTCAAATATTTAATATTTTATTCAGGCTAAAGTTGATTAAATTTACTGCCTGGCCCACGATGTCGACAAGAACATTTCATTCTAATATTTATATTGAAAACAAAAACAAATTTAAGTTTTTTATTATTGTTTTCAATATAAATATGCGAAAGAAATGTTCTTGTCGACATTGTGGGCCTGACGGTTAGTTTTCATTAAATTATTTTTATGAAGAAAGGAATTTTACAACATGAAATGAATTAAAATTTATTTATAATTTTTCATTTTTGACTAAGATAGAAATTGAACCCAGGTTTTTAAGGACAGGTTGCCCTGACATGTTTCGATTGTAACCACACAATCTCCTCAGAGTGTTAAACGGCAAAACCCCTAAATTTTAATTAATTTCATGTTGTAAAATTCCTTTCTTCATAAAAATAATTTAATGAAAATTAAATTTAATGAACTTTAGCCCGAATAAAATATTAAAAATTTGGATTAAAAACCATAAACAGTTCAATAAAATAACCACAATGCTAATTGTTAAAAATTTCAATTTTCTAAATAGTTTGCCGTTATGGGTCACTTAGGCCGGGTTTTTGAGATGTGGATTAAGTTCAAACTTAGTTTAACGTAGTCTGAAACTCGGATTATTCCGGCGAAATGTGATTTTTTTAGAATTTCATTAAAAATCAACATTTTAAGCAAAACTAAGTAGTTCCGTCAAAATTGTATATACAAACTTGGTAACGGTGGCACAAATCTGTTTTCAGCTTAACTACGTCTAGTTTAACTGAGATCTCAAAAACCCAGCCTTAGATGATTAAGAACAGCTTGACTGAACCTTTTTTGAATATAACTTTCTTGGGGACAAATTGCGGCATTCAATATCGTTTGAGATTTTCAGTTTAACCCATTTTGCGCCGATCGGTGATTTTAATAACCAGTTTAATGGGGTTTGAAAGACGGCAAGCTAAGCTTTCTTAATACATACATAAGTATGCATATCGTCATATGTTTTCAAAAAAGGCCTAAGTTACAAAAAATTCCAAATTCACTTTTGGATCGATTATGATGAATTATATCAAAAAAACATGTTCCTTAAAATATGTACATTCCTAGAAATAAAAATAACGCTTTGATCAATTAAATCCCAAAAAAAAGAAAGTTTTGTATTTCTATTTTTGGTTATCAACAGTAAGTTTGCCTTTGTTGTGCTTTAATAAGAGATCATCTGCTTTGTTTTATTATTTTTCTAAAAAAACTTTTTTTTTGATAAATTTTTCAATGTAGAGTTTTTTGCTTCTTCTGCAAAATATTTTCAACGTAACAGGGCTTTTTGAAACTTTATGACGATATGTATGTGTTAGGGTGTTCAATTAATCGGCTTTTTTTTGTTCGATTAAACGATTAATCGATATTTGGCATTTTTTTAATTACTGGACTAAACGAATAAAATTTTAAAATTATTCGATTAATCGAATAATACAAAATTTTATAAATTAAGAGATTTTGTTTCAATAATTTAAGAAAAATTATTAATTACAAGTATTGTAATATTTTATACAGAAAGAAGAAAACAAACGTAACAACTCATGCTAATTTATAAAACCTTTACAACGATAAAAAAAAATAAAAAAACATTTGTTGAGATCATTTAATTTTAAATGTACAAGCAATTAAACAGATCTTTTAGAAATAAAATGTTGTTTAAATATTTTGATTTACTTGGAAGCCACACGATCAAGTTTTGTCTTTCCTTTTAAATTGACCACGAGATTGCTCTCAATTTTACCTCTCCTTTTGTTTGCCAATTTTTCGTTCAATTTAACAACTGACCACAAATTAACTTTGGAGCTTTCTTAATAAAAAATATATTTCTTAAAAAATAAATGGGCTTTATTAAAAAAAAATATTGTGTTCTATAAAATTCTTGTGCTTTTTTACAAAATACTTTGAGTCATATTACCACTATTTTGAGTTGTTTCTTCGTCTGGGGCATTTTTAAAATGAAATCGATTATGAAATTGAGTGCAGTCTGTGACACAGCTTTCAATTCAAACAGGTTTGGACAAGCAGTTTTGTGAACAATTTGAAAGTGATTTATTGAACGCGTAGCTCCAGGGTTAAAAAATATTTTTTTTTGCATTTGTTTCAATAATAAGTAAAAATTAACCAATTACTGTATTATTTCAGAAAGCAGTAAAAAAATACTGGTTACTGAAAATTTTTTCAGTAAGCAGTACGCCCATGTATGTGAATTAATCACTGAACATGACTGTTTTTTTTTTTTAATTCCAACGAACACATACATGTGGTTTGTTTATTTGACATAAAACTTTGAAAAATTATACATTTGAAAGAAAAACCATATATGTATTGTTATTCGATTAATCGGCATAAATTCTTCGATTAATCATTTAATCGAATTCAGCAATTTTAAATTAATCGAACAAGATTTAATCGGTTGAACACCCTTGTATGTATGTATGTTATTTTCAATACATATTTTTAAAGTTATTTTTTTTTTTTTGAAAATTTTCATAAACGTCATTTAGAACTTCATATAAATTGTTGCTGTAGTAAAAGTAGATTCAATTTTTAAACAAAACTTGAGTTAAATTTTTGTACTTAAAACAAAAAGAACTTATCTGAAACGAAATGGCTGCTTCCATTGTAAATGAGGCTTTAATGTCAATATATTTTTTTAGAAATAAGACTATAACGTATGAATTACTACGAATAGGTTTCCAATTTCAAGTTCTTGGCAAGGCGAATTAAGATATCAGGTGGTGGCAATACTACAACAAGTACATTCTGCACTAAAAAAAAAACAAAAGTCCGGCTTCGTTTCTAAGCGCCAAATAAACGACATTCAAATAAAACTGCTCCATACTTTTTTCACATATTTGTGTTAACGTTTGTATGGTTTATTTGGCCCTTTAGCTAATTTCAAAGCAAATTTTTAACAATGTTGTGAAATAAAATTTATTATAAACGTACAAAGCACAGATAAAAAAGTGCTAACTTTCCAGCTAAAAGCTAAGTCACAATTATCTTGCATAGCTCCTATATAAAATCGGCCTTACACACAAAAAACAAAAATTGATATTATAATGAAAATTAGTTCAATTTAGTTTTATAGGACTAGAAGTTATTCTACTAAGTTTTGTAATATACAGATCCATAATTTATAAAGTATTCATATAAAGCTCACACTTGAAAACACTTCATACGCCTTAAACCCGTTACGAATAAAAAAAATATTTAACTAGAAATTGTGACGCCAGATTTTATGAAAATCGGTTCAAAAGAAAATTTAAATTCTTGTTAGAGGTATCATAGATTCGGCCGATTAAAGGCATTTTACTTGTTCGATCCTACATTTGGTTTCCGTGATCCTCTAAAATATCTTATTTATGCTTTTTTTGTGCAGAATTTTGTACAATTAGTTTAATATTTAAAACTTATTTTAACTCGGGACTTAAAGTTAGATTTCTCGGGGAGCCATCGAGAAGAGAGATTACTTGGGTCCTTCCGTGGTCCCCCTTTTTTTGGTTAGTACCAGCACTCAGGGGATGACCGCTACAAATGCATTGTGTTGGAACTAGGAAAAAAGGTTATGGGAAGAAGGATAGAGGGAGTAGTGTTTGTGAACATTCGACTTGAACTTATTCATGTTGAAAGTGAGAGGGAAGACTTCAGCAGGAAGGTTATTCCACATACGAACAGTCCGGCCAAAAAACGAATTTTCCCTGTAGTGCGTTGTACGATTCACCGGCCAATCGACCAACAAACGTATGGGTTTCAGGAACCAGATCCCTAATTTCATCAGAACACATCCCATTGTAGTAATTTCGACGGTGCTCAAGGGAATCAATAGAATTGGATACCCTACTGTCACCAATGAGAACCTTCGCCCTCTCCTGCACACGGTCGAGAATCTCCAAAATAAACTTTGAAGCACCGGCCCAAACATGTTGTATTCCATTCGCGGTCGGATATAGGTGATACCCAATCCCAATGTCCATCCTACATAGCAGTTACTTAATAAGCATCATTGCAGAATTCAACCAATTCATCATTCTAATAAAGAGAAGAAGTAACCTTAGTTCTATCTTAGATAGATCATCCCAACAAGTAAACAAAGGTTTTCCCAGTAATCTCTCCCTTATTTCCCGAATTCAAGGTCATTGACACAGCGAATAAAAATCCGTTTCCTCCTCCTCCCCGTCATTATAACTTTTGCAGTTGTCATTGAATTCTACACCCATTCCTACCTAGCAAGAGTCCTAACCGGCCGATGCCCAGTTATCACTGAGGCCACTGTTTCAATCTGATCCTTATTGAGCCTAAGTAGAGAGCCAGGCCACAATGCCCCCGATACGGAATATATAGATTGCGAGTTCACACCGACTGTACAAGTCTGCAAGACTTGTGCTTGATAAATGATTTACAGAAGGCCACCTCGTTGGTCAAGCTCATCATGTGGTACCCACATAAGCGTTACTTTCGAATGCTTCGCACTGTCATTTAAAGACATCCAACATTCAGCAGAACACCTTTCAAAATAAATCTAATGCATCGCTCTTAAGCCTGTTATCTAAGAAAGTCTCGCTAGGGATGCAATGGTAGCCCTGCTATCAGTAAATACTAGGGTATTCATTCGGTTAACCGTAAATCGGGTAACCAATTAATTACTACCCGATTAACTGATCGGTTAATTTAATATTGCCTATTTTCGATTAACGATTAGACCGGTTAATTTTAATCGATATACCGATGTAACAAAATTTTTAATTTTTTGTAGTACTATAACATATTGTGTTGTGTTTTTAATTATTTGTTTCGTCCATATACAAAAAGTATGTGTTTAGAAAATATTTTTTCATACAAACAAAGAAGATGATCTTAATTTTAAATAAGTTTTTGTTGTCAACAGCTTTTTTCACGTACTTTGAACAGAATTGACGGAAACAGTTAGAAGTGTTAAACATTTTAAACAATTAATGACTCTAATGACGTAATGGAAGATTTTATATGTAAAAAAATCCAGGATGAGGATTGAGAAATTAGATATTCTCTATTATGGGTTGCTTTTGATTTCTCCAACATCTACGATAAATGAACAAATTGTTTCAAAGTCAAGTTTTATCAAAACTAAAGAAAATAAACGCTTAAACCCTAAATATTTAAACCAAATTATTTGTATAAAAGATTATTTTATAAGATATTCTTAAACTATTGAAATAACAAATAAAATGATCTCACAGTTTATTTTTTAATTAATACATAATTTAATTAAAAAAATATTTAATACAATATTTACGAATAATTTTTTTTTGTTTGCTCGTTTTAGTTCAATAATTGTTATCACTCGGGCGATTAACCGATTAAAGCAAAAGCCCGATTAAATGAATACCATAGTATATACGCATATATCGCTCGATATGCGATAATACCTCGGCCAATTAGCCGCCCGCCTTATATCAGACCTTCCGCCTGCCATAACAGGATATAACAGTTATAATTGTTACTATTAATTTGTTTACTGATGCAAATTAATAGAATCAATTAAACTTTTAATTAACTTGATTAAACGTTTAATTATCTTGATTAACTGGTTAAATTTTTAGTTAAAACTTATTTTATTTTTGATTAATGCTTTAATTGGGTGCAAAATTTTCTTCTGTGTGTCTTTTTGTCATATATCAGATCAGAGCAGATAAAAATCAGACGAACGGATGTTATTATATGAGCAAAGAGGGTATTTTTAAGGTACGAAAGTAAGTTCAGTACTTTTATTTGGAAACTTTCTGAGGTCATAGTAGCGAAAAAGATGTTTAAGAAGTAGATATATTTTTTCTTCTAGAATTTTTATGTATCTTTAGAAAACAGAAACAAGTCTGTGTTTGATATAAAAACTTTTAATTTTTTTTTACACTAACATTAATCTCACTTGTTCCACTGTGCATTGATTTCATTAAAGAAAAGGAAATGAATAGAAATATAACAAAAATTCTGTGTTGCTGTTTTGTATTGTTTAATACCAGTTGGCCAACTGCCAATAAATTCTGCCATCTTGTTGAAGTAGCATTTTAGACAACAACGCCAACAACACCAGTAACAACAGAGACGACAACAAAAACTAGGTATGCAACCAATTCGCCGAAAAGCAGGCAAAAGTATAAAAAATAGATAAAAATAATTGTTTTGCTTGAGCACCGCAAACTATTTTAACAAAGTAAATGTTGGCCAAATGTTTGAGTACTTTAAAATGCTGGGTTGGATTTTTCAACAAATTCTTTTTGCATTTTCCCTGAACAAAAACTAATTTTTTCTAATGGGAACTCCTTTTAAACTGAAATAAAAAACAAAATTAAATACAAATAAATAATAGCCAAATAGGCATATATTTAGATAGGCAAGTGTATTTAGTTAAATTAGTTTAGATTCATTAAGTTTTTGTAGAATATTTTCTTGTTTTAAGCAAAATGAAAAAAAAAATTACAACAAAATTTTTAATTTTTGAGATATTTTTTTGATTTAGCAATTTAATTGTATTGGCGGCAAATTAAACTTTAACGACAATTGTTATTTGCCAACAACAAATATCATAGAAATTGAGAAAAATATGTAAAAACATTTAAAAAATTTTTTGTTCGCAAATGTCAAGTAAAAAAAATTATCAAAATTGTGTTTTTTTTTATTTATTTAAACTTTTCTCTTAGTTCAATTGTTAAAAAATGTGCGAGAGTGCGTGCGTTTATGTTCGGTAGCCATTAAACACCTTGTACATATAAAATTTTCAAATCAGAATTTGTTTATTGTACAAAGTTGATGAAAAATTAGTATTTTGGTATATTAATTTTTTTTTTTTTTTTCAAAATAACAAATTAGACGCACTTTACTTTTTTTTGAATAAACAGAAAACCCAGTAGGAAATCAATGGGGTGCTTTTGCGGTGGGCGTTGTTAAATTACTTGGCAAGATAAGAAAATAATTTAACTAAGATAAATTAATTTGGTACCAATATATACATATGTATTAATAAAGGAATTTTGCAGACATTAAATTAGAACTTTCGCAGACGGTACTTATGCTTCCTACTTTTCCGGATCACCGGTAAAGTGATATAATAGGCTGTGCTGAATCTTTAATACTCTCCAACGGGAGCTCGAGTATTCAGGAGTGGGCTTTATATGGAATTTATAAATTTTTGTGCCAATCTCTCTAAAACCTGAACTCACAGTTTTATAATCGCGTAAATCGCATATCATGATATTTTTCAGAAATGTTATTACACTGATAGAAAAGGCGTCATAACGCTGATGTATTTTAACATCAGTACTATGACTATGGCACTTTACATCAGTGTGATGTCAGCCTTAACGTCACTTGGCCATATTGTCATCAAGGTCAAAAGTTTGAATTATGTCATCAATACGATGACACATTGCCGTCACAAAAATGAGGAATCGGGGACGGTTTTATGAAGCATGTCATCAGTGCGATGACAAACTGTCATCAAATTGAGTCATTGAAATTTACCTTGAGTCGAATTGAGGGAATATCATTATTAACTTACCCGTTACACTAATTTGTTTCACTTTTATTATATTCCCCCCTTTGTTATTAGAAGAACTCTCAATTATAAGCCACCAGCAGCATGGCCGATATGGTTTTCGTAATAATTCTACTTGAAAAATGTTGATGTATTTAAAAAAATAGAATATGAGAATTTTTGCTCCTAATTTTACTTTTTAAACATGAAAATAATGTTAACAATTTATTATGTTAAAACGTATTATGTCATCGCACTGATGACACTTTTTCATTGCACTGATGACAGCTTGTCACCACTCTAATGACATGATATATTATGTCATCGCACTGATGACAGTTTTTCATTGCACGGATGACAGTTTGTAATCGCACTGATGACAACTTGTCTGTGCTGATGTCAAAATACATCAGCGTTATGTCGCCTTTTCTATCAGTGTACGCAAAAAGTGGCGTCGAATTTATCTCACTGTTGTAATTGCATAGATGACGCATAAAATATGAAGGCATTTTAGGATGACGTTCGTCATTGGATTGATGCCACTTTTTGCCTCATTGATGCCATTTGTAATAACATTGATGTCACAATTCTGATGTCAGAGCATCATCAATATGAAGACGCATTTTTATATGAGGTAGGTTTATTAAAGTGATTTTCAGGGGGGGATGATTATATATTGGACCTATTGGAAATTATGGATCGTTCATCATAAAATTCGACAGAATAATTTCTAGTTTTTAAAAAAAGCCTAATTAGAACAAATTTTACTACAGTAAAACACATTTTTTAGAATTTTAGGCTTCTTTAATAGCCTTTTGTTAGGCCGCTTTATATGAGACCTATGATAAATTATGGACCGACTATCACCAAATTACATAGTGTTGTTTCTAGCCAGACAAGGGTGTATATTGTCACCTCTTCTTTTCAATATTGATTGACTCAGGAATCTAACAGTATTATTTGAGGCTCCAACAGCCGGTTAGAGGATCTTGACTACGCCGATGACATATCCTTTGCTGCAATAGACTCATATCTCAAAAAATCTGATTTTTAAGCTAATGTATTTAATTCTTGAATTCCCAGTGGTACAAATGAACGCTTACGAGCTAATAATGTGAAGTTAATCGCCATATCGCTTCTTCATATTGTGTGCCAATTTCATACAAATATCATTTATACTCAATTCTAGAGAGAAGAATTAAAGGTGCAATAAAATTGATTTATGACTCACCCAGAGAAAAAATATGTTTAAATTTGGTCACCTCCAACAAAACTATTTTTAAAGACAATTGCAAACATATTATGTTTAAATTTAACCATACTATTGCCACCGACAAACATATTATTGTTAAATTAGTCCTCCATCAAGAAGGCACAACCATATTATGGTTGCCTCCGAACATCTTTTGGTTAGTAATAACTAAAATATGTTAAACATTTATAATAGCATGGTTGATTTTCAACCAAAGCATGTTGCTCTTAGAAAAGAGGAAAATACTATTGTTAATTTAAAAACAAATTATTGTCATATTTAACCATAACATGTTTAGAGGCAACCATAATATGGTTGTTGCTTCTTGATGGAGGACTAATTTAACAAATTTATGTTTGTCGTTAACAATAATATGGTTAAATTTAAACATAATATGTTTAAAATTTTGTCTAAAAATAGTTTTGTTGGAGGTGACAATATCTAAACATATTTTTTCTCTGCGTGCTTTATTGCAGCAAAGGCTTGATGAGTCTTTTAGCTCATCAGCGGTCCAGTATGCAACTCAAACCTAACCAACTACAAGAGTACGTGAAAGAGGCGGTCTTGTAGTCAATAGCTATAAAACCAAATCCTTGCACATAAACGCCGGAAATACAACACCACTAATGTTAGACAACATAGCACTGGAAGAAGTTATGGAACTTAATTATCATGATAGCATTTTAACATCCACAGGTGGCTCCGAAATGGAAATGGTAATCGGATGAAAAAAGCAAGACAACATTTGAAGCCTTGAAATATGTCTGGAAAACATTATAGATTAAACGTAGCACCAAAATACGTATATTCAACTCAAATGAAGAATCTATATTGCGGTATGGGTGCGGAACATTTAATACATCTTTAAGAGTAACTGGGGCAGAGTCCAGACATTACTTAACAGATGTCTTAGGAGAATCTTGCGAATGCATTGGCCAAACATAATATCGAACCAACATCTATACGAAAGATGCAATCAAAAGCCAATGTATAATGAAATAATGAAAGAAAGTGGCGTTCGATTGGTCATACATTGAGCAGGCCCGAAGGAAATATTGCTAAAAAAAAAAATACCGAGCGGCTTGTATCATCAAGGTTCTGTTTCAGATATTAAAGCCCAACTGTGTCATGGTTGTATTTTAAAATTCCTCGTCAAATCTTCATAAATGCGCACTTTTTCTCGCGTCGTCATTTATTTAAGTGAAAAGTTAGAACGGTATTTATCAGAGGAAATCAGGTTACACAAAAAGTTTTAAAACAAAATTTCAAACCGCTACTTCTTCGTTATATTTTTACAGGTCATTTGTCCATTTGACAAGTTTTGTCGTATGGCTTATCATTTAAAATAAATGGGATTTTTTTATGCACTAGTGAAAATTTTATTTTCGATTTTTTACTTTACTGTGGGTTTTTATTTATTTCTACTTCTTTAAATTTGCCATTCACATTGTTCGATACCATGAATATAAGCCAGGTATGGGAGCTTTAATTTGAGAAGAAATGGTAATTAATATTAATTGAAAAGCAATTTTAATTAAACTAGTTTCAAAAAGAAATTGAAACGAATCAAACATATATTAATCATTCCGAAGAATTAAATATGTTGTGGTCGTTATCACATTCTAGAAAGATTTCTACAAATTCGCAAAACAAATCGAAAATTTCCAGGCCTGACAATAATACAACATTTTTCAAAACACTTAAAAATCAATCGTATAATGAGACAATACTTTTGTATGTAAATTACTAACAACTAAAATCCAATATTGTATAATTAGGCGATTATATGTACAACGAATACGACGTTAATGCGACTTTGTGAATTGGACAAATGTTTCGAACAAAAAGATAAATATCATCATATTCTCGTTCAAAAATCGATGTTTTAGTTTCCAGACTATTGCCAAATTTACAACGAAATTCCCGAAATTTTTAGTTTAAGAATTCTCGGAAATTCAAAAAAAAAAATTTTCCCGGAAATTCTTTTCCGAATAGGACTTTAAAACTATAGATATATTATGAAAAGCTTATACTTCGGAAATACTACTAATATGTCTCTAGTTTAAAACATGGTCAAATATTCAATTTTTTTTATTTATTTTTTTGGTTAACTATCAACCAGCTAAAGTCTACGTCTGTAGACTAAAACAAATTGTTATAAAAACTCTCTTACATTCTTTACAATTTTAGGCCCAAAAGTAGCCAGCAGGGAACTGCTCGTATAGAGTAATTGGTCGGAGTTATTTTGAAAGAAACACATATAACTTTAATCGCAATTTTTAATGTTTACATTTATTTTTCGCTTAGGTGTTGCCAAGTTTATTTTTGATTTGAGAACAACATTTGGTAACAGCTTGATATCAAATTGATAGAACATTTTATGTCAAATGCTTATATTCAAATCATTAACAATATGAATTCAAATGTTAAAATCAAACAATTGGAAAGGTTTGAGATTTCAAATGATAAAGTAATTTCATATTAAAGGTTTGACTTCGTGATTGTTGGGTTTATAGCAATTGTTATGTATGTGTAATACCAATGCTGCTGTCTGATAAATCATAGCCAATTTTAATATTACATCCAGCTCACGTACACCACTTTGACATCAAGCATTTTGATCGAAGAATTGAATCGATTGTTTTTTTAAGCGAAATAACAGTTCATGGTTTTTTGATTTCCTTTTGGTTTTTTCTCCTTTTAAACAACATTTTAAAATATGTTAATTCCAATAGTTTATATTTTCATCGTTTTCGATTTTTTGTTTTTTTTTTCTAAATATTTTTAAGTCCTATTTCTACAGGGTTATTTCTGTTGCTTGAGAGGAGTGTAAACTCTACACTTCTAATGGTTTACGATTTGCTGGTGATGGTGGCTACAAAATGCAAGTACATCATTCAACATCTAAAAAGCATTAAGGGATTATTAAGAAATATTAAATTGATCCAGCTAAAATGTTTTCAATTTGAGAAATGAGCAAAAATATTTCGTTTTTATTTTTTTCTTTTGCAAGGAAGAGAGGGCGACTAATAAATCATAAGGCACAGTGGGGGTGTAACTACTTTTTGTAGATGATGAAGTTAAGTAATTGTTATGAACATTTTTTTTTAAAAAAGCTTTATAATAAATGATACTACATGAAATGTGAACAACTTTTGTGCTTTCTTGAAGCGAGTATTTAAATATTTGAAAACTTATACAATATTGAGTAATGAGGGGTTATTACACACCCCATTACCTTGATATTTTGTTTCATTAAAAGTCAAATGGGTCCTTCAACAAATGAATACAATTCGTTGGTAAAGCAATTATTGCATTTCATTATTCTAACTACAAGAGAGAGAGGGACTAATAAATCATAAGCAATTAAATACATATTACCTCATGCATTACTTAGTAATGAGAGGTTAAATGCAATTACTTTAATATTTGAAATAAAAGACTTTAAAGGAATTAGAACTAAAAAGAAAGCAAATTTTTTGTTTAAACTTGTCTTTAAAATTTCTTTAAGAAAAATTATAAGACTAGTGACACATTGGGTTGGAGGCGCCATTTTTTTTTTCTTTTTTGAGATAATGTAAAATAAAACCATTGATATTTAAAATATTTTTAAAGATTCAAAAGGTTTAGAGAAATGTTAAAGATTTAAATGCTGTCTTTAAGCAAGTGCTTAATGACTAACTTCCCCATAAATTACCGGGTAATAAGTAATCATGATGGTTCAGATTAGTTGAATATGAAGCAAAACATTTTTTAAATATTATTTTTTGGAAATAAACCATAGAAACGAAATGGACTAATACTTTCGGTATTGAAAAATAAGTATTTATATGTTAAAGACTTTATAAGTTAATTAGTAATGAGGTTAATTTTCTTTGATATTTTATTAATATTTTGATATATAAATAATAATTTAATCAATCTTTAAAATAAACAAAAAGTAGATGTTTATACAGGAAGATTAATAATCGGGTTGGTATTTGAAAATAAAATAATTGAAATATTCATTACTTCGTCTTTTACTTAGTAATGAGGTGTTAAAATATGTGTGATTATTTGAGTATTTTATATAAGAAAAAACACATAAATTGAATTTAAAAATAAATAAAATGGCCCATATTTTTAATATTATTCTTTTTAACTCTGATTATTTTACTTATTACTTCGTAATGAGAGGCCTTTATATGTATCATTATTTTAATATTTATATCGTATTATAAGAAATATATAAAAACATTTTAATAAGAAAAGTTTTGTAACTAACATTTTTGGTAGTTTACAATAAGTATTTGAATACTTATCGCTTTAAAGTGAAATTAAGTAATAATTTTTTTTTACATATTTTATTTAATTAACTAGATAGAATTTTTTTAGTATCTTACGAAATAACTTACAATATTTATTTTAAAATATGACAAAAACTTTTGAAAATAATTTTCAGAAGACTGAAATTTTTACAGCCCATTAAACAATTATTTAATTTATTTCACTTACTTTGTTGGCCATAAAATTATTTTTAGTTAAAAAAAAATTTGTCTCGCTTACCTGTAAAAAAAGAGAACAAGGGAAAAATTGTTAAATTTTAAATAACAAACTTTTAATAAATAAATACGTGCAAAAATAAATTTTTGTCAAATATTTAAAATTGTTTTTTTTTTTTGAATCTCAGAAAAAAAAAACATTTATTATTTATTTTCAAAATGTCATCTTTTGATGTGTTAAAACTAATTTGAAGTGTGTGTGAAAAATGTTTATAAATTTTTATTTGAAAATAGAAGAGATTTTGACAAAAATATTTTAATGTTTTTAATAAAAATGGTTTTTCAAATGTGTCAGTGCATTTAGTCTTGTGATCAAATTAGTGATAAAAGGCCCAAAGAAGCGACCAAAAATATTTGCTTTAGATGGGTGGCTTAATATAAAAATAAACCTTTAAAATGCTGATGCCACCACCACCTTTAACAAAAACTACAATAACGATGATACAAAAAATGACGTCAAAATCTTGAGGATTTTTACATGTGATGAGAGTAAACAAAATGTGACCAAATTGTATATTAATGGGCATTTTGTTGATGGCGCATGATGTCAGAGAAAGTGTTAAACAAAATTAGATTTTTTTCGAAATCTGTGTAAATTTATTAAATGGGTGAAAAATACGAAATTCAATATAGATGGTTGGTGTCTTAACTTATGGTTTGTGTATTTGATAACTTTTATAGCTTTACATCTTTTATTTATCCTCACTTTAGGAATGTTCAGACCTAACAAATATTTGACAAAAAATCCAAAAAAAAAAACCGTGACCAGTTAATTGATCAAACTTAAGCGTTATTTTAAACAATTTCTATTGATATACTAATCTTTATTTTTAAGTAGATTATTGTATAGTGTAATTTAGAAACTGTTAAATGATGTTAAATCTAGCCAAACCTTTTGAAAGAGCAAATAATTTTTTAATAAAACTAGTCGTTACGTTACGTGAATATAATCTAGATATCAGCATCTATATTTTTTCATTATTTATTTATTGAATCTTCATATATTAAATATGAACTAACAGTAAGAGTTTAATAATTTACCATCTGTGATATAGTTTGGCAAAAAATTTTATAATTTAACAATAATAATTTTTTAATAGTAATAGTTTGTTTTCATTTGTGTTGTTAATAAAAAATTTATGTTTTATGTTGTGTGTATAAAACTAAATTTGTAAAATAACGTTAAATTAAAACAATTGACGAAAAGATTATAGATATATCAATAAAAATATCTCCCTGAAGATGTTGGGAATCTCCAACGAAACGTCGGAAGAAAAAATTATGTTATAATCTTTTTATTTTCATAAAACACAAGACCTTAATAAGCCCGTTTAGAGTTTTCTTAAAAACATAACAATCAAGTTTGTAAAAGGTCGATAATAATTAAAATTATAAGTAAATATTCAAATTTTATACGAATATTTTATTTTTGTCCTGCCAATGCCAGACGAAAATTTTTCTCCTCACGGTTTCTGTTCACATATGTAGAAGTTTAGCGCTCTTCTCGTCGGATGAGTCCTGTAGTATCTTTTCTCCTTAATCTAGAGTGGCCACTGTCATTTAAAATATTTCGAGCTAGTGGATTTGGGTGCGATCCAAGCCTTTTTAAATATTTTACTGCATACTTTGTAATAATAGTTTTTACTAATAACACATTGAGATCCTTGTAAATATTTGAGTTTTTAACATACCAGGGAGCGGCTGTGATTATTCGAAGAAGTTTATTTTGGTGCATTTGAATTGTTTCGATATTTGAGGCCGAGGCAGTGCCCCATAGCTGAATACCGTAGCACCAGATTGGCTTGCAATCGAGGCTAAGAACATAATTTCTTCCAATAAGCCAATAAATTTGAATTGCTTTTAGTTGCATTTGTGTTAGTTTTGCTTCAATATGGCATTTCCTTGTTAAACGCCGATCTAGATGAATACCGAGATATTTGACATGCGATTGTTGGGGCACTAATTGATTATTGATTTTAATAGGGGGACATGACTTCCGACGCAATGTGAATGTTACATGTACGCATTTTTGCTCATTGACCTTTATCCTCCATTGTTTTAACCACCTTTCCAGTTCAAATATATGATTCTGCAAGTAACGAGATGCTTCATGACAGTTTTCGTGTACGTTTAAAAAAGCTGTATCATCAGCAAATGTTGAAGTAAGGGTGTGGTTATTTGTTGGCATGTCTGAGGCACATGATGCTTCCCTGAGAGACTCCAGCGTCAATTGGCTAAGGAGAACTTAAAAAAGCCCCTTCTTTAATAATAAACTTTCGACCGACTAAGTAGCTTTCTAACAGCTTGTGTGTGTTTACTGGTGAGTTTAGCTTCAGTTTATATAATAAGCCTTCATGCGAGACTTTATCAAAAGCTTGAGAATCTTGAGCATCTATATGACATGTATTCGTCTTAAAGCGTGTAACATGTATATAGAACGAATGGCTAATGCAACATTTTTAAAGAAGTTAGGGCATTTAAAAATGTTTTCAGAAGTAGTATTTGTAAAGGAACTACGGTTAAATATGTACGGAATAAAATAAAATTCTGTGATTTAATTTGCCTTGCAATAGAAAAAGCTTAGACCAAATTTAATCTAAATACCAACTTAATAAGATATTTTTTAGGTAAAAAGACCCATTTTTCGGAAAGAAGCTGGTGTGGGAGCCACTATTAACTGTTTACCAAAGTTTTCCTGAATATGTTTCATCCAATTCAACGTGCGAATACAATTTGAACTTGTGATTTTGACACAGAAGACATTAACCGCCCAGGTTCGCTAAAAAATTTCCAAGATAAAAGGCACAACTTTATTATTGTCAAATTCCAGAATAACTAAAAAATTATGCAGATCTCCTACAACAACAGCTTCAAAACGTTTGCAGACAGGTGGCATCATAGAAAAAAGAGGAAATTTGGTGACACAAGAGTTTTAAACCGTTAGACGTTGACTGACGATTTTGTTTGTTGAAAAAACTGCTTGAACGCCACAAAGATAATTCATTTTTGCATCAGCTTATTACTGGTGTTATAAAAAATCAACCCATTATGACACCCCGAAGTGCAAGGCATCAACAAAACTGAATATACATGGCCTCAGGAGTAATTTATTGTATTTGGTACGACTAGTTCCCAACACAATTGATTCGCTTAGAGCAGAAAACGCCTGGAAAATGTAACTAGACATAAAGCCGTTATATACACAAAAAAAAGTGTTTTATCAGTTAAAAAAATGGTTTAAAAAGTATTTAAATTTAAATAATGTGATAATTGAATCAATAATTTTTTTAGTTGAAAGAAAATTAAAAATATTAATTAATCCTCTTTTTTAACCTTTAGGTCATTTTCTTTTTTTATAAAAAATATTAAATTTATTGAATCCAATATTTCGGCACTCCGTTGTGTGCCTTCTTCAGGGATTTTTTTCTTGAATATTTGATAAAAAAAATTAACAATTTTTAATAAATTCAATAAAATTAACAAATTTAACAAATTTAACAAAATGTCATATTTTCAATTAAATACAAAAAGGCTTTCCAATTTAAACCTAATCTATTACAGTTTAAATAAATTTTTAATTTTGATTTAATAAACATTTTAGTTGTTTTGAAATAAATTTTCAATTAAAATTTGAATTAAATAACAAAAAATCTTAATTGACTTTTTTCGTTTAAAATAAAATAATTTAAACTTTTAGAATTATTGTTGGGAATTGTCAATAATTATTTAAATAAATTAACACATTGTTGGAAATGGCAAAGATTTTTGATGATTTTTTTAATTAAAATAAAAAATATAATTTATTGAGAAAAAATATTCACAATTTTACAATTTTTAATAATCAATATAATCATTTTGGTAATAGGTGCAAAATCAACAAATTGTTTGCTTGATATTATGAATTTGATGATTTTAGAAATTTAATAATTTTTTCTGTGTATGATTCGAAAGTATTTCGAATATATGGGTTATGAAGCTTTCATCCACCCGCCTTATAGTCCAGATCTTGCTCCGTCCGGCTGTCATTTGTTTCGATCGACGAAGAACGATTTTACGACAATATGCTTAGCTGATCAAAATATTTTTCGCCTTAAAAAAATAATCAGTTCTTTTGATGTGGTATCAATATGTTATCGGAAAAGATCATTGATAAAGAAAGCCAAAACTTTATACTGAACTAACGATTCAAAATAAACGCCCTCAATTTTGAAAAAAAGATACATCATTTTTAATTTATACACCCAATATGTGCTTCATTTTATTTAGATAATCGTACTATTTTTATGTACCGTATACTCCCATTTGTATTTAACTCAAATGAAATCAGATTTTTTCAATCTTATTTTCTGCCTTAAGTATTCTAACATTTATAAATTACAACTAATTATAATTTGCAAGAAACATTTCATTAATGTTGTACAATTTGAACATGAGTGTTTTATTTTGTTTGCCCTTTTTTCACTTGCATTTGTGTCTTTCTGCAAATGCGCCAAATGTGACACAATTTCACATATCAAATGTGTTTAAATTTAAATAAATACTTAGATAAATAAATAAATTAATTTGTGTGTTCAGGTGTTTTTCTATTTTCTATTTAATTTAAATTAGCAATTAGGTGTATATTTGTATAGTATCTAGAAACATGTGTAAAGAACGTAAACAATTCAAAATAAAAGGGCTGTCTGTAAAGAATCTAATGAAAACCTTGGCGAAGCGAGTCAGACTAAAGGAACCTGAACGGAAGTGCACATTTGCCAATGTCGTATTTGAGAATTTTTTAGTGGTTTTTAACGAGGAAGAAGAGTAATATTGGCTCTCATTTGCTCGCATATTCTTTTAGTCGTTGGCTTTTGCAAGTCCCAAAGGAATATAGAGCTAAAAAATCACATGATCTTAAACAAAAGTAAGAGTGCTATATTCAGCTGTGTCGCATCTTTAACACCCTTCATCTAGCGTAATTCATCGACTTTGACCACTCGCCGACTAACACACATTATCCTCCAAAAAAAAAAAAAAATGTTTTTGCTATATTCGGTAACTCATTTAACGTAATTCAGTGTCTTTGTTCACTCGCCGTATAACACACATTACCAAAAAAAACAAAAATATTCCATGTTCGGCTATGCTGCATTTCAATAGCAAAATTTAACTTATATTATGTAGCATAAATATATACCAACCTGGTCCACATCGTATCTGGGGTCTTTGGAAACACCATTTTAATAGATAGACGGTCAGACGAACATCTTTAAATCAACTTTGATACTCATAAGATTAATATTGTAGAAATGTCAAATGGAAAGATAAACTGATATAAACACTTTCCACCTGGGGTGAAGGGTATAATAAACCGACCATCATCAACAGACTAAATTGGTTAAGCAATAAAAAATGTTCAGAGCTAAATTACGGAATTTGCCATCGATCGAAATTTCCATATAAATTTTATCATTATATCGAATACCGTAACTTTCCCCCAGTTTAATAAAAAAAGTACCTTAAAATGGAATCAAATAATTATATTGTTATTAAAATAAAGTCCTAAAAAGTTAAAAGTTCGTTGGTACTTCTAATTCAGTACTCTTTAAAAACTGCGGTTTAGAAAATTTTTGCAAATTAGTTTTTAGAATAATCAATTTTTAATTACTCGTATCTTTTTTAAAATCACTCTTACGAGTTGACATTTAACAACAATATTTTAGGTCCATTTTGAAAAGTACTTTTTTAAGTATCTTTTGCAGTATAAAATTTTCCAAGTCATTTTGAAAAACTTTTTCTTGAACTTTCAGAAAAGCTCTTTTTTAGTACTTTTGTAATACTTTTTCTACAATTTCTTCAATCTCTCAAACTTTTGAAAAAGCCTATTTCTAGTACCTTGTAAAAAGTATATAACCTAAAAACGTAACTTACACGTTCAAAAAAATACGTTCTCTAAAAAATCTAATAAAACCGTAATGTACCAGAACATAAGAAAAATATGTTTTAGTACTTTTACCACTGTTCAAAAGAGTACTTTTCTAATCCTGGAAAAAATGGAATTTTCGTACTTGAAATAAATAAATATTTTCTTTTCAAAGTTTCCTGCATATAAAATATTTTCTCCTTAATTTGAAAATAAATAAATTTTGTGGTAATTCTAATAATATACTACTTTATCCAGTAATTAGAAGAAACAAAAGGGAGATTTCATGTCAAGTGACCCAATTTTTGAAGTCGATGTCTTCCGATTTGAATGAAATTTGCACCAAGGTTAATCCTATTGGATAGTAGTTTAGACACAAATTTTCACCAAGATCGGTCAAAAAGATCCTGAGTTAAAGGTGGTCAAAATTTGACATTTTGGCCAAACAGGTGTTCTTTCTCATCAATGTAACTTATTATCTATTGCTGTTAGCAAAATTTGTCCCAAACAAATTAGATAGCTATTTCTTCAAGCTTTTGGAAAAAAATTTGTTTGTTTTTTTTAAATTTATTTTTAAACTTAAAACTTATTTTTTATTTTTTTTGAAGCGGGAATTTTTTTTTTTTTTTTTTTTTTTGCTCAAAAGAAAGCTTAGGTCTTTTCCTTTAAGTTAGTTCTGGTCGCTATTTGGGCCGCGAGTGGGTTATGTATAAAAAAAAAATTTCTAAGTCAAAACGAGGATTTTTCGATTTTCAGACTGAAAGATGCACATTGAAAACAATCATTTCAAATGTGCATGATTTTGTGGAAGAAATGTGTAGAGGATTGCTAAATTTAAGAACCCTTTTTAGTCAAAGACCATTGGTCATTCTTTAAGGATTTAAAGATACATTTGAAGTCTGGGGAATTCGTTATTTCGTTTGATTTCGCAGAGAACTATAAATATGTTCTTCAGGATGCCATACAGTCATTCCACTTCAATAACGACCAAGCAACTATATTTACAGTAGTTATTTCCAAATGAAAGATGAAAAACTGGACCACAAATGTATGGCAGCAATATCCGACGATTTAAAACATGATGCCGTTGCTATTTATGAATACCAGCAGATAATACTAAATTATCTAAAATCTAAATTTACAGTAGCGAAGGTATACTACGTTTCTGACGGAGGTCGTCAACATTTTAGAAACAAAAGTAGCTTCGCAAATCTGATAGCGGATAAAAATGATTTTGAAATGCCAGCTGAATGGTATTTTCATCCTACTGCTCATGGTAAAGGAGCATGTGATGGTGTTGGAGCAAACCTCAAAACGAATGCAGCGAAGTATAGCCTACAGTGCTCTCATCAAGATCGCATCTTAGATGCGACTGCTTTATTCCATTGGGCAAAGAATTATTGTAACGAAACTAAAATAGTTTTTAGTAACAAAGAGGGTCATGAGTTAACATTAAAAACACTGAAGAGCAGATTCGATGCTGCGGAAACAATCGATGGCTGCTCAATACCATGCTTTTCTACTGCTTTTCGATGGAAGACTTAAGTTACACATAACCCACTCGTGGCCCAAAAAGCGACCAGAACTACCTTTAAGGAAAAGACCAAAGCTTTCGTTTGAACAAAAAAAAAAAAAGGTACTCCCTTAAAAAAAAAATACAAAAATTGTTTTAAATTTAAAAAAAAAATTAATTTAAAAAAATTTAAAAAAAAAACAAAAAGAAATTTATTAAAGGAAATTATGTGATTAAGATTAAGTTTTTTTAGATTATTTATCTTTTTGTTTTTATTATTATTATTTTATATTAATTCAATTATTATTACAAATAAATAAAAATATTTAATTTGTCAACATCTCTATAGAAAAAAAGGGATTTAATTCCTGGGATTAACATATTGTGGGTATAACAGTATCGAGGGTATGAAACGCCAGCTAGGTATGTTATACACCGTCGGAAAGGTTAATTTGTCTAGTTTCCCAGCATAAGTTTTATTTTTAAGATTTTAGAAACACACACAAATAGGAAAAATAACCCACTCGCGGCCCAAATTGCGACCAGAACTAACGTAAAGGAAAAGACCCAAGCTTTCTTTTGAGCAAAAAAAAAAAAAAAACCCGCTTCAAAAAAAAAAATAAGTTTTAAATTTAACAAAAAAAATTAAAAAAACAAAATTTTTTTTCGAAAGTTTGAAGAAATAACTGTCTAATTTGTTTGGGACAAATTTTGCTAACACCAACAGATAATTATTTACATGGATGAGAAAGAATACCTGTTTGGCCAAACTGTCAAATTTTGACCACCTCTAACTCAGAAACTTTTTGACCGATCTTGTTGAAAATTTGTGTCTAAACTACTATCCAATAGGACTAACCTTGGTGCAAATTTCATCCAAATCGGAAGACATCGATTTCAAAAGTTGGGTCACTTGACATGAAATCCCCCAAATACATAATAATACCCTCGCCGCTATTGTGAAATAAAATTTTCTGAATACATTTAGGAACAAATCATTTTAGTATCTTTTAAAAATCATTCTTAATGGTAGATTTTTTACAGAAATTTTTTAACAATTTTATTTCGATTATGGACTCTTCTAATTCTTTTTAAAAGACTATTTTGGGAACAATTGAACATTTATTATCGAGAACTTTTTGAAAAGTCCTTGTCTAGTACACAATAGTGAAAAAAAATATTGGTCGTATACTCATCCTTTAGTATACCGATAGTCTCGGAATAGGTTTCTTAGTCAATCTAGCGATGTCCCGCTGGCTGGCAGATTGTCTGTCCTTGTAACTTTGTGCGCAAGCTAGAGGTCGCAATTTTGAAGATAATTTGATGAAATGTGGTACATACGTACCACATAAGGACGAAGCTTATTGAAAATGGTGAGAATCGGTCCATAATTTCACATAGCCCCCCTATAAAGTTCTTTCCGAAATGGAGTCTTTCTGCCCATTAACCATCATATTATGAACGTATTTTATTTAGATTATAATTGGTCCAACTTTCATTGATAATTATCTAACACATCTTACCAAGTTTTATTGGAATCGGTCCATATTTGACCAAAGCGACCATACAAATTCCACTCCCGAAAATGGCTTAATATAGATTAAATTTATAAAGATAAAATTTTGTACTTGTAGGTCCAGAATAGACCACCATTCCCATATAAACCCTCTCTCCAACATCGCTTTAAGATGAACAAAACCCATATATATATAATAACATTATTTTGTTTTTCCAGTGCCATGATTGGCCATGGATCCCAAATGGAGAACAACCTCGAAAAGGTATGTTTATTTATTGTGGTGTAGGGCATCGGACTTGATGGCTATACTTTCGTACTTGTTTATTTTTAAAAAATGTTTTTTTTTTACTTAAGTAGAATATTTCCTTTTTTTAGAACTTAATTTATTTTAGAACAAAATTTAGAAGACAAGAAGACTATTCCAAGGGTTGAATATGTTTTTCAATAAATTCTTTTATTAAATTTAGCTCTCGCCCAACATAATTTTAACATATTTTCCTAATTTTAATTACCTCTTTGTGGGACGATTTTATGTTTTTCATCTTTAATGGCCCCATAATTTTCATACACACGATACAACTTATTCGGTATTAGTGGGCACTGAAAACTGTCACTCTTTATGACTTCGTTTTTATTTTATTATTGTTTTCTTTTTTTTGTCGTTATTGTCTCAAACATCTCAGAAATCGTATTCAATTAACTAGATTTTAAATTCAAATAATCATTGAACAAAATTTTTTTTATCAGAAGTAAACAAAACAATAGTTTTAAAAATAAAAATTAATAATTCAACTGTTTTTTTATATTTATTTATTTTATACAAAACGATGAAGTGATTCGGAATGAATGAAAAAATTAATGGAAATCGTAATGAAAGCCAAGGTGGACCCGTTTCGTTTTCGTTCTACGTCAGCAATAAAAAAAATGTTTGTAAGTTGGAAATTTAAATGTTTATAAATTGAAGGCGATTATTTTATTTTTTATATAAAAAAGCGACAAAATATATAAATGTTTATAAGAAGATAAATTATAATGTACAAAATAAGTATTTCAAATTTATTTTAAAATTATATATGGAATATCTTAATAGGGATGTTAAAACCACGATGACTCAAAAGTTGAGAATTTAATAAAATTTTCATAAGTGATATGAGCTTTTATACCCATACCTCCGTAGTGGAGGGGGCATTATGCGTTTGTGCTGATCTGTGGAACACCTTCAAATATTAGGCAAAGATCTAGTTATCTACAGTTTGAGATATTGACTTCAAAATTTTCCCACTAAGAAAACTTTTTGCTTTGAGTTGCAACAAACACAATTTTTTGGTGGCAACCAGTATTTGCCGAGTTATGGGACCTTAAGTTTTGGATTTATTTTTCGTTATATCTTTTATGTTAATTGCCATTTTGGGGTATTGTTTATTGGTATCATAGAATACTTTAAGAAATAACGTTTGATATTTGACAATTCCATTAACCCATTGACACAAAACGAAGAAAAAATCAATATTAGATTAAACAAAATTAATCCATTAAAACGTGAATTTCTTTCTTTTATTTAAAAAAAAACGGTCGTTTTTTTTAATTATTTTCTATGAACAACATTTTCTTTAGTAATCTTGTTGATATAAGAAAACGCTTAATTCACTTGAATTAATTTTTTTAATTAAAATTAGTTTTATTTTTTATTAATAATTTAATTGAGAAAATATTGGCGAGAATTATTTCTGTGTAGAAATGTAAATCTGATTGAAAATTTATAATTAATGAGGCAAACGTAAACTGCTTCGCAAAGGGCTAATTTTTGGTACATATTGTGCTGACACCTTCTAGGACTTTTTATCCCATCAAAACTTAAGTAAACTAAGGCAAGGGAAAATATTTTTCGAAATTTCGGGGGTCCATACATTGGAAACTAGACGTCACCGCAAATTTTTTTATTAACAATTTTTTTAATTTAAAATCTTTTTTTTTGTTCAAAATAACGTTCTATCCGCTAATACACTTTTTCCGGTAAACTCGGTAAAACTTTATTTGGTCCAAATATTGTTTCTAGACCCGCCTTTTAATATACCGATTGATTCAGAATCGATCTAACGATGTCCGTCTGGGAGGCAGGCTGGCTGGCTGTCCATGTAAACCTTGTGCGCAAAGTACAGGTCGCAATTTTAAAGATAATTTAATGACATTTGCTGAATGGGTTCTAGGAACAAAAGTCTATTGAAAATAGTAAGAATTTTTCTGTAATTTTATATAGCCCCCTTACAAGTCTCTTTCCGGAACATGTTGGTATTTAAATAAAATTTGGTCCAAACTTATTCTATTGCAATCTAAATCCTCTTAGCAAATTTTAGGAGTCTACTGGGAATCTCATGAAGAGTGTTTTTGATCGCCGATGAGCTCATTTTTTAATTGTAGACGATTCCTCGCACGGGAGAAACTGTTACACGTGCTGATTCGTATGAGAGATTCTTCCATAACACAGCAAAGGACTCTTATATTAATCCTAAAGGAAATCGTTTATGATGTATGTAGAGATTATCTAACGAATCTTTCAAAAAACATGCCAAGAGTCTTATGAAACTCACGTAGGGATTATTTTACAACTCGTAAAATGCTCAGCCGTATAACTGAGCTACCTAAATTAAGGCAATAAGCGTGTTTTTCATGTCAAAACTCCTAATATTCATACAATTTATATGAAACAAACCTTAAGGTCGTGAAATCAACACAATCCTGTCGGAAAATCTTATTTTACAGATCCTTAGGTCGATTTGTTTTATTGAAATTGTATTGGCAATATAATTTTCATATTTCAAAAACGCTGTTATTTATCTAGCTCAGTAATTGTTATATGACTCTTACAAAGAGTCACAAAAGGTTCATTCCAAGATTAAAAAACGAGTGTGTGAAAAATATATAAAAAGTAATAAGTAAAAAAATTGTAGATGTTTTTGTAACTCGTCAGATAATCATCAGAAGATTCTTTTAGGAGTTGTATATTGAACATAATCGTCTAACAAATAGCCCTAACGTAGGCTGGGCAGGAACTTTGACGATACCCTAGAGGGAAGCGAACTGACACCAAAGTAGTCCCGTGATAGGGTTTGGTGTAGAGACCGGTTCTAGTTCTAACACTTTTATGAAAGGGACCTATCACTCTTACATTGGGTTGTCATTGAAGGTGGTCAGTTGGCTCCTAACAGCCACCATTTGACAAGTCACAGATATATTCTCAATGAACGTGTTTGGTGTTAGCCACTACAGTGGCGTATTACTTTAATCCACTGTAGTATTATTGTAATAAAACAAGTCCTAGAACTAAATTTAAGAACCAAATTTTAGAAAGTTACAAAAAAATGTATCAAACCACCGGTGAATATTGTAATGTAATTCACCATTCCTACCTTTTGGTTCTCCATATACCAGTAAAATGATTGGTTCTCCTTTCACTGGTCATGAGTTCTTTCTTTTTGTACTTGTTCTATTTTCAGAAGTCCCAGGACCAGTCTGTTGGAACAATTGACACAAATTTCCCGCAGGGTAGCTACTATTTCGTGCTATTTCTTTTTTGTGTTGGTAGGTCTAAAATTTGCCCTAGGTCCCAAAACCGCTAAGGCCAAAAAAAGCTCACATAGCTGAAGATCACTAAATAATATTTGGTACAAATAACTTTTACATGAATCTTAACATCATAACATAATTTTGCTCTGGAGTGTTCAGAATTGCCAAATGTTCCCAAATACGGTGCACTCTCAAAAACTCGTCTCTGTATACTGTGGCGTAGGGTATCATAGGGTCGAATTTGACGGACTATACTTTCTTACTTCTTTTCGTTCCATATAGGAAAATTTATACAAAAATAAATAAACGAAATTACCCCCTGGAAATGATGACGCTTAATAGAATCATTTATGTTTCTACGTAAACAAAACGAAACTTATTCACACACACTGACAAGCACCCAGGGACAGTTTAAAAGTTTCTTAGTCTCAGCCATAAATTTTATAAAGAAATAGAAAATTATGCATGTGTCAAGTGTTTTTTTGTTTTAAATTCTTTTTCAGAACTTTTAAGTATTTTCTTTGTGTTTTAATGACGTGCAAAATGTTAAAAAGAATTTGTTATCGAGAAATTTAAATGAGAAACAAATTTTCGACTTTTTTTTAAATAGTACCAAAAATCTTGAACTTCAGAAGAAAAAGTTATTGCAAAAATACTTTATGGGTTTTAAAAAAGATTATTTTCTTATATGTATGTAATTGGCACTTTTTAAAAAAGCACTCTTTTTTTGTCTAGTATTTTGATAAAGTACTTTTTCTGTAAATTTATAAATCAACATTTCTTACTTAATTTAAAATAGACTTATTTTATGTTGAAAATTATTTTCCTGTATAAAAAGTACTTTACTTAGAATTTTACTTTTAGTTATTATATAAAATGTGTGCATTTTACAAAAAGCTTTCAACGTTTGAAAATTAATACTTTAATAACAACATTTTTAATGTGCTTTTATTTTGTTTCCTTAAATTAGTATTTTATGAAAAAAAAAAACATTTTTGTGTACTATTTATGTTTAAAGTACTTACTCTGGTTCGTATCAAAAAGTACCTTTAATCTTCTTTTTTAACCTTTCTCTTAAAAGTAAACATTTTTTTTTTTGTTTTTTAAGTTTTCTAGTACGATATTTTTAATTACTTCTCTAGGATTTTTGTTTTCCAAAACTTGTTGAAAAGCTATTTTTGTACGTTTGAAAAAAGGGGTTTTTATTATACTTTTTGTTAAAGTACATGTCATATGCTTAAAACCTACTTAAATTTTTTTTTTTAAACTGGTCTTTTTGCCTTTGAACAAATTGAATACTATTGAGAGAATAACTTAAATGTCTTTTTTGAAAGAAATTTTCTAGCACGTTATCAAAAAATATCAATTTTACATCGAAAATAATCTTATTATAAATTTTTAGAAAAGTACCTTCTGGAAAAGAGTTATTTTTACCTTAAAAATATTCTTATATTTTGCTTTTTGTTAGTTTTCTAATATGCTTGTAGAAAACTTTTTTTCGTGTACTTTTTGAATATTTTTATATTTTAAAATGATTTTTTTTAATGTAATTTCTTTTCATAATGTGAAAAATATTAAAAAAAAAAATTTTCTTTTTTTCAACTAAAAAAATCATTGATTCAAATGATAAAAAACTAATGAAAATGTTTTTTGTGTATAAAAAGGTTCTTTTTTAGTGACGCATTGAAATTAAAGACTGTGAGACACAACTGCAAAATTTGGCAGAAAAAGGCTAAAAACTTTGCGTAGTAAAATCCTATTTACCTCCAAGGCTGCCAATTTAGCCATTTTCCGGCTAGATCTGGCCATTTTTTTTCATCTAGCCATAAAAAATGGCTAAATTGTATCTAGCCGGAAGATCTAGCCATTTTTTTCTCCATAGCCATTTTTTATTTTAATTTTTGTAATATTTTTTATGACAATATTTGGCATTTTTTTTTATTTTATATGTATGTATGTGCTTACTTTGATATTGATTTACATTTAATACTTTTAAATGCAACAATGTCATTTACCTCAAATGACAGTTTTTTTAGAATTGCCCAGAGCTGACTATTTGTCATCTGATAAGGACTCTGGAGATGAAGATGGTACTGGGCACGAGCAAAACATGCATAGAGCATTACTCATACAACCATGCGAAAATTCAATTCGGAAGTCCGTCCGTCGTCAAGTGTAGATAATCAGGAAGACAGAAAATTTAGTGCAAAAACAGACATAGCAGGACGTTATAATAACTCGTCTTATAGTTAAAATATTGAGTACCTTAGGCTTTTTGCAACTACAATCAAAGGCATACTTGAATTCTTAGTCTTGAAAATATTAAGGCCCTAATCATGTAAAACGCAACGCAACTCCAAAGAGTAACATTGAAAGCACAAACAATGTCATAAATATTTTGTAATTTTGTTGTTGCTTTCTACAGAAATATGCTTTATAAGCGTTATAAAGCATATCCACTTTCTCTATTCTTCTTCTTGTCTTTTCCAAAAACTATATTATTCCATTATACCACTTGAATCTCTTTTTGATTTCGTAATAATTTTAATACTTTTAATAGTCTTGTTCAGGCCTGGTAGAAGGTCGTCTTCATCTGAATCATTACTCGAAGGAAAACAATTAAAGTCTATTTAAAACGTACCGGCTTTATCTTTTACATAAAAGAAAAATACTAATACATATGAACAGTGAAAAAACCAATTTTAGATTAATCGATTAATCGACATAAATTATTCGAATTATTCGTTAATCGAAAATAAGCAATTTTGAATTATTCCAACAGTTAATCGACCAAAATTAATCGATTAATCGAACAACGGTTAATCGTTTGTATGCCCTAATATTTACTGAGCCTGACTTTTATAAATGCGAATCACGTGCATTTTCAGAAGTTTTTGAAGACGATTTGGTAGAAATGCTATGTAATGAAAGTAATAGAAAAGCAGTTTATAGTGACAAGAGAACTCAAAAAAACCGGTGAATGAAATAGGAGTTTTTCTGGGAATCCTTATTGTAACAGATTATGCTTTAAAGTTCCTTTAAAGAGGGATTATTGGCCAAATGAAAGCAATCTTCAAAATTCAATGGCTTCGGATTCTATTCGTAGAAATTGTTTTGATACGATATTTCGTCATCTACATGTAATTGATAATGCAAAACAACAAGATGATAAAATCTGCAGAATACTTTTTTCTGTTTAAAACGCATTAAATAAAAAAAAATTGTTTCTGTTACCTTTTATGTAATAAATCTTTTTTGTTAAGGCCCAACAATTTTTTATACTTCCCACTGTTACGTTTTTATTAAAATAGGTGGTTTGACTTAGGTAAATTGCTGTTCAAACTTTCATTGATATATGAAAGAATTGGTATATGAAAACTATCATTAAATATTTAGTTACTGAGTTAAATAATGAAGTTTTTTAATAATTTTAAAAATGTATCCATTTCTAGCGATTTTTGTATTCAATTCTAGCCTTTTTTTAAACTGTCGAGTTGACAACCTTGTTTACCTCAATTATGCGCCACAATTATGAAGATAATTTGGTGAAATTTGGTACATACATACGTCTTGCCATAAGGTCTATTGAAAATGGTGATATTCGGTTTCTAATTTCACATGGCCTCCATACACACTTTTTTCGGAATAATCTTTGAGCCCATAAAATAACTTATAATTTATTGGTTTAACTTACGTCAAAAATATTTTTTTCTTTTTTGGCAACATTAATGAGTTAAAATCGGTCCATATTTGACCGCAGCTGCCATACAATTACTACTCCCGAAAAAAGCTTTAAATGCCAAACTTTCTTATAATTATTGGTAGTGATATAAAATTTGGCGACGATGAGTTTTATAGTTGCAACTATGTCATGACAACAATTTGTACTGGTAGGTTCAGAAAAGTCCCATATAAACTCCTTCGCTCATTAAATCGCTTTAAGACGAAAAAATCGCATACAGGAGGCAAATTACGGCATTCGATATCGATCAAAACTACAATACAATTTAAATGGGAATTTCGATTAATATCGAGTACCGTAATTTGGCCGTTGATGTAAATAATATTCGGGACAAAGAAATCTTATATGAATTTAATGCTCTGTTCACACTTGGATTTTTAAACGCGCTTAAGCAACTCGAACATGATTAAGCCGTTATCACTTCAAAATTGATATGATTAGCCATACATATAAGTGATTTGGTAATCACTTCAAACTGACATGTTGAAAACTAAATCATTTCATTAATCAGACAGAATCCTCTGAACATACCTCAAACTGAGTAAGATGTAGCATCGGCCACTATAAACGTACCTCGCGCCTCGTGTACAACCGACCACGATATCGTCTTAATGTTTTTTAAATAATCCATAAATTTTCACAATTTCATCATTAATATGTTTTAAATATATATTTCTGATAAGAGAAGAGTTAGTGCAATATTTAATGTGGAGAAGGTCATACGTCTCTTACGAATATATTTGTAACTCATTCCTTGATAATGAAGATTAGTAAATAAATAATAAATATTTTTTACAAATAATTGGCCTCGAGCTCGAAAAAACTTTTTATTTTTGAATAAAAAAAAAAAGGTCGCAGGAATAATATTTAATTTAATATTTCTAATAACTTTATTAAAGCATTATTATTTATTTCTAATACTTTAAAGAAATATAAATTAGTTTGTTTTGTTTTACTTATTAATCAACTGTCAGCTTAATCATCTTAAATGTAATTTGAACGGCTTTGATTAACTTAATCAACATTTTGCTTAAACGCGTTCAAAAACCCAAGAGTGAACATAACACTAACCTCATAACTTAATTTTGTTTTGTCGTGTCTATGATTGGCCATGGGTCCCAAACAGGGCGCACTCTTGAAAATATGTCTTTAAATACTGTGGTGTAGGGCATCAAATGGTCAGACTTCGCCAACCCTACTTTCTTAAATGTTTTAACTTCGTTTATTATTTTTCAAATATGCTACCGACAATTTCCAATTCATTCAATATCAATTATTTAACAATTTTCAACTTCAATATTTGTTAGTAAAATTTTTATTTGACTTCCACCATAAAATAAAACAAGTAAGTTGAAAAAAATATTAATAAAATTAAATTAAAAACGAATATCATTGGAACAAAAAATTTAAGAGAGAAGGGGAAAATTAGAAAAACAAATATTCAGCGATGTTCCAAATAAAAAAAAAAGAAAATGACTGACACCGTGAATGTTCGGTCGGTCCAAAGCAACACTTAGCCAGTATGATGATGAGACCGAACAAACGACTGGCATACTGACAGACTGACGAACAGACAAACAACCAATATAAACAACAGATAAAATTCAAATGGTCACATGATTTCAATTTCGTTTTTACACACAATTTGGATGTAGAGACGGAGACAACAAATTACAATCTTTATGACGTTTTTCAAATTTTAAGAAAAATTTAACGGCAAAAAATGTGACTTTATGTACCAGTTAATTTTAAAATAATATTCTAATATTAAAATAACAATGAAATATTTTAATTTAAAGTTTCATTGAAAACGGATTAAAATTAAATTTTAAAGTTTAATAATTGTTTAGATTTATTGGTTCTTTACATTAAATTAGTTAAACAGGGCCTGATATTATTTAATTTAAACTAAATTTAAATTTATGTTGACAACTTTAATACTCGTATCTGTAGCTAATTATGTAAATAATAATCACGAGTAAGTGCCGGAAGTGAAAATTTCATCGTGATTAACTTTTAACAATTAAACTTAGTTTAAATATAATCTTATTAAAAGTTAATTGTTTGGAAACAGCTTTGTTCAGCTTTATATCCAAAGAAGCAAAAGCGCTATCTGCACAGATTTACTTGATTACACGTTTAATTCCCTTCATTAAATTTTTAATTAAAACTGATTTTATTTTTGATTAATGCTTTAATTGGGGCAACATTTTTGGACAATTTTTTCTGTGTATATGCGGCTGTGCAAATTGATTCTAAATGTCAAACTGAATAGTGATACTTTATAAATTGAATGTATTTAACTCAACTATTTTAACAAAGAGAATCTGGGAATTATTTCTTTTATATTCAACTTTTTTTTCGAATTTATTCCAAATTGATTCTAAATTTCGAAAAACAAAAAATGTTGAATATAATAAAGTAGCTTAGAAACAGAAATAATTCCCAGATTCTATTTGTTAAAATAGTTGAGTTAAATACATAAAATACGAAGGCCGCTGGTGTGTAATAATTGTAAATGTTTCTGTACATACAATATAATTCATTGCTACCCAAAGGACAGCTAAGGTAAAATATAACATGAAGATACAAGATAATATAGTGTAGTGTATGGTAGTGTATAGAAAGTCATTCTTGAAAAATTTAAGGAATGAAACTATTCCAAAAAAAAAAGATTTATAAAATACACAACTGAAATTTAGCTCATAGAATAAATTCGAAAAATAAAAAATGTTGAATACAAAAGTGTTTAGGTACATCCTTTACCAATACCTATCCAGCGATAAAAAAGTTTTCGTCATAAATTTTTTTTTTTTTTTTTAGTTTTTAAAACAACTTAAAAATGTGTTCAGTGAGTAATATGTTCCTTTGTACTTAAACAAATTTAAGAAAGTTATTAAACAAACAACCCCGAAAGGTGAGTATTCACATAAACAATTATGAAGAGTTTTTTATCAACTAGAAAAATTTTAAAAAATATTTCAATGAAATCAATGAGATAATGGAATTAATTATTTTCTTAGTTGAAAGAAAATTAAAAATATAATTTTGTTTTAATTAACATTTTAGTTGTTTTGAAAAAAGTTTTTAATTAAAACATTAATTAAATAATATTTTTAATTTCTATTTATTCAAGCTTATGGTATATTTTTTATTTTATAAAAAAGTTAGGCCCTAATCATGTAAAACGCAATGCAACGACAAAGAATTACATTGAAAGCATAAACAATGTCACAAATATTTTGTAATTTTGTTGTTGCTTTCTACTTTGGCGTATAACATGCACTATCGATGCAAGTAAAAAGTCTTTTTCATGATACAGTTGAAGCGAGTTTTTTATTAGCACAGTATATGCATATAAGCGATTTTTTTAATGTATTTTCATTTTAACATTTTGCTTTTATTTAAATTACATACATTTATACATATCGAATAACAAAGAATTATCGTATCTACAAAGTACAATATATAATCAATTTTCGCTTTTGTAATTGAAAACTTTATTAAAAAAAACTAAAAAACTACATTTTATTACACAAAATTTTTGCTATTTAATAATGTGTTTATCACTATTGAAAAAAAAAATTTTTTTTCAGTTAAATTTCACACATTTAATGTTTAAATGGCATAAATAAATTACAAAATTTAAAACAAGCAAATTTGTAATCTTATCTCATTTGAACAGTTTGTTATTATAGTATTATTTATACAAAAAAGTTTAGCGATAGATCAATCATATTAAATGGCACTGTTCATTTCATTCCCTTAAACAAAACGTTGTTTTATATTAAACGATTTGTCAATGGATAATTTTACGACATATAATTTTTTTATACCCTCTACCACTTGTGGTGAATGAGGATATAATAAGTTTGTCACTCCGTGTGAATTTACTGTAAATAGCAAATTTTAGTAAAATTAACTATAAATAGCAAATTTAAATAAAATTTACTATAAATAGCAAATTTATATAAAATTTACTATAAATAGCAGATTTATATAAAATATAAGGAGCAAATTTTTATACAATTTACTATGAAAAGCTAATTTTAATAAAATCTACTATAAGAAGCAAATTTTAATAAAATTTTGTATTAAAATTTATCTATATAGCAAATTTTTATAACTTTTACTATAAAAAGCTAATTTTAATAAAATTAACTATAAATAGCCAAAATTTATATAATATTTACTTTAAATAGAAATTTATAATACAATTTGCTATGAATAGCAAATTATAATAAAAGTTACTATAAATTGCAAATTTTTATAACATTTAATATAAATAGCCCATTTTACTACAATTTACTATAAAAAGCCCATTTTACTCCAATTTACTATAAATAGCAAATTTTACTACAATTTACTATATATACAAATTTTACTACAATTTACTATAAATAGCAAATTTTTATAAAATTTACTACAAATAGCAAATCTAAATGAAATTTACTATAAATATTTTTATAACATTTACTATAAAGAGCTAATTTTAATAAAATCTACTATAAGAAGCAAATTTTAATAAAATTAAGGCCCTAATCATGTAAAACGCAACGCCATAGAATAACATTGAAAGCACAAACAATGTCATAAATATTTTGTAATTTTGTTGTTGCTTTCTACAGAAATTCATGTACCGTTTAAGATTTTCAACGCCACAAGTTATGCAGCGTTTGAAATTTTAAAACGCAATGTGAATTTCTGTAGGAAGCAACAACAAAATTACAAAATATTTATGACATTGTTTGTGTTTTCAATGTTAATCTTTGGCGCCGCGTTGTGTTTAACATGATTAGGGCCTTATTTTAAAAAGCAAATTTTAATTAAAATTTATATATATAGCAAATGTTTATAACTTTTACTATAAAAAGCTAATTTTAATAAAATTAACTATAAATAGCAAATTTATATAATATTTACTATAAATAGCAAATTCATATAATATTTACTATAAATAGCAAATTTTTAAAAAATTTCGTACAAATAGCAAATTTTTTTAATATTTACTATAAATAGCAACTTTCGTTAAATTTAATATAAAGAGCAAATTTTTATAAAATGTCCTATATATAGCAAATCGTTGTAAAATTTATTATAAATAGCAAATCTTTATAATCTTTACTATAAGTAAATAAATTTTTATGATATTTGGGTTAATTCCAAAAGTAGTGTACATGAGCATTTTTTTTTTTTTTTTTTTTTAAGGTTGAGGAATTCATTCTCTGAAATTGTTTACTTGCATTAAGATTTGTGCAGATTGCGAAATTACTTTTAGTTTCTTTAAAAAAAATTTGTTTTGCTTTTTTATTGCATTTTGGTGAAATATTTTCCGGAATGTCACTTTTTACAAAAATTTACAAAACTAAGAAATTAATGCAAAAATGTTAGAACAAAGCCTACTATCGCATTCGTTCAGTTATTATTTACCAGCTTTGGATGTTTTTCTTAAAAAAAAACGGGTTAGTAATAGCAAAAAGTTATTTTTCGAAGAGATTCCAATTATTTTTTTTTCCTTTTATAATTCAAGAATTAAAAAAAAAAAATTTTTTTACAAAAATTTGTTTTTGTGCAGCTTACATTTAAAGTAACAAATTTGCTTCAAACAATTTGGAAGAAATTGTTGTATTTTGCTGGAAACTTGAAAAAATAAAAAGTGACAGTACGGAATTTTTTGTGACAGTAAAGAAAATCCAATTTAAATTTCAAGTGTAACGAAAACTTAAACATTTATTCATTATTTTGTTTTTGGTTACTGTTTGTTTTTTCTTTTTTATAAAAACGAAACAAAAAATAAAAGTAATCCAATTATATTAACAAAAAATTCATGAACAAATCTATTCATCGAAATCTGTGAATATTTCATAAAAAATTGATTCCCGATTGGTTTTTTTTCTATTTGTTTTTATCTTTACATCAAAAGAACTACAGTATTGAAATCAATCAGAATTTTCGAGAAATAAGCTTTTAAAATAAAAAAAACCTTTTTACTTAAAAGTGACAGTAAAGAAATTTGTGATATTTTTTTTGTTTTTTTCTTCTAAAAAGTTATTTCACGGAAAATAAAAACAAGAAAAAGTGATCAAAACTTCGTAATATATTAATATACATTTTTATTTATTTTATTTTTTACGATTTTTTATTAAATAACTGTGTGACAGTACGGAAATTTTTAGCTGTACTTACCATCGTGCGATTATAAATTCACTTGAAAACACCAAATAATTGATTTTATTATTTTATTTTTTATCTTAATCAATTTATCACTTCTTGCACTTTTTAATAGCGATGCACATAAAGCAAACGAAACAGCTCAAGTAATGATTATGACTTAATTAAAAAAAATGTGACATTACGGAAAAAACGCAGAGACAAAGTAAAATTAGAACGTCAAAATGACATTGATAACATTTTTCAGGTAAAACCAGGAAAAAGCAATAAAAATAAATACAATCATTGAAAAACAGTTGAATTTTTTATTATTGTTCTATTGTTTTCAACTCTTTTTCCATGTTGCTTAATGAATAACATGTGTGGAGACAGGTATATATGTATGTAATAGGCATGATATACAGTTAAAGCACCATTTGCACAATTTAGCAGAAAGTTTTACAATAATAACAACTACTTTTGTTTGTTGCTAATTATTTTAGAGCTTACTTGCCGTTTTTGTTTTTTTATTTTCTTTTACATGAAAGAAATAAAAAGCTTGAGACGAAAAAAAAGCATTGTGTTTGGAATTAACCCATTTACTATAAATAGCAAATTTTTATAAAGTTTACTACAAATAGCAGATCTTTATAAAATTTACTATACATAAAAAAATTTTATAATATTAAATATAGATAGCAAATTTTTATAACATGTACATACTATAAATAATAAATTGTTATAAAATTAAATATAAATAGCAAATTTTAATAAAATTTACTATAAATACCAAATTTTTATTAAATGAACTATAAATAGCAAATTTGTATAACATTTTACATAAATAGCAAATTTTTATCAAATTTACTTTAGATAGCAAATTTTAATAAAATTTATTAGAAATAGCAAATTTTTATATAATTTACTATAAATTGCAAATTTTTATACAGTTAAAAATAAAAACAAAATTTTTATGAAAATTTACTATAAATAGCCATTATTATAAGAAGCTAATTTTTATAAAATTTTAAAATGTTTTAATATTTGTGGTCTTGAATTTTTCAAAACAAACTTTAAAAAATTACATACACGAATAGAAGCATTATGAAGAACTTTTTCTTTGGACTCGTTCTGAAATCGAATCATCGTCTTTCGACCACAAGGAAAGGCAATCCATTTTAATATGAAAAAAAACACAATAATAAATAATATTTAATATTTCTTTTGTTTTGGGATATTTTTGCTCATTTTGATATTTTAATGGCAAATTTCCTATTTGTTTATAAATACTCCTCTGTCATCGTTTCGAACGAGTTACGCCTTCGGTCTAATATACGAATCGAAAATTACTATCGAAAAATTTTACTTTTCGAATCAAAATACGCAGCTGCCCCCAGTTGTACTAAGCGGTTTGGAATTTAAATCTTACACAATCCGATCAGTAGAAAAACTTATTTTATTACCCAAATATAAAACAAACTCGTTAAAAAAATAAAATAAATTGGTGGCGGAAATCACCGATTGTCATAAGATTTTGCACAAACTCCTTTAACATGACTAGCAACAATACCAATTTTCTGTAAGTATTAATTCATAATTAACCATCGGCCCCATATAAAACCGTAACAAATAAGCTTTTAAAGTAAAATTGGGTATAGCAAAGTTTTATCAGAATAGAAATTACACTACAAATTTCAAAAAAAAGCGGTCCTAAATTTGCCATATGCCTCATATAGAAAAATACTTGCATACGCCATAAACCGAAAAAAATGATGGTAGTGAAATAAAATTTGGTCCATTAGAGTTCGACAACACGAGTGGTATTTCCTGAAGATTTTGTGATCTTCTTCCAAAGTGATTTTTCCGGAGAACTCTCGGCTATGTCTAGGAAACCAATTTTAATTTTGTGTTTATGTCTTTGACACAACAATTTTAAAAAATTTTATGATCCAGTTAATTATGTGTGGCCACGGCGCACAGTGGCTCAGAGATTTATCTCATTGGCCAAAAGTCCAGTTTTTAATTATCATCGATTTTCAAAATTTTAATATCGCGCTTAAATAAAAAACACCATTCATTTTGAACTTGATATTGAAAAGATTAAAAAAAGTGATTCACTTTAAAACAAATTCTAATTGCTCCAGGCGAAATTTATTTAGAATCTTTTGTGCCTCTGGTTTCCCAGTCAAGTCTAATCTAGACTGTTTATAGTTGGAATTTGATATTCTTTAAACAAGTGAATTCACTTTCAATTCTAAATACAGACATAATTCTAAAGTCAAAGTCTACTGATAATTTGTTCTCGCTGTTGCAATACAATACAAAAAGAATTACCAGTCAAGCATTTGTAAACTTTTCATTAATTTATTGATTTTTCTCAATAGAAATTATTTTTTTTTTTTCTTTGACGTTTAATTAAAATATAGGTATGTAAATAAATTATTATAATAATAAAATTTGAAAGAAAACGTAATTTAGTCTAATAAGATTAAGTAAATTTTTTATCTTATTAATAATTCTTTCATAACGTATTCCTCCAAAAAGTCATTACGGAACCCGAAAAGTTTCTGATTTGTTTTTATGTTTATTTTTAAAAAATAAAAAAAATTTTAATGCTATTTTTGATTGCCTAAAAATATTAATATAAAGCTTGTGTTTGTCATTAAAAAAAATCATAATATTTTAGCAAAATTTAACAAATTTGTGTCTAAATGGGAAAGGCAGAGAGGAGGCCTGTAAAAAGTATAAACACAACCATAAAGAAACATAATTAAATTAAATGCATAAAAAAAAAACAAAATGTGTACGCCTCCTTAATATATTTATGCATAAAAATCTTCAAGTGCTGTATACATTTATATGCATGCATACGTAAATATACATATATGTAAATGCATATATGCTCTATAAGTTATGAATGTAAATCAGAAATGGGAGTTTTGCTATAAATACTCTTGAACACTTTTGATATCAGGAAATTGCTGTTTAGTGCACATACGTTTTTTGTTGCAAGCTACAAGAGTAAATTTAAAGTTTAGGTTAAAAATTACAATTAAACAATTAAATTTAAAAAATTTTTACGAATCGTATTAAAATGGAACATTAAATTGTTGCTTATTTTTGCATTTCGTGCGCCAAAGGGTACCGCGCAAGCGTCTCTTCATCCTTTGTACCTTATCTTACGTTTCATAAAATGTTTCTATGGGACATTTCACATAGTCTAAATCAGGTACAGGGTGTCCGTCGGGAAGGTATACTACTTTGTTTGTAAATGGCGTAAATGGTCTTGTGGAAGAAGCTCTTGTGTCAACTGAATCTTAAATGGAAACAAATGCAAATCCTTGTGCAAAATTATGGCCAAACTTGTTCATTGAAGACCAAGTTCCTGAGCACGGCGTCGAATTGAGTTTGATGGATTGTTTTGAACACTTGCTTGAGCAGCAGTAATGGTTTCAGCCGATATTGCACTACGTTTTGGTCCATGCTTGGGCCTATCACCTACAGACCCTCTTTCTTCGAAATCATTCACTTCACGATAAATAGTGCGTTTTGTTGGAACGTTGTTTCTCCAAAAAATTCCACGTCACTTTCTCATCGTCACAGTTATCGACGATGGATTTTGACAAAATGTTTTAACGATTAAAACACGTTAGTTTATCAAATATTTTTCCATAATAAATTTGCCACGTCTCTACTTCACGACTGCCAAATATGAACTGTCAAGACTAATGATTACCAAAATTGCGGCAAAACAAAGTAGTATATCTTCCCGGCGGACACCCTGAATATGTGTCTTTAAAATTAAATTTTCATTAAGAAATTTTAACTTGTTTATTTCATTAATCTTAAAATTTTTCCATCTCTGCCATATGTAACCATTTTATAAAATTGTGAGAACAACATGAGCTCGATTATAAAAGTCTCTTATTGTTTTTGCAATTCTCTCTGAACTTTTTGTGTGATTCTGTTTTTAACATATATATTTTCAAGGTTAACAACACATAAGATCTAGCAGTAATTTTATGCTTTAACAAAAAATTTACATACTTGCCAGCACGAGTACTTACAGGGATGGTAAAGTCGATACAATTGTAATTTTCCTGGTACTATGTAATCTTAAAAATTAAAAACTTTTTGGACTACTTATTTATTAAGTAAAATTTTGTGAATTTTCCTTCCCTTAATGCGGGTGATCCTATTGGGATGACTGACGTAACTAAAGAATATAATGGCTAACAGAACTTCGAATAAAACTTACCTGGCTACCGACCTCCTCTCGTCTTACCGAGAGTTAAATGTGTTGGTTGCATTTTTGACAATTGCTTATGCTTTAAATAAAATTTCATGAAGTGGCTGTAACCATCACAGTTCGTTTAATTTGTTTTTACGACGTTATTGACACGATTCGGGTTAAACAGAAATATCTAACTAACCAAAACTTTTATTTTGCATATTTTAAGAATTAGATAAAAAAGCAAGAAAATTGTCTACCACTAAAAACCAATCTGAGAGGGGGTTAAATATATATATCGCAAATGATTTCTCAGTGTTACAAAAAGTTGGTGTTTTTTCTCTACACGTAAAGAAATCGCATGTTGCGGTATGGTCACCTCAAACAAAATAGTTTTTAATGAACAATTTTGAAATATATCCATGCACAGAAAAAATGATTAAATTTCTCCAATCACCAAGTTTATTCCAAATTCATAATATCAAGCAAACAAGTTGTTGACCTTGCACCTATTACCAAAATGATTATATTGATTACTAAAACTTTAAAATTTTGAAAAAATATTTTCAATAAATGATATTTTTAATTTTAATTAAATAAGTGATCAAAAAACTTTGCAATTTCAAACAATGTGTTAATTTATTTAATTAAATATTGACAATTCCCAACAACAATTCTACATGTTTAAATTATTTTATTTTAAACGAAAAAAGTCAATTAAGATTTTTTGTTATTAAATTAAAATTTTAATGGAAAATTTATTTCAAAACAACTAAAATGGTAATTGAATCAAAATTAAATTTTTAATTTTCTTTCAACAAAAAAAATAATTGATTCATTTATCACATTAATTAAATTTAAATAGTTTTTTTAACCATTTTTTTAATTGATAAAACACTTTTTTTCTGTGAGGTTTCTTTGAATTGCTCTTATTAAACTTCCTACATTAAAAAGTCGTAGAACTATTCTTAATGTGTAATTATTATTCAATGTTAATAATGATGACATCTGTTATGGATTTTTGATTAATGAAATTTCTTTCAACACTCCTCAACGTCAATTCCGGAATTACATGCAGTTATCAGTCAAATTATGCAAATTATGACCCTCTCAAGAGCAATGCTCGTATTTATCGACTTTACATCAAATCCCTATGCCATAAAAAGGTCAACAAGCACATTTCTTAACTCTTTTTGTAGTCAATTATTTTTAAATTGTCTGTAAGGAATACAATTTCATAGACACAAAATGGTTCAATAAGTCCTGCGGCAAGGAGCCACAAGGATACTATGGTTGGTTTCGAACAATAATCGGTTAACCACCAGTGTGGCCATTTTGGCATTTTTGCAGCTAAATTTAGCATTAAAAATTTTTATTTAGCCGCAAAATTTTCATTTAGCACATGGCATTTTATTAAGCATTTTTAGAAAATGGTTTTAGATTTTTTCAGCAATATTTACTTTCAAAATTTAGACGAATAGTTTTATTGATTTTACTGAAAAAAATTTTTATTCAAAATTTTTTATTTTTCGAATTTATTCTATCAGCTAAATTTCAGTTATGTATTTTATAAAGCTTTTTAAAATTTAGCTCAGAGAATAAATTCGAAAAATAAAAAATGTTGAATATAATAAAGTGAGTTATGAAAAAGAAAAATTCCCAGATTAAAAAAATTTTATAAGTTATAATAAATTTTGACTAAAAATAGTTGTACCCAAAATTAAATTTCGTATGAAAATGGATATTTCTTATGTTAACAAACATCTTAACTCTCTTGTTAAAAAAGTAGAATATTCCGGGAATACATATTAGAAATGCCCTTAACATGCTGATTGAAAATTTTAATAATTAATAAATATTATTACGATATAAAAGTACAAGGAAATGTCACTTTGTCTATCGATAAAAACTCAATAGTGTAAAAAAAAATTGTTTGCTTTAAGCTGCTGAAGAAATAATTATTTTAAAGCTTTTTCTGAAACAAAAATAAAATGATCTAAAAATTGTGTACATCATAGAAATAACTCGTTAAAATTTTTCATATATCAGAGGTTTGAAGGCCCAATAAATTTATCATTTAATCTTAACCCCCCCCCCCCCCCCCCCTGTGCTACATATTTATATGTATCACCTGCTTTACCAAAATCTAGCCATTTGCTTAAATATAACAACTATTTATTTCAATTTCGTTGAAAAATTAGTCAATAAAATGTATTTAGTTTCGAATAAAATTTCATACTGGTAATAAATTTTTAACAAAAATCTTTAAAAATTTTTAGCATTTTTAAAAATAAATTTTTAGCATTTTTTGGCCATGTTTAATGCCAGATTTAGCTGTACATTTTTTTTTGGATCTGGCCACACTGTTTACCACTTATAATAGTATGGTTGTTTTTCAGTCATAATATCGATACCTTCCCATAAGAACGTATTAAGCGACACTTTTTTCGAAAATGACTTTTTGATGTGGAACTATACTAGAAGTTAAGCGCCACATTTTGGCCTGGGTTTCGCTACCCTATCATGAATGCAAAGGAAACTAGAGAGAAAATAAAATTGTATCAACCGCCAAGTTTTCTCACTGGAATAATGTTGCTCCCTGAAATTTGTATTATGCGCCAAAGAAATTATGCTAAGCCACATTTTTAAAAATGTAATTGTCGTACGCAACAAAAGGTCCACACAAAAATGTTGTTAGATGTCGCTTAGTTTAACCGAAACTGTCGCTTAGCACACTCATCCAACTAGAACTTGATCAATTTTTGTCGCTTATAACACTCCAGATTATGATTGTCTTTGAGTTTAAATAATTTTTCTATGAAACGATACATACAAGAACAATACATACAAGAATACGAGAATATTATTAAAAATACATTTGGTGAGAAAGAAGAAGAATTGGCAGAGACAGACGAAGAAGATGATTTGTCTGACAATCAAAATGATTATTAATAATCTTAAAATTTCCGTATTTGATTTTTGTTTTGAAATAAATGTTTTGTTACTTTTTATATTGATTTTTCTTTATCGTATTGTTTAACAGAAAAAATAAAAAATGAATTAAACGTGAATTAAATGTGTCCATGTCAATGTTTTAAGCGCCATTTACCATTGTATCAAGCGCCAATGTCTTGACTTCGAAAATGTACTAAGCGACAAAAACTTTTTATCTGATTAAAATTTTGGTTTTGCAATGATGTCAAGTTTTGTATTCTGAAAATCGCTTTCCAAATATGTTCCTTTCAATAACATACACAAATTAATAACTAAATGAGACGTTTTTTTCGTTTCCTATACAATTTTAGAAATGTCGCTTAATACATTCTTATGGGAAGGTATCGATATGGTGCTCTTTTAAAAGCGGCAAATGTTTATGTTGATTAAAATACCAAACAATTATAAGTGGTAAGCAAAGCATTCTTATCGTTTAGCATAACATGTTCAGAAGCAACCATAATATGGTTGTGGCTTCTTGCTGCAGGACTTATTTAACCATAATATGGTTGCATTTAGCAGCAAAATGGTAAAAGTCAACATAATATATTTAAAATTTTTTTTGTTAATTTTTCGTAACGAATAACTGGAGATTAATACTGGATTTATGACACCAATCAAAAGTATAAAATATCTAGTTTCTTAAGCGCATCAAAAGGGCAAATTTAGATTTAATAAATAAAAATGTTGCTGTTAAAAAAAAAAAAAAAAAATATTTGAAAAACAGCGTTAAAAAATTTTTTTTAAATTAAATGGCATAGACCTTGACCAGTTTGATTTGCTTTTGTTTTGGTTGATTCAATAAAATAACATTTGTATTACGCTTCACTTTAGTCTATGAAATGAAAAAGAAAAACAAAACTTGATTCATGTCTGCTCTCAAAATAAAGCCATTTCTTTTCGAGCAGAATCCAACTTTTGATAGAAAAACTAAACAAATCACAGATAAGATAAGACAATACTTTTTGGCATTGGACAACATCAAAGATTTGTGAGAATTTTTGTTTAATTAAATAAAATATAAGCGATAAAAAATATTTTTTCCCTAAAGGTCAAAGTAATGGGGTTTTTATAAAGTGGGAAAAATCGCTAAGTTGGCCACATCTTTCGTAGCAAACTTACCGCCTGCTTTTAAAACAAGAGCGCAAAACTCGTTCGTTAAACTTACACTTGAAACAAAAACCAATTTTGAAGTTTTGTTTTAAAGGTAAGTAAAACGAATCAGTTTGCCCTCGTGTTCTAAAAACAGGCAGTTAAACTATTTTATTGATCACAAAAAAGTTATGATATCAAAATGAAGACCAACAAACTTAAAATTATGACACAACAACACTAACTGCATCAATTAACCCTTTAATAAGCGAACAAATCAAATTAGATTCACCCCGTAGAATTAAAAAAAAAACAAAAACACGTTTTTTATCTGGTCGTTATCATAATTAATTTATTCTGGCTTAACTTTTATTTTTGTTTTTTTTTTCTTTTGTTTTGCTTCATGATGACAAGGGTTTAATATGCGAAATTATATTTGCACCTTCCCGCCCTCGCGACAAATGAATTGTAATTGGGTTCGAAAAAAAAACACAAACCTCATTCTTTCTCTAACGTAATTGAGAATACGAAATTAACAAACATACAAAGCACATACAAATCATTGAATGTGTTAGTGTATTTGTGTAAAAGAATGTAAAGGAATGTATGTTGGGCTACAATATGATTGCCGGCATAAATGGCAAAAGGGCAAACAATAAATTGTTTAATAATTTATTACAACATACGAAATACCTACACAGTTTATTTTTTCCTTTGTTTTTTTTTATATTATATTTTTGTACGACTTTAGTTTTCTGCCTCCAACTCTTTTTCTCTGATTCTCTCTGTATATCTGTCTTTAATTGTGCATGTCACTTTTTTGCGTTTGCTAAGTTTGTTTCTCATTTCAAATATTTTTGCCAAAATGTTTATTTTTATTTTGATTAAAAAAAAAAAGAAAAAATGAATACAATTACAACTACTACAACAATTACAAAAAATTCGAACATTATGTTCGAAAATACTATAAAATATTTGGACGTTTATCTTGTTTAAACAAAATAACCTGCGCATTTCAAATACTCGTACTAACACAATTAAACCCATGTTTAGAGCGCCATTAAGGCAAAAACTCTCATTTACTCACACAAACATTGATGCACCAAAAACTTGTGGAAATAAAAACAAAAAAAAAAAAAAAAACAAGCTTTTTTCTTCCTCTCTCTTTCTTTTTGGTCTCATACTCTCTTTCTTTTTATTTTGTTTTTGGAAATAAAATACTGTTATAATTTCTGTTTGTGGATGGTATTGCGAGTAAAAACATCTGTTTTTTGTTGTGTTTTTTATTCTTCTCATATTATAACGGGGTTTTGTACTTTGTTTAATAAGCGTATGTATTTGTGTATGTTTTATGCAAAATGTTGTAATATTCGAAAATGTCCTTCGAATTTCCGGGTTCTATTACTTTGACATTTGCATGCTCTACTCTTGTTGGTATAACTGTTGTTGTTTTTGTTTTAGCAGTAAGTGCAATATTTACTGTTGCCAATTCATCTGCATATTTTATAGTCAAATCTATCAGTTTAATAAGATTATACGGAAGAAAATGTAATTCATTAATCTCTAAGCTCTTATTTCCGTTCTATGCTTCATATTTGTCGAAAACAGCTGACTTGTTCGAACACCGCATCTGGTGCTTACAAATGTAAAGAGTAGACCTTGGTTTACATTTCTACGCATCAAGGCATCCTAGGCTTTGATTTTACTTTTTTGACAGATGCGTAGGATGCGACAAAGCGTAAAGCCCGAGTTAGCTGATAGTAATAGTAACGCTGCTTCAGTTTGTTGTATGTTTAGCAATTAGAACGATTATAGTTAGCAGTAAGACCGTAATGTCTAGATCTGTAGAAAATGGATTTTCTAATTTTTTTTACAGTACGGTAACATTAATGTTACATACAGCTAACTGGGGCTTTAGACCCGTAGTTTTGCTCTCTAGCTTAATAGATTCGTGTAATTTATATATTTTTGTTGACAATATTGTTTAAGAGTTGCTACAAAGAAGGTATGGAAAGTTCAGATTTTCGACTTGGTAGCGAATTCCTAACTAAAAAAATACTTTTTAAAGAGTAACGGTAAATGTTTGTATGCCTATTTACTGAAAAAAATTTTAAAGCCTCTCTGTAGTACCGGTCTCAGGAGGGTCCCTCGGAATGTCTATTACACCATCAATTTCTATTGAATCTTTAAAGAATCTCTTGTATTAGTAAAATCCTCTGAACGAAACTCAGTAAACGTATCGAAATGGTAGTCGGACGGGCGAAGGCATGGATTATAAGGTAAATTGATGGCGGACAACACACAAATTGCCAGGTTATAACTGATAAGTCTATTCCGAAGCTCACGAATAAACAGCACCTTCCTATAGGAACCGGAACCTCCAAATTCAGCTCCATACATATATAAAAATTAGTTTTTGTTGGAACTGCACAGAAAAAAGTGTTTTATCAATTAAAAAAATGGTTTAAAAAGTATTTTAATTTAATTAATGTGATAATTGAATCAATAATTTTTAAGCTGAAAAAAAAATTGAAAATTTAATTGCGATTTAATTAACATTTTAGTTGTTTTGAAATAAATTTTCAATTAAAATTTTAATTAAATAACAAAAAATCTTAATTGACTTTTTTCGTTTAAAATAAAATAATTTAAACATGTAGAATTGTTGTTGGGAGTTGTCAATATTTATTTAAATAAATTAATACATTGTTTGAAATGGCAAAGTTTTTTGATCACTTTTTTAATTAAAATTAAAAATATCATTTATTGATAATATTTTTTCAAAATTTTAAAATTTTTAGTAATCAATATAATCATTTTTGTAACAGGTGCCAAATCAACAACTTGTTTGCTTGATATTATGAATTTAGAACAAATTTGGTGATAGGAGAAATTTTATAATTTTTTCTGTGTGGACCAGCACGATACAAAAAATTAGGTTAAAAACGAATTGTTAATGGCAAGCCCCGAAAACGCACGAAGGCAGATAACGAAGTATGGCCGGATTGTCTTTAAAAATGATAAGGACGAGTGTGATGCTTCCCCACCCAGAGCAGTTTTATGAATGCATTTGGTTTACGCGATTTTTTTTATGGAAAAAGGTTGGCAATATATCAAAACAATAACAATTTCACAACAACTGCAAAACCCATACTTGACATATTATTTTTATACTCTTAACAATTTTCTGTTGTATTTTTTTTTGCTCCTTCCTCTTCTGTTACAATTTACCTTTTATGGCCACTGTTTTATTTTTGGTTGCTGGTGTACAAGTATGTTTGTTTATCTTAACTATAAATATGTAGGTTCCATCCTCTTCTTCTTCCTTTTCCTCCTACTTCCTCTCGATGTTTTTTTACACCTACACAGCCCTATCTCTTATTATTTTTCTTCTTTTTTTTATTATTAGTTGCACTACATATTTTCCCTGGAAAAAATGTGTGTGACTTGAAACTCTGACTCATATTGGGTAAATGTGGGTGTGTGTTGAAACGTTTTTAGACGGGTTTTTTTATTGCATACTTTTCTGCTGTTGTTATTCTTGCAGCAAATGCTTTAGTATTATATGACAAAAAAAAAGTAATAAGAGAAATGTTAATAAAGGATTTGAAAAATGAAAAATTTGAATTTAGATCATTTTTAAAATACAGTGGAAATGGAAATTATTTAAGTGCAACCATTAAAGTGCAGCGGCCTTGGAATTAAATTAGAAAATTATGAGAGGAGAATTAAATTTTAAATCTAGATTTTAGAAATGAGATAAAAATCTAGCGGCATTAAATAAACATTTTATACGAAAATCGTAAATTGAAATTAAATTTAAGAATTTTTAATTTAACTTTAATTTAAGTTGGATTCTGTGACAAAAAGGAAAAAATGTCTAAGTTGACTTAAGCTTAAATTTACATAATGGCACTTTTTAGATCTTCGGGTTCAAACTTTTGAACCCACACATACAATAAGTTTCGATTATTTTGCACGATTTTTGAGGAAGTTCAATTTTAAATTTCCAATTACTATGTCAAAAAAAAAACTCCTGGGTAATTTTTACTCATAATTGGATTGTATGACGTCTTTGCTTTGGAAACAAGCATGACTTTGAATTTTTGAAGGCAAAGACATGTGTTGTAGTAGAACTGTTCGTCCTTTTAACGCAGAAGTAGAAAGTCATTCAGATAGTTTGTTCTCATTTGATAAAAAAAAGTAATGGATTTCATGCAGGGCGACGTAAACAGGACGAATTACAGCCTACACTGAACCAAAAAGTGTTCATAATATTAACACACACCGTTTTTTTTTTTGGTCAATGAGTTATTCGTTAATATAATGAAAAATAAAATTAATCACGTACTTAAATTTAATGTTTAATTCGTTGTAATAATGAATGTACATAAAAATTATTTAAAAATTCATTTGGCAAGGGAATAGTTCATTGAAAATAACATAATCATATGTTGCCCCAATTAAAATGTTTGTTAAAGTAAATAAAATGCTGGTCGAGCTAACGAAACATTAATTAAATCTTATTAATAGCGCGTACACAGAAAAAAGTGTTTTATTAATTAAATAAATGGCTTAAAAAGTATTTAAATTTAATTAATGTGATAATTGAATCAATTATTTTTAAGTTGAAAGAAAATTAAAATTTTTATTTTAATTGTTTTGAAATAAATTTTCAATAAAAATTTTAATTAAATAACAAAAAATCTTAATTGACTTATTTGGTTTAAAATAAAATAATTTAAACTTGTAGAATTGTTGTTGGGAATTGTCAATATTTATTTAAATAAATTAACACATTGTTTGAAATGGCAAAGTTTTTTGATCACTTTTTTAATTAAAATTAAAAATATCATATATTGAAAATATATTTTTAAAAATTTTAAAATTTTTAGTAATCAATATAATCATTTTTGTAACAGGTGCCAAATCAACAACTTGTTTGCTTGATATTATGAATTTGGAATAAATTTGGTGATTGGAGAAATTTAATAATTTTTTCTGTGTACATCTTATAAACTATTCATTGTCCCACCCACGCTGTCGTTTGTTGGGCTACCGAGAGATTTAACAAGTGTTTTCAACATGAACGCACTAAAATTCTACGAACTGTTCGATGTCATACCAATTAATAAAATAAAAAAAAACGCATAAAATTTACAATCGATTTATTGGCTTAACGAACTCGTACGTTGAAATCAAACAAGATTCATGGGGGTAACGTAACATTTGTGAAATGGGTTTTTAAAACTGTGTTAGTTAACAATAATCTCCATTTCTTGTTATCATTCTATTCGAACTGGTTCTTTTTAAAATATTATTTAAGCAAATACGAAAGTGAAGTGTAAAATTTACAAACACCATCCCAAATTAAATTAAAGTGAAGAAGTTCATTTGTAAGTTAAATTTGATTCAGTAAAATCATTGTTTGTATTCATTTTAGAGAAAGAAGTCGATATGGAAGTATTAAAAGTTATTGAAAAGCATCACTTGAGCAGGCTTTGGAACACAAGAGAAATGTGAGTACAATTTCAAGGAATGGAGAGAAAGCATTGAAATTCTTTAGAGCCACTTTGTTGTCAACAAATTTCTCACTCTTCTCTGGCATACGAACGACAACATTGTACCACTATTGCATCAAGGCCCACAACGTATTCTGTTAATCCAAGGGTTTGTACACTGACAAAAACTTTGTAAAAATTATAAATAAACTAACAAATAAATAATAATAAATTTGCAAACGTTTTGTAAAAATAAAAACATATCAATTATGATTAAATTTAATTTTTAGGTGGTTTATATAACATTGCGAGGGGAAGCTTAAAAAGAACTTATTCATTGAGACAATATACTGCGTTCATTGTGTAAACGATTTTGTAAAATAAAATTATACGTTGAATTAACGAAAATATTCACTGAATTAAAAAATAAGTTCATTGAATTAAAAAGATATTTCATTAAATTAATAATTTACAGAAAATAATATTGACGAACTTTGTTTGTTTAACTGATGAGCTCTTTCGTTATATTAAAGAACAATTCATTAAATAACTAACTTAAAATCTTTTTAAGAACGATCAATTCATTGTCACCACGATCCAATTCATTGGACGAAAACGCATATAGTTTTGGTTTGCTCAATGTAAATTTTTGTTGCCTCCACGTACCTTTTTGGTTCAGTGTAAGCCTGAACATTTTTGTTGATTGTCGTCTGCAAGGCTCGAATATTATAGTCTGGCCATGTTACAGTAGCTCATAATGAAAAAACGTATTTCTATTATCTTCACCATTTACAGAAAATTTAATTTTACTTAATACCAAAAAACGCAAAATATATTCAGAAAAAGTTTACTTTATTTTTGGATAGAATAAAGTACTTATTTTGGGGTATTTTTCCTGTATAATCCCCTTCAAAAAATGTATTGCCCCACTTTGAAGAAACATGACAACAATATTGTCTAACAATATTTTTTCTGACAACTTTATTTTCATTTACATTGACAATCATTAACATGACCATACGCCATTAAGCAATAAAATCCTTTGCTCTGTCTGAGTACTAATTTTTTTGTTCTGATCCTTTTTTTGTTTGACATATTGACAAAACCAATAATGACATTGACACAAGTGGTAATAAAAATGATATTAATTTTCATTATACAGGCCATTTTGTAGTTGAAATCGTTAAATCAGCAGAAATATTTTCTCAACCATTTGCAATATATAAAGGACACTTTGGTTGCGTTTGTATTAAGGGGTGAAAACATAAATTGGGCAGTATTAAAATATTAATAATGTTAAAGAAATATAATTTAATTTGATAGGAAAGTTTAATGAAAGGATAAATACGAGTATATTTTAATTCAGTTTTCGGCATCAGATGTTTAAGTGTAACTCACCCGAAACTTTTTTTAATAAAATTTTGTTGTGCTTACCTGTAATGAAAGAAGATAAGAAAATTTGTTAGATTTAATTTGATTTTTATCTAAAAAAAGTTATCATAAAAAACAAAATTTAAAAACTTTATGGTATTCATATTTCTATATTGGTAGTTTAAAAAAGGTTTTACTGTGTAGCACCAGACATTTTCATTTATTGAGTTTAATTATTTATTTATTTATTTATTTATTTTATTATGTACATATAACGTTAATCACAAATGTAGCACATAAAACAGTTTGATAAATACAATAGATTAATATACAATAAGGCAATATACAGTAGGCAACAAATAAATAATTAATTTTATAAAACTGTTCTTAGTGATTTAATGAAAATACTAAATACAAATTACACAGTGCTAGAAATTGACACTTTTTTCAGACAAGCTGGGCACTTGGCGTTTTAACCTAATTCGGGTACGCTGAATCCAGTGGTGCTAGCGGTTTTTTTAGATTAGCTCTGGTTTTCGAGATATACCGTTATTTCGAAAATGGAGGAGGCTGCACAACATACGAGTATGTTCGCGTAACTCAAAAACGCTTAAGCTTAATAAAAAACTAAAAAACCGAAGTACCGCACTTAAAAAATTTTACGTCAAAATGTCATTGGAAATACATTTTCTGCATTGCCACATTCTTCATATATACATAATGTTGAATAAAGAATTTAAGAATTAAAATAAAAAAATCCTATGAAAAGCTTCATATAAATTATATTCTTCATTGAAGAAAAGGTTCCACAACTGCCTAGGGGTCACTCCTAGGGGGATACAATGTATGACGGACCTCCATTAGTTTTTCATTCTTAACATTTTCTCAAATCATACATTCCATTTATCTCCACCACTTCGGGGGGCTCCCATACAAAAATTGCGTTTGATGAAATTCTTAGATTTAATTAACATTTTTCGTCTCTTGTGAATAATAAAATTGTAAACAGATTTTAATCATTTATAACTTGTTTTGTTTGGAATTTCGTTTTTTATACGTTTGCAGAAAATTAGAAGCATAGCTGCATTTTCCAATTTTTTATGAATTTTTAACAAACAAAAATTTCGAAATTTTGATAAAAATATTTTTTTTCAAAAAAAAAAAAAAAAAAAAAAAAAAAAAAAAAAAAAATTCTAAAACGACTGCGCATATTAGAAAAAAGTTTTAATTTTCTTAAAGGAAATTTTATAGCGGATGTTCGGTTTTTTTTGTTTTTTCAATTTTTCAATAAGCTAAAGCGTTTTTGAGTTACGCGAACATATTTTGTGCAACCTCCTCCATTTTCGAAATAACGGTATATCTCGAAAACCAGAGTTAACCTAAAAAACGGCTAGCACTACTGGATTCCGTGTACCCGAATAAGGTTAAAACGCCAGGTCCCTGGCTTGTCTGTTTTTTCAACTATCAAAGTGTTATTAATAAAATTAATCGCTAAGTGCAGAAAGGAAACTACTTCAAAACATTAATTTTCAGATAACCAATTAAAACAGTGTAGTTAATACTAATAAATGCAAGTTTTACGTTCTAATTTTAATTTTAAGTTGTCTAAGATGAAACTTTTTACACTGATTGCTTACACAGAAAAAATTATAAAATTGCTGCAATCACCAAATTTATCCCAAATTCATAATATCAAGCAAACAAGTTGTTGATTTTGCACCTTTTACCGAAATGATTATATTGATTACTAAAAATTTTAAAATTTTGAAAAAATATTTTTAATATATGATATTTTTAATTTTAATTAAAAAAGTGATCAAAACACTTTGCCATTTTAAATAATGTGTTAATTTATTTAAATAAATATTGACAATTCCCAACAACAATTCTACATGTTTAAATTATTTTATTTTAAACGAAAAAAGTCAATTAAGATTTTTTGTTATTTAATTAAAATTTTAATTGAAAATTTATTTCATTAAATCATTAAATCAAAATTAAATTTGTAATTTACTTTCAACTAAAAAAATAATTGATTCAATTATCACATTAATTAAATTTAAATACTTTTTTGTACCATTTTTTAATTGATAAAACCCATTTTTCTGTGTAGCAATACTCAAATAGGGTAAATGAAGTAAATGTCAGTAGTTCTCTTTATGCATTTAGTGGTTGAAATATAATAACAATAAACACAATTTTATTTAATTTAAAAAAGTTAACAAAAATGCTTAAATACTTCGCGTTTAAAGTGCTTAGCATTGCTTGTTGTTTGAATATTGTGCAGTAGTCGGTTGAAAAGCTGGATGGAATTTAAAAAGAAATGCCTTTCAGATATCTGACTACGGTATCGATAACTGTTTATCTTTAAGATATCTGTCAGCCATGTTAAATGCAACGAAGTGTAATTTTGGTACAACAAGATTGCTTATTATTAAATTGAAAATGAAAAGTTTCGATTCAAAAGGGTGATTTATCGATTCATTAAAAAAAATTTACAATTCTGGCGGAAGTTTGGGTTAAACATGGTCTTTTGCAAAGTTCATGTAGGGATTGGTTTCTACAGTTTAATTCTATTGAGGTGTTAAAAAAATTCAGAAAGAATAAGAAGAATAACTCTGTATTAGTTCATGTCAAACACAAGAAGATCTGTAAAGAATTATATATAGAATAATATGTACAGACTAACAAAAAAAGGTTTTTAACTATTAGAATCTTTTCAAGCAATGAAAATCTCGGATAAAGCGCTATATTAACAGAAGCCGAAAGAGATAAATCCTGTTTAAATGTATCGGCTTGTGAGAGAGAGCAAAGAATATATCTTTTACAACAACAACCCGATGTGGAAATCGGCATGTTTAACGAGCTAAATCAATAGCATTCAACAAAATATTTATTGAGCTGAGGTATTCTAATCTAATAATAAAAATTAAATTGAAAATACCCTAAATGCGTAGTTGGGATTTAATAATTGCTTTTGTTTTAAGTCTTAAGCCTAAACAGACTACAACATAAGAACTTTTCAAAAAATTATTTATACACTTAAAGAAAGCTTTTAAAATTAAATTAATTAATCCACATATACAAGACTGCTCTACATGCCGCAGAGTCAGCACAAAATTATTTGTAATACAGCAGATGCAAAAATGTTGTCATACTTTATTTTTCCAGAAGAATCGATAAAATGACTACATATTTGCTAAAATTACGGTCCACTTCAGTTGAAAGTATCAAAAATTTACTTCATTCGTTTCTTTGCTTCACAAAATGAGCAGTTCTGCTGTAGCGATTCCGCTGGATAATTTCTTATAATAATTAAAACCTTATTCATTAAAAAACATTTCAGGTTTATGAAACAAATTTTCTATAAAAATTTGTTTAATAAGCCTTTTATAAATCAAAAATATTTTTTATGAATATGGCGGTTATACTTTAATACTGTTATACCGATATAGTTTTATACTTTTGGAATTTTATAATTGTAGACTTCAGTAATCCAAAGAATCCAAATTATAAAAGTGTAAAGTAAACACTCTTATAACTTGGATTATTCTACTATTTTTTATACTTTTATAATTTTATACATTTATACTTTTGGAATTATATACTTGTATACTTTTGTAAGTTTATAATATTATACTTTTGAATTTAGATTTAATGTAGATTTTTCTATTATTATAATTTTATACATTTGCTTCCATATTCATAAAAAATATTTTAGGTTTATAGCAGGTTTATGAAACGAATTTTCTATCAAAATTTGTTTAATAAAACTTTTATTAATCAAAAATATTTTTTATAAATACGGGGGGTATGCTTTTGTAATATTATACTTTAATATTTTTCCCCTTTAATACTTTTTTTTAATTGTATAATTTTGTAATTTTTTTCTATTATACTTTTATAATTTTGATTTTTCTACTTATTATACTTTTATAATATTATACAATTATATTTGTGAATTTTATACTTTTATATAATGACACTTTATTACTTTTATGTATAAATAATTAAATTGTATACTTTTGTAAATTTCTACAGTTATACTCTTAAAATTAAGATCTTTTTACTATTATAATTTTTCACATTTATGTACACTTTTGTAATGTTATACTTTAATGTTCTTCCCCTATAATACTTTTTTTCTTTTAATTGTATTTTGTAATTTTCTACAATTCTGCTTTTTAAATTTTGATTATACTTTTAAAATTTTATATTTCTATATTACTACACTTTTATAATATTTTAATTTTTTATTTGTATACTTTTGTAATTTTCTACTATTATACTTTCATAATTTTGATTTTTCTTTTATTATACTTTTATACAATTATACTTTTTACACTTTAATACTATCGGCCAAAAAATAAATTTTATGGTGTTCTGAAACTCGAGAGTTTTGCTTGCGATCTGCCATAGTTTCATAAAAATATTCTAGTTCCCTTGAGCATACTTTTGCATTTTAAGGTCCCCAAACTTCTTGCGATTGCGATTTACAGAACATCTTTTATGCAATTTTAAGTCAGAGTCGCAAATGTTCAGCGGTTTGAGATTGTCAAAACATGCCCGTATAACACTTTTTTTATTGTATACTTTTGTAATTTTCTACTATTATAATTTAAAATTTTAGTTTTGTTACTATTATACTATTATACTTTTATACATTAACATAAAAAATATATTAAAAAAATTTACAATTAAAAAACGTATAATAGTATAAAAGTAAAGTAATGTAAAAGTATAAAATTTTAAAATTCATAAAAAATATTTTAGGTTTATAGCAGCTTTATGAAACAGTTTGTAAGAAAAAAAATTTTTTTTTTGAAAACCTTTTATTAATCAAAAATATTTTTTATGAATTTGAAAATTTTATACTTTTACATTACTTTACTTTTATACTATTATACGTATTGTAATTGTAAATTTTTTTTAATATTCTACTGATATTGCTTGTTAATATGTTTATTACCTTGTGGCTCAATCATGCGAAGCGCGCATAATGGAATTGTGGGAAATTTGGTAGACGGATAGAACATGGCCCAGATTCAGCTATAGGATACAGTAAAAAATGTATAGAAAAGTAAAAAACTGGGGAAAATTGGTACTTTGCTACTTTTTCCTTATGATAAATTTGGTATATAAATTGCAAATGGTCCAGATTAATATAAATAGGGTACATTTTAAGGGAAACAATTAGTGCTTTTTAAGTGGTAAACACGGCATTAAATTTTCTCTTATCGCTAAATTTAATATACATACAGATTATATAGCCTACATACAGATTATGTACTTTCTGCGGCCTAAAATCAGTGCTGCCATTTTCGCATTTTTCCAGCTAAATTAAGAATTAAAAATGTATATTTAGCTGAAAAATTTTCATTTAGCAGTTGGCACTTTATTTAGCATTTTTGGAAAATGTTTTTAACTTTTTTAGCATTATTTATTTTAAAACTTTGGACGAATAGTTTTATGGATTTTACTAAAAAAAATTATCAATTATAATAAATGTTGTTGTTTATTTGTTTGGCTTAAGGTCATAAAAAAATTATAAATAAAAAATTTTTTTTCCAATTTTTATATTTTTAATTTTGTTTTCTATTTTTCATCCGATATATCGACCATACATCGATGGTCATCTTCAGGGGACTTAAGACACTGTAAAAATTAAAAAACTACAAAAAAATTTTTATTTATAATTTTTTTATGACCTCAAACCAAACAAATAAACAACAACATAGATAATCCACACAGGTCAACAATAAATATTGAACAATTACACAGAAAAAATTATTAAATTTCTCCAATCACCAAATTTATTCCAAATTCATAATATCAAGCAAACTAGTTGTTGACTTTGCACCTATTACCAAAATGATTATATTGATTACTAAAAATTTTAAAATTTTGAAAAAATATTTTCAATAAATGATATTTTTAATTATAATTAAAAAAGTGATAAAAAAACTTTGCCATTTCAAAGAATGTGTTAATGTATTTAAATAAATATTGACAATTCCCAACAACAATTTTACAAGTTTAAATTATTTTATTTTAAACGAAAAAGTCAATTACGATTTTTTGTTATTTAATTAAAATTTTAATTGAAAATTTATTTCAAAACAACTAAAATGTTAATTAAATCAAAATAAAATTTTTAATATTCTTAATTAAATTTAAATACTTTTTAACCCATTTTTTTAATTGATAAAACACTTTTTTGTGTATAATAAATTTTGACTAAAAATAGTTGTACCAAAAATGAAATTTCGTATGAAAATGGATATTTCTTATGTTAAGAAACATTTTACCTGTCTTGTTAAAAAAAAAATAATAAATTATCAGCTCGATTGTAAATATTATTTGCCCTTTGATATTACGATATAAAAGTACGTGGAAATTTTACTTTGTATTTAGATAAAAATTAGAAAAATTGGTTTGCTCTAAACTGCTGAAAAAGTAATTATTTTAAAGCCTCAACTTTTCTTAAACTATAAAAAATAAAATTATCTAAAAAAATTTGTATATCATGAACATAAATCGTTTAAATTTTGCATATATCAGAGGTTTAAAATTTAATCTCAACTGCCTGTGCTATTTATATTTATATGTAGGTATCAGATGCTGTGCCAAAATGTAGCCACTTGTTTAAATATTACCGTTTATTTTCATTGCGCTACAAAATTAGTCACTGAAATCTTTAAAAAATTGTAGCATTATTTTCGCATTTTTAAAAATCATATTTAGCATTTTTTGGCCATGTCTAATGCCAGATGTAGCTGTAAAATTTTTTTTAGACCTGGCGACACTGCCTAAAGTAGAGAAAAGCGGACACTCTTGGTACTCTTACGTTTGATATTTTGTCTCTTCGGCATATGGCCAAAATTAAAATATGGGATACTTTTTAACGGAAAAGAATTAGTACTTTTGGTACTTTTTCTCTTTCTAACAATTTTGGTATACAGATTGCATATCCGTGGGCTTAATATGCTTATTTAAACACCCCCTGCTTTTCATATGGTTAGTTAAATGTCGGCTGCGAAAAAGTTTCAAGTGACCAAAACGTATATGTATGTGTTGTCGAAAAATAATAATTCCTATAATGTTTTTAGAAATTTAGAAATATTTTTACATAAAATAAGTACAGATATAAAAAACTATATTAATTTTCTGTAACATTTTTATAGGATAAAACCTATTCTATAAATTCTCTAGTGAACGAAAGAACGGGTTAACGTTAGTAGAACTATAATTTTATTTAAAATTATAAAATGTTATTATATTTTTCTATATTTTTACTCTCCTATTCACAATAAATTTTTATAGTTAAAGAAAGTTTATAAAATGGTTTTTGTATGGAAATTCTCTTCAATAAACTTTTGATTTTACTTGAGGAAATTGGGCTGGGAACTGGAAAATTTTATATTTTCTTTTGAAGCTTGTTCTAAAGACATTTATCTATTTAATTACTTTATATGCAAAAATTATGTTATGACTGCACTCTTTCTTCAAAATCTCTCTATTTCAATCAATTGAGGAGAGAAAAGTGTATGAGAACAAAATAAATTCGATTAACGGTTAATTAATGGTTAAATCTGGAAAAATCGTACCTTCGCGACCGGTACTTAAGCCAATTAAACAATTGTGTAAATACTGGAAAGAGATCAGCATTATAACACCTTTTAAATAAATTAATCAGTTTTGAATAGTTCGTTCCATTTCGCAGATTTTTACATTTCACTACTGTCAGCCAAAGTTGACTCGTATTTTGCGTACGTTCGTGACCACATGTTTATAACTATCATTATAAAAACTTAACCTTGATTAAATCCATCTTTTCCACTAAACATAGAGCTACCAAAATGATATCGAATCGCAAAAAAAAAATTCTAGGAATAGTTTTGTTTTTTATATTGTTTGTATATCAAAAGCGTACGAACGTACGTTCGTCACCCCAGGAAACGTCCATATTTTTAGGTATAAAATATTTTATTTTTAATAATTAGTATTGTGGTTATTTTTTTTTTTGATTGAACTGTTAATGGTTGTTAATCCAAATTTTGATATTTTAATTAGATATTTAATTATTTTTATGAAGAAAGGCATTTTACAACATGAAATGAATTACAATTTTTTGATAATTTTTCCTTCTTGACAGAGCTGGGAATTGAACCCAGGTTTTCCCGGACGGGTTGCCCATACTAGTTTCATACAGGTTGCCCACACAATCTCTTCAGTGGGGTTTGCCGTTTAGCTCTTACCGCCATTGACGAAGGATGACGTCATTAGTAACATTAATCTTTAAACCAAATGGCATTTTACTTTGGTAGATCGAAATTTGCTTTGAATGAATGATTACCTACATATTTTAATTGATCTACATGATCTTCCTTACTTCTTGTGTTTCGTACTTTTTGTCAAGAACTCTTCTTGAAATCCAAAGTAAATTTTTTTGTTTTTTATGATTTTGTCTTTCTTTTTTCTTGTTGACATTTTTCAGCACAACTTAAAGGACAAATGTTAACATATAACACGGTCATTAGCTGTTAACCATAATTATTATTGTGGTTATTTTTTATTGAAATGTTAATGGTTTTTAATTCAAATTTTGATATTTTAATCAGGCTTAAGTTCATTGAATTTAATTTTCATTAAACTATTTTTATGAAGAAAGCCAACCCCACTGAAGAGATTGTGTGGTTACAATCGAAACTAGTATGGGCAACCTGTCCTTGAAAGCCTGGGTTCAATGCCCAGCTCAGTCAAGAATGAAAAATTATCAAAAAATTTTAATTCATTTCATGTTGTAAAATTCCTTTCTTCATAAAAATAATTTAATGAAAATTAAATTCAATTAACTTAAGCCTGAGTAAAATATTTTATTTTTTTCATTTTATACTGCATTTTTTTATTTAAAAAAAAAACTTTTCTTAATTCTCACTATTTCCTTAGTATAGTTTTATATTATTTCCTTTTTTAAAAACACTAGGTGAAGTTGCTGCCCTCTTTAACGTCCGGTATGAGCCCACCTTAAGACCTTAAATAATATGAAAAATCTGGTCTAATACTCGTATTTCGTGTTAGTCTCGCTTAACGGCCATGTTTTTTCAGCGTTGAAATAATATTTCATTCGATTTCCTGTCGGCATTTGGTTTTAAATTTAATTTTTTTTTGAGTCAAATAAGGCAGCCACTGTAGAAGGAAATTATTTTTAATATTTTCTTTTGATTTTGCTTTTTTTTATTTACAATGAACTGAAAGGCAGTACAATTTCAACCTTCATATATTTAATATATTTTGTACTGTTGCTATTTGCCCAAATGCATTTTTATAGATTTTCGCCTTAACAAAAAGCAAAAAAATTTCCAAAACACAAAAAAAAATCCTAGAAATTCTTTTTAGGCACTTTCGTTGTCTTTTTGTAAGAAAGCCAAATAATAGTCAACCCAAAAAGCCAAAAAAAGATCTTAATAAAAATTTCCACACAGACAGAAGTAGAAAAGAATTGAAATATTTCAAGACAAGAATATGTTTTTTATTTTCCTTTTATTGTCTTGTTTCCTAAATTGTTTTTTCTCTACTTTTTTGGGGTATGTGCATAATTTTTTCTAAATACAACATCCTGTTTAAGTTAAAAAAAAAACATTGAACGAAAGAAGGATAAAAGGAAAAAAACTCAAATTTCTTGCTACTGGGGGGAATAAAGGCAGTAACCCCAATTCAATATACACGAAAGGAAACCCCCCAAAAAAAATCCAATTTGTACACAGGTTAAGAAATAATTTGTTTAAATGTAGGAGCATATTTCTGAATGGAAATTATTTACATCCTGTGGATGTTTGAAAACTTGTACTTCGTCTGAGATTTTGTGGTTAATATAAATATTTTGAAAAAAAAATCAAAGTAAAAGATAATTGTTAAAGGTCAAGGGTCTTTATGTTTTTTTCAATTTGATCACTGTCCTCCCAGACTACAAAATACATTCAAAAATTGTCTTTTAAATTTATTTGTTATCACAGACTAACTTACATGTTTGTAATTTTATCCTCGGATACCTCTACGTACTCAATGTTTTAACAAAAAATTTGTATCATACATTGTCAAATTAAGAAAGAAATGTTGTTAAATTAAACCGAAAAAGTAAAAAAAACTATCATACATTGTCGAATTAATAACACCCTGCTGTCAAGTTGACATGTGGCTCTCGAATTAATACACTCATAGAAAATTCATCTTCATATTGATGATACCATAACATCAGAAATGTGACATCAATGTTATTACAAATGGCATCAGTGAGGCAAAAAGTGACATCAATATAATGCCCAACGTCATTCTAAAGTTTTGTCGTATTTTATGCGTCATCTACGCTATGACTACAGTGACATCAATTCGACTCCACATTTTGTGTACACCAATAGAAAAGGTGTCATAACGCTGATGTATTTTGACATCAGTACAGACAAACTGCCATCAGTGCAATGAAAAACTGTCATCAGTGCGATGACAAACTGTCATCCGTGCGATGACTTAATATATATAATTCATCAGTGTGATGACAAACTGTCATCAGTGCAATGACAAACTGTCATCAGTGCAATGACAAACTGTCATCAATCCGATGATAAAATATAAAAAGTCATCAATGTGATGACAAACTGTCATTAGTGCTATGACAAACTGTCATCAGTGCGCTGACATAATATATAATTAACATTATTTTCATGTTTAAAAAGTAAAATTAGGAGCAATATGGGAATTCTATTTTTTAATTATTTATTTAGATTCATCAAATTTTTAAAGTAGAATTATTACGAAAACCATATCGGGCATGCTGCTGTTGTCTTATAATTGAGAGTTCTTATATTGGCAAAGGGCGGAATAAAACAAAAGTGAAACAACATGTGAAACGGGTAAGTTAATAATGATATTCTCTTAATTTCACTTAAGGCCAATTACAATGACTCAAAATGATGACAGTTTGTCATCGCACTTTATAAAGCCGAATCCGATTCGTCATTTCTGTGCTGGCAATGTGTCATCCCATTGATGACATAATTTACATTTTTGACCCTAATGACAATTTGGCCAAGTGATGTTAGGTGACATAACAGTGATGTAAAGTGTCATGGGGTCAAAAACGAAGACACTGGTCATATTACTGATGTCAAAATACGTCAGCGTTATGACGCCTTTTCTATCAGTGAAGCAAATTTCTTGTTGCATTGATATATCATGTAAGCCCGCTATTATAAAGACAATTTTTAAAAATGGATTTTCATCGAGGAATTTGTAAAGATCAAGAGAATAAATGCTTTTCAAAGTGCATGGAAATTATTAACAAACTGAAGATACCATTATAAATATCCAACATATAAAGATTTCTCTGAACCTTTAGCTAAACCATTTAAAAAAATTAGACCTTTATCAGACTTTTCTATTCCAGGGACCACCTGAAATTTTATGTTTTTGTCCCAGACATTTTTTGGAAATAATAATGTGAAAAAGTTGGTTAGATTTATGAAAATTAGTCTTTAACTATAATTTGCTTTATTTGAAGAAACTGAGTGGTTTATACTGTTTGTAATCTGTTAAAAAAAAGTGTCTTTCATAGAGTACTTTCTCTCTTGTGTGAGATATCGACGACATTATGTATGGAATATATCACCTCGTGCAAATGTCCTTTCTGGCTCAGAGGCGCGCACCTGAAATGTCCAATTCTATGACTCTGACGCATATATCAGTTTAAATTCCAACAACCGATGGCATGGACTATGTTGGCTTCGAGGGCCGCTGTGGTTTGTGGCTTATTTGCAAGGACCTACGACTTAAAAAATCCCCACAGGAGAAAGTCTAACGGGATTGATTCGTATGATATCGGTGGCGAGTTAACATCACAACAAAGTGAGATGACTATGCTCTCAAATCTATTGTGCAAAATTTCCAATGTGGCTCGTAGCGCCGTCCTTTTAAAACCACATGTCGTTGGTGTCCATATCATCTAATTCAGGCCAGAAGAAGTTCGTTATCGCCAACTTTTTTTTTATGCCGTTGACGGTGATAGCCCTGCTAACATCGTTGTCAAAGAAATATGGTCCGTTTAGGCTCCAGTCCAAAATCCATACCAACCAGTAACTTTTTCGGGATGCACTGGACGAGCTTGAATCTCATGTGGATTGGTATCGTTCCAAATTCAACAATTTCGTTTGCTGACTTTCCCATTCATACTGACTTACCCACCCATTAATTTAGAAATATACGGGTCAGCATAACAACAACTGCTCATGATTAAATTTAAACAATATCAAAAAACTTTAGTTAAACGAAAAATTTATTGAAAATTCACCTTTTAACGATAAAACGCAGTCCAATATTTCGAACAGAAAAATTCCCGCAATTTCCCGGCAATAATATTTTTGTTAAAATGGTCGGGAAACTTTTCCGTAATATAAACCCAAGAAGCAATCAAAAAATGTAGTAGTAAAAGGTCAATGATGGTTAAAGACAATAAGAAGGCGAATCTGCAGCAATGGGAGGTATTTAAAATGAAGAAAATAAAAACAATAAAATATATTTCCAAACCCTGCCGAAACCTTCTAATTTTCCAAATACACAAAATAATTGCGTTCAAGTAAAATCCTTCACCTATTTTCTATTTATACCATTTAAGCTTTTCTTACAGTGTATAAGCAGTATAGACACCAATAAAGAACCCACATCTGGAATAGGACATACATCCGTACATACATATGCATATACACACACATACACAAATCTTTTGTTCAACGAAAACATTTTGCCCCGAGGTTTCTTAAAACAACAATAAAAACAATTACAAACACATTCACAGACACATGTTAACAATACAATTAAGTGTAACTAGGATAATATCCCAGCAAACATTTGCTATAAATACTCAAATAAAATTTTGTTGGAGAATTGAGTATGAAAAGAAAAAGTTTTTTTTTACGCTCGAAATTGTGTTTGCTTTGTTTGTGTGTTTGTGTGTGTAAAATTATATATGCATTTGTATGTGTGCTTGTAATTGAGTGTATTTGTTTTTTTTCTATTTAAGTATGTCGACGCCATTTGTTTTATTTGGTACGTAAAAAATTCAAAATTTTCTATCTTCTCTTAAGTGGCTTAAGGCCTTTTTTATTTATTTAGAATTTTTTTTCTGTTTGGTTGCAAAAGAAAAATGGTATCCTGATTTATATTGTTGTTATTTTGTATTTATGTTGTTATATTAAATGCTGATGATACCACACAGTGTCTGCTTGTACCTTTCGTTACATGAAGCTAAAAAAATAAGTTGCATTTAGTTTTTTGTTCTTTTTTGGGGGAGGCAGGGCGTCTTGAAGGTAACGGGTTATCCATTATTCGATTTAAAAAGAAGAATTTAATAAAAATCACATAAAACTATAATATCGATGAAACTTTTATTTCGTACAAAATACAATGAGGTTTAAATGACCGCCTCTGTATTGGTAGCAGCAGTCGATCCATTTGAGGAAGTTCTCCGCCACCTTTTTCACATTTCGGGCAGTATTTCAGGGATAACTTGACGAGTGTTAGTCTACAAATGCTCCAAAGTAAGGGAATTATTCGCGTAGACACTGTTGTGTGGCTCGTGGCACCATCTTGTTGTAACCAGTGTTTAAATTGCTTGCTTTAAAATAGCAACAGTCGCACATTTTTGCTTTGTTTACATTTTTTGCAGCAAATTAAAAAACTGTGTGTCTAAGTGTTTACTTAACTCTTTGATTACGAGTCAGCAAAAGCAAAAAAGCAAAAGCAAAACAAAGAGAGTAAATAATTTGTTTAAACTCGCTATGTGCATGTACTCTGCTTAATCTGTCAGCAAAGAAGCCACTTAAGAAAACAAATTTTCTGTTGCTGTAAGTATTAAGTTTTTGATTGTTTTTTTTTTGCTTTTGATGCGCTTAAAGTCAGCAAGTTAACTTCTTTGCTGTTGCTGTCGAACTTGTTTCGAATTTTTTTGGTATTTTGCGTTTTTTTTTTTTAATAAATAGGTACATACATACGTAAATGAAACTACACGTTTTTTTAAACTAATTTGTTTATTTTGTGTTATGTAATTATGTATATATTCTAGGAAACTAACGCCTGCAACAGCAAGCAACAGCAATGAAGTCAAAAACAGCAAAGAAGTTAATACTCGCTGAATTTAAGCACATCAATTTACAGTTAAGCCAAAGCAAAAAAAAAATAAACAAAAACTTATTACTTACAGCAACAGCAATTTTTTTTTTCAAGTGGTTGCTTGGCTGGCTTTTTAAGCTGAGAACATAAACATGGTGAGAATAAATAAATTATTTACTCTCACTTTTTCTGCGTTTGCTTTTGCTTTTTGCTTTTACTGTGTTCTTTTTCTTAAGTTAAGTTAAGCAATTACAAAAACATTAAAAATAGTCAAGCATTTTTGAACACTGGTTGTAACCACATGTCCTCCAATTCATAATCTTCAATTGCAGTCTAAACAAAAAATCGGTTATCATACGGCCATAGCGCTTTGAATTGACGCCAACGGTTCTTCCGATATTTTTGCCAGTGCCCACATTGCGATGATGCGCAGGCCTGACCACATCTGTAATGCTTCCAATCTTTTAAAATTTCTTTATAATCTTGTAAATTCCTTGCACAATATGTCGATTAGACCGACCAAAATCACCCCGCAATGCTCGAAAAGCAGCCACGTTTGAACTACAACTTGTTTCTTCGGTTGTTTCGTAAATTCGCACAAAATAAATGACACCTGAATGACAGCTGGCAGCCTTGCCAGACCAGGGTTAACCACTATATGGATAGACCTGTACCTTTACTTTTAGCTTTATAAAAGAGGAAGGGATCTTTTAAACGTGTTATTGGTTTCAGTTAAATATATCGGTGAATGTTAAATTTAAGGTTTCGTTTTGAAAACAAATTATTTTTTCTGTTGCCGACAATATTCAAGCGCTTATCCAAATTTATTTATACTTTGGAAATCATTCATTAATGTTTTATTTCAATGTTGCGTTCAGCGATGTGGCTCATTTTTTAGCTGAACGGGTTTGTTAATAAAGACAATTGCAGAATATAGAGTGAGACCAATCCACAACAGACCCTACAGACTCAATTATGTCCAGAAAAATGCACTATTTCATACCTTCATCACCGGAACTTATTTCTTAAACAATGAAATGGGAGCTCACGTTAATGGTAATGGTGATCGTTACCGCACCATAATCACCATGTTTGCAAATATAAATTCCATTAATTCGGCAGAGATGTGGTTTTCACAGGATTGACTTATTGAATTCAAAGTTTGCCAATAAGCCGATATCGATAAGTGGAGCTGCCAATTGGCCTCCAGGGGCATTCGGTTTAACAACTCTTTATTATATCCTGTAGGCCTACATGAAGTCTCTAATTTATGCTGATAAGCCAGCAACAATTGGTTTTGATATATCCATCAAACGGCCAGCAATGCTCGACAAACTGGTCAAATCGGAGCACCGGTGCACCGTTTACATGAGTTCGCCTAGATCCAACCTTTTCAAAATGATAGTTTTGATCACATAACTGTATGACTTTTTCGTTTAAGATTAAAGGCACGATTTTAAATTTTGTATGTGGAAGAAGAAAAAATTAATTTCCACACCCTTCAGAGTCCAGCCTTCTTCCTTCAAGTAAAAAAGTCTTAATAAAAATTCCGTCATTTTACTACTCGTAGTCTTTGCTCATACTTGTTCTTCTTCTCTTTTTCTTTTTTTTTCTACAAAAAAGGCCACAAAACAAATAAAAGAATTGAAAACGTAGGGGTTGACTCCTTCGTTTTTCTTCTTGTTCATTTCGTGCTGACTTCGAGTGCCAACTAAATGGAGTTTTGGTAGGAGTTAACAAGCATTTAACCTAAATTTGATTTTGCCATGTTACTTAAAGAAATAATTGTAATTTTTATTTTTCTTTCCTTTTCTTCTATTTTCCTTTTTTGCATGTTGTGTTATTATTTATTTTTATTACAAATCATTTTATGCAAAAAAAAAATTTTTGAAAAATCTAGACTTTGGCATGACTTTTATTGACTCAAAAGTGATGGTTATCATTTTTTATGATTAAATGATTTTTTATGATAGTGAAAAGATTTTTTTTATTTTTTTGCATTTAACTGAAAGAAAATAACACATGATGTTTTATGGTTTGAAAACATTTTTAAAAAAACTTAACTAGAATAGATATTTCAGACAATTTTCTATAACCATTTTTTCCAACATTTTCTGTAAAAAAATTTTTACCTGAAATTCTTTATATTATTCAAAATCCATTTATTTTATTATTCTTTTCAGGTTTTTACTTTAATTATTTTACCCGTATCAGAAATGACACCTTCCCATATATCGAAATTAAGCCCAATATATTTTAATGAGATTCCAAAAAAAAATTATTATGATTTGTAAGTGCTTAGTAAGAACATTTCATTCTTCTAACTCATATCTCTAATTCATTAAAGCAAAGCGCAAAAAAAAAAGAACTTTTATAACCGCAAAAACAGAAAAAAGAATTGATTAAACAACTGTTCTAAATGGGTTTAAAGAATAAATTTATTCTTTCATTTTGTAATATAAAATTTATATATTCATACGTTTGGTTTTTACAAACCGAACACCAGGTGGTATGATTAATATTGATGAAAACCTCGACAGAAAGGAGAATTTTCTAATGAAGGATTATTGTATGAAAAACAAAATTTACTAAAAGCTTTGAAAACATTATCAATTAAGTAGAGATAGCAAAAATTTTATAAAAATAAATAGAAGAAAATCAATGAATTTGCACACCAAAATTAAAGCATTGGTGGATTACAAAATATGTTTTTCAATATTTCTTAATGTTAATGAACTTTGCGTAAAGTATGTAACGTTTTGAGTCAGCACAATGTTCTGAATAATTAACAAACTATCATTGAAAAATTCTATCTTGGTTTTTCATTATCAAGTTTATCCGAGGGATGGTTGCGTGCAGTTTCAATTGACATTTCTCAATTTCAGACTAACTCAATTTGAATCATGGAAAGATACACAATCGAGCAACGCGGATTCGTCATTTTGGCGATTCGTGGATTCGTCATTTTGTCGATTTGGGCGAATGATAATCCAAGAGTGATTGTCGAAAAACCAATGCATCCACAAAGAGTGACTGTTTGGTGCGGTTCATGGGCTGGCGGCATCATCGGGCCGTATTTTTTCCAAAATGAGGCAGGTGTGGCATCCTGAGATGATAACGAACTTTTTATGGCCCGAATTGGAAGACATGGATGTGGACGATATGTGGTTTCAACAGGACGATGACACTTGCCACACAGCTAACGAAACAATGGCTCTTTTGCGCGACAAATTCAATGGCCTAGTTATCTCACGTGGCGGCGATGTCAATTGGCCGCCATGATCATGTGATTTGACACCGTTGGACTTCTTTCTTTGGGGTTATTTGAGAGAAAAGGTGTACGTCGATAAGCCAGCAACAATTCAAGAGCTAAAGGATGAGATAATTTGGCACATTAACGGCATAGAACCTCAGTTATGCCTCAGCGTCATCGAAAATTTGGACCATCGGATGGAGGTATGCTGCCGAGAGCGTTGCGGCCATTTGGCCGATATTTTGTTCCATACACAATTGAACCATCCCAATATTCTCATAATAAAAAGAAATTAATTTCCTAAATAATTTGTGTTTTATTCAAAATCAACATCGGCCCTTAAAATTTAACCAACCTTTATTTTGAACCTTGGGGACACGGAGTGCTTACAGCTGCTATTAGACGTTTAAAATAGAAAGTTTGTCAGTTTTAACAATAACCTTATTTAAATATTTTTTTAGTTTGAGCACAACTTGTGTTGCTAATAGGGAATTGAAAATTTTATCTCAGCGAAAAATGGAATAAGCTCGTATACATTTTCTTCCGATAATTTTCTATGAATTTCATCTCTCTTTGATCTTTGGCGATGAAGTCCAATTTTTGCCCACTGTGAAACGCTGGTATAATGAACTTTTAGTGGTCGTAGTTCGCGCAGGGATGAAATTGGCTTCAGTTGTCTAAAATCAGTTGTTGTGACAGATAACATTAATGCCGCGCCCCAAACTGAAAAAATGAATGTATGGAGGATCTTAGTAACAGGATTTGGATTTCGCTAAACCTCCAATTTTTATGAGGTTCGGAAAATAAATGCATAAGCCATAAAATGGGGGAGGGGATGGTATGATGGCAGGAAATGGACGCTTATCGAGATCCAAGTGGGGACAAAAAGAATAAATTTCCAAAAAGAAAACTCCATGACTGCTACAGAATCACTGCTAAACGGGTAACAATTTGTAGGGAGCCCCCCTAAGGAAGGGAGCTAGCGGTTAGGTAAGTTAAAGAGAAAAATTTTCTTCAATATATTTCTAATCTGTATTGAAAGTTTTGTATGGGTACCCCACCCCTTTAGGAATAGAAATAATCAGTAAGTATGTTTATGAAAAATCTCCAGAGGGATAAAAAAGGGCGTCCAGTTCTACATGTTACCACTCGAGGAGTGATTCTGTGGCAGTTATTTAACATTTTGTCAATTTTTTCCTATAACCCTCTGTTTAAGCTCGAGGAGCGTTCATTTCCCCCCGTCCTAACAATCTCACCACCCCATTTTTGGCTCATGCATTACGTTTCCAAGCCCCATAAAATTAAGAGGTCTAGCGTATCAAACCAACAAATGAAATATCGAGAGATTGAGATATCCTTCCACTTCAGTATGGTCTGCATCTATAAGATATTGTATAAATATTTAACTGTCAGAAATTTTTTTTAGGTAAGATCCCTCAGAAGTTGATTAAAGCTTTTATGAAGATACCTCCAAGACGAATTCATGTATCAGGTGTCTTCAGTCGATAATCTGGTTATGGTTTTTCGTTTGTTGAAAATGTCAAAAGATGTGTTTATTTTACATATTGTTATGGATTTTGACACTTTTATGACCAGAAAAAGTAACAAGTGTTGTAGTATTGCGGCCATCTAAAACAAGAATTTGCCTTGGAGGTACCTCGATCGGAGTGGAAAAAATATTACGATTGATCATCATAGAGGGTACTTTGAAAAACAATAAAGACATTTCCGATAATAAATAACTTTTACATATTTGGCTTAAAATATAAAAAGCAAACCTCGTATTAACCATTTTCATTAATCGATTCTACAGGGCTTTTCAAGAGGAACGTTGTTTACGGAAACATATTTTTTTGGAAAAAGCAAGCAATTCTTAATGAAAAATTACTTGCAATTGTCAATTATTTGAAAAAAATGTTAACCACATTTTGCCAAAATAGTGGGTCTGTTTCGTTAATAGCGTGCCTGATTTTGAGTTTTAAGCCTGCTATCGATTTGATTGGCTCTGTTTAGACTCTATCCTTATCCTATCCTCGCAAGAATTAATACAGTGGTATTAAATATCATAATCGGGATGGTCGATTGGTGGATTTAATTAAGTGCAATTATACGAGCGGGATATTTAGTTTGCAATAATTTTTGCAGAGGCTGTTGAAACAACAATTCAGAAAAGTCTATATTATTAGCAAAAAACCAAGTTTTTGAGAACGTCTGCGAATTGTTATTGAACTCTGCGGCCTTTGGCTGTGATGTTTTAATTTTTATGACCCGTTCGTACATATTGGCGCTACATAGCGAGCCAGTCCACTTCAGTTCATCGACCAAATTTTAAAGAGAGGTCTCAGAAGTATGAATATCGGGCATGTTGTAGAAATCGAAATAAAGTGGATTTAAAATCGAACAAATTTTAAAAACGACCATGTAATGAAAGTTGATAAAAACATTCTTTGAGTACTATTTGTTTCTACTAGAACAACTCTTAAAACTAGGAAAAACTAGGGTAATTTTATTAAAAAAATTAACTGAAAATATCGTTCGATTTTTATTTCACTTCACTTCGATCTTAGGAACATGCCCGTATGTTGACCGAAAACAGGACGAATTTTAAGAAATTTAGTTCTTATAGATCCAATATTTTTATTGCAGATTTTTAATACTTAAGTGCGATTTTCGACCAAAAAAAAAACAATTACATAAGATTTTACTTCTGCAGTGTCAACAAAATCCCGTTATATAAAATCAGTGTTTTAGAAAACTGTCAGTATATGATTTGTAAAAAGTGGCTTTAGCTGAAATAATAAATCATTTTCAATACTTATAGGGCTTTTACATTACACTGAAATCTAGTAGATTTCATTTGAAATCTTCCTCCAAATCTAGTTCGTTTACATTATACTTGTTTGACATTAGCGAGATTTGGTTTTCACAACAAAAACCGCCGACTGAAAGTTTTTTGTGTAACATATACTTCATATAAAGAAATAGGCATTTAAAAATTTGCTTTACATATTCTTTATAATCAACTTCATTTATTTTATCAATATTATTTGTCATTTGCATTTTTTTTTACTATTTTACAAAATTTTTGAATTTTTTTTTAACAATTTTAACAAGCAGCTATTATTGTTTTTGTTTTATTTTTTGTTAAAATGTCATTTTTTCCTTGTGCAGGGAAGTAGTTTTTAGTGCTATATGGGGGAAAACATAGTTGCATCACTAAGTGCTACTAGATTTCGAATAGATTTCGTCAAAATCTAGTCACGAAGTAGATTTGGTTTTGTACGGGAAATCTAGACAAAAACAACTAGATTTGGCTCGAAATCTCGAAAGTACTAGATTTCGTTGTAGTGTAAATTGGCTATTAAACAATTTAATTGGTTACACAAAAAGTTGTTTTATTTTTAAAAACATTTTTTTTTTGGCTTCTTCAAAATTGGTTTATACATCCATATTCACAACCATTTTTATATTAGCGGTGCTCAAAAATAATTGCAATTGGTCTTGCAACATTGCAAGTGCAAAATGTCATTGCGTTTTTATTTCACACAAACAACAAAATACACAAGCCCAATTCACGATCTTGTGCATTTGAGATTGCAAATTTATGCAATTGTGAATATTGTCTATCAATTGTGAATGACCTCTTTGGTTTTGTTTGCAACGCTTTTTGCAAAACACGAAATTCACAGCTGATTGATAAATCTAATTATTTTCTATTGAAGTTTTGACAAAAAAAAATTCATATGTATGAGAAAATCTTTAAATCACCATTATCTTCTGTCCACTTTTTATTGGATTTATCCCGTTTCATTCGTTTTATTTTTTTTGATTTCCAGTTATTATGTTTTTACTTTAACTTTCATCGGCGGTGAAGACAGAACAAGCTGCTTTTCAAGTCGCCTTAGCTTTTGAGCAAAATAAAGTCAGTGATGGCGGATATGAGCGAGAATTAATCGACGGCGTTTAGCCACCGATTGCAAGTCGAAGGAGTGTTCCACTGAGCGTTAGCTGTCGGTCTGCAATTAAGTGTTGTATATGTCGAGGAAATATAACAACCCAGTAAGAAAAATGTGTGTTTTTTGAAGCCCTTAAGAGAAAAAGCACATAATCGAGCGCTTCAATAAGAGAGCTCTTATTCAGCAGTAAATGATAACGAATAAACAAAATAAGCTGCTATTTTAGTGCTGACAACGAAGAAGGGTTTAAAGAAAAATAAAAATATATTATGGTTTACGAAAATGCTTAAAAAAAGGCATTTAAGCCAGTAAAAGCAAAACATTAATGAATATGTTAATATAATTAGCCCTTAAAAAAGCACTTTAGGAGTGCTTTGTTTGCATGTCTTATTAGGTTAAAAGAAGCGCTTATTGTAAGCAGAAAACAGTCCTTCAAACCGGGAACACCCCATACAAAAATCAGGCATCCCAACAGCAGGTTTGAAGTGATTTGAGGTATGAATTCAGGTGCACTTTTTTTACTGGGAACCTATTGGTTTTAAGTGCTGCATATGCGCAAAAGAGTAGCAAGTGCATTGCTGTACATTTTGTTGGTGTAGAGTAAACCATATTGCAAATGCTACGATGCAAGACCATTTGCACAGGATTGTGAATGGGGCTACACTACAGATTCGAACAAAAAAAGTGATGTCAGTTTAAATTAATCGATTTTTTAAATGATAAAATCGGTACATTGAATAGAAAATCAAGCAATAAAATAAAAACACAAAATTGTAAAAATATATTTAAACGCAAAAGAAAGAAACAAAAAAAACTAGAAATGGACAGCGGTTATATGCAGCCCAATTATAAATAAAATTCCCCAAAAGCTGTTTCCCTTTTCCCGGTAAATTTTTATTCATAATTTGATTGAATAAGTCCATGTTTAATTCGAGAATGAAATTATTGTTGCAAAAGGCTGTTTTACACTATCATACAAGTCTTACGTATTTTGACGAAAATGCATCTCTGATCTAATTATTGTTTGAAATTTTTCAAAAAACAACAACAACTTATCATGACAAGGTTGTATTTTCCTCAAAATACGTAAGACTTGGCTTAATTCCAAAACGTACTAATACAAAGTTTGTATACAGTTTTACTACGGTATTTTAACCATTTACATGTACAAAGTGCCGAAACAATGCAACTATGTGTTTTGTTTATTTAAACGTTTTGAAATGTAAGTGATGCAATGGGTAATATTAAAAATAAACATGTAGTGTTTGCAAATAAATTGTTAAATGTCACAAGGCATCAATTTTAAAACCGATGCCCTGATTGCTGTTTTTCTGCGTTTTTAACACTTAACAGTGATGTTTTGGAAGGGTTTTCATTGTATATATTTTGTACTGCGGCGTTATGAAATATTATACTCCGTTCTAAAACAAAGCAATTGACATTTTGGAAGTCAGCCCTTGTGTGATAGTGTAAAGCACCCAAAAGAAGTATAAAAGAGCGCTCACAGTTAATGATTAGAACGTAGAAAATGCGAACAGTTGCAATAAAAAACGCACCTATTTCTGAGTAACGCTATGAATAAAAAAAATCTACTTATTTTTTTTTAGTTTGTTATCAAAGTTAAAAAAAATGATAATGAGGTTTGTATCAGAGCTGTAAAAAACTGCAATCATTAAAGACATTGAAATCAAAATGATTTCAGGCCTACTGATTTCATTCTTTGATTTCAAAATTATTTCAGACTTCAAAGTGAAATGTTATCAAAATTGCAATATTTTGTGATTGAAATCATTTGAAATCGTTATTTTTAGATTTTATAGAAGATTTTGTTTCTGATTTTATTTTGATAGCATTTACTGAATTTGATTGCAATTAAAGTGTTGCAATCAAATCGATTGCAGTCAAATTTGATTAAAATCAATTAGAATATGAAATGATTTGAATTGATTCATTCTTTTTTGTATTAATTGCATGATTTAAAATTTTAATCGTACAATAAATTTTCCGATTTTGAATTTCAATCAAAAAATTAGGAATCATTTACGAGAATCATGTAATTCCAGTTAAGTCGTTTGCAATCTTTTTCAGCTCTGGCTTGAATACATATAAATAAATTGGTAATTAAAATTTTGAATTGTTTTTTAACCTCATAATTGCGGGCTTGAAAATTTTAACAATCACCGACAAGTTTCTTGTTCTATTTACTATTTTTCTTTTTTTTTTTTTGTATGAATTTAATTTCTTTCTAATCAAATTATTTTTATAATTATAATCATACACATTCATTCAATGACAAACTAATCAATTAAATTGCTTCGTTCTTTATTCGTCGCCATTATAAAAAAAAAATACAGCTGTAATAAAAAACATACTTAAACACACATATCTAAGCGTTATGGTAACCCAACAAACAATGGAGTTAAGAATTCGGGAAGTTTATTGACAATACAAAATCGTTGGATTGAAAAATCTTTAAAGGAAACTTATTATCAAAGTTGTTTTTGGGTAGACAATTATTTATAATGTAAGAAAAGATAAACACAATGTTTTATTGTTGGAATTTTGTTTAAGCTTTGATATCGTTGCAATTAAGACTTTTTGAGTGTTTGTAATTCTCATTCCCTCTGTAGTCATATTTGCTGATATTTTTGGCTTTTCTAAAATTTTTTGGGAAAAACGTTTCCTGATGATCTGGCCTAAGCAACCAGTGAAATGCGCATATCCTCCAACAATCAATTTTCAGTTGTTTCATCAAGAATAAAAATAGAGAATTAAGAACAACAAATAAAATCTTTTATAGGAAACTTTATAATAATAATTTAAAATATCTTTGAAGATTATTTATTAACTTTCGTTTTTTCGGCATCGTTAAACAGGCCAACGAAATGAAATCATGAAAAAAGTTTTAAAGATGTTGATTGAGACATGATTTGATTTTAAATATTATTATCGGACATAAAAGTTCACGAGCTCAATGACAATTTTGACGTTACTGTTATGATTTCTTGTTGTTGTTGCCATTGTAGCAGCGATGCCTGGAGAGCAGGTGTTGCTGAGTTGGAAATCCTTGGTCGGTGTTCATTGAACTCCGAGTCGTTCTGGTGCGAAGAACCAATTGTAGTGGGAACGATGATCCCTTGTAATAAGGTTCGGTTATATCACGCCGTTTCTACTCGTATTATAAGTCTTTGTGTAAGTGCAAGTAATAAAACAACGACTAGTGGTATATAAAGAGGCACTACTCTACTCTTGATTCTTAGGTCTAGTCCTCTTGGGAGATATTGGTAAGGTCAATATATGACTTAAATTTGTCAGCCACAAGATGTCCAGATTCTTGTTTTACACAACGTTTACTGGCCTGCATCACGGACCAAGTGATAGCTGTGGTTTGTATCAAAAATCGTGGGGAATAAGATCTAAAAATGGCGGGTGAAAGTCAGATTTTTTTTAATTCGTTTTACAGACGGATCTCCCCATGTGCCCTTAACCAAAGCGTAAGCTCATAATCCTGATCACAACCATTTTTACACGATGTTTTATTTTAAACATATTAACTTTCTTTTGCTACTTTCAAAATTTCTTGTCTGAATAAATGTTTGCTGGGTAAACTCATGCATAAATGCTGACGTACTGTTAACTAAACACACATAACGATCGAATACATAACTGACAGTAGACAACAAAACAGCAAAAACATAAAGGTTCTTGCTATTAATTAGATTCAATTATTGCATAATATTTTGTTGTATTATTAACTATAATTTGGTTATTGTGTTTGTTATTATTGTGGATATTTATATGTAATTGTCATTAACACGGAAAGAGAATAAAGACGAGAGAGAGAGAGATGGACAAAATTAGGGTTAGTTAATTTACATGGTGAATAATAAACCTGATTCTCTCTGGAGTATAAGTTTAAACATTAAACTTAAGGCCCAGCTATAATATGCTTAAGTTGGCTAAAGCAACCGTACGAATAATTGTTAATCATATGTGTCAAACTAAATTTGGGTGATTTACAAGGTGTGCTATCAAGTCATATCGTTATAATGGGCTAAATCATATTTTACAATTGTTTAAAAAAATATTGTTGTGTTTCAAACCAAATAAAAATGTTAATGCTGTGTTCATTGATTCGTCATAACTTTACAGTAGATATCTAATCATAATCTAATTATAAGCGGCTGCCCACAGCAGTCATATATATTTCTTGTAATTATTTTAAGACATATGATTTTGGAACATTTTGTTGAGTGTTTTGAATCTTTTGTATACTTAAGCAAAGCAATAATCTAATCGCACTTTCCGTACGAAATCAAAGGTTTTTTGATTTTGTTTTTGTTTTTAAATGCATTTGAGAGGTGTTTTGTTAATTTAAATTCAAAGTCATTTAATTAAAAGATCTAGCAACGCAAAAAAGCTCGGGTACTTCTTAGTTCCAAAAATTTTTTAAGGTATCTAAGACAATAGAAACAAATTAGTCTATAATGGGACATAAGATATTGTGTAAGTCCTAACTCAGACTTTCACTCATTGGAACCGTTTTATACAGGCCTGTTCTGAAAATCAGGTGATTTCAAATCACGTGCTTTTAAAATCACAGGTGTGGTGTTCAGAAAATCACACCGTTTTTGTGTTTTTCGGTGTGATTTCGGCAACTAAAAAACACAAAAACAGAACACCTCAATATCGAACGTATGATTGTGATTTTTGAAATCACGTGATTTGAAATCAAGTGATTTTTGAAATCACGTGATTTGAAATCAAGTGATTTCCAGAACAGGCCTCATCATATTATTTCTCCTTGATCTTCTAAAAATTCATCTACTCGCATTAAATTTAGTTCACAGAACTTAAATGCAATAGCCAAATATTCGATTATACTTTAATTTGGTAGATCCATAATTACCCATAAATCCGATAAAGGCCACAATTCCGAAAATAAGCAGTCCTAGTCCCAGTAAAACGCTTTTCAAAATTAAGTTTTATATGGCGCCTATTATTGAGATTTTTACTTAAAATTTTGTAAAATAGTCTATACAGGGTGGTCCAAATACAACGAAGGGGTTTAATGGGCTACAATTTTATTAATTTTTTTCAGAGTTGGGAAAAGACAACTGGGGAAGTGACAATTGAAAAGAGCAAACAACTACAAAGAAATATTAATGAATTAAAAAAGTCAATTGAACTGAGCATACAGCAACTAGAAAGAAATTGAAGAAAGTCATGGGCATTGTTTAAGAAAGAGCTGTAAAATATTGAGCTAATAATAGGCGACACTTACGAGACGTAAGATTTTACGCCTTAATTAATTCCCGATTCACTAATTAAGTGGAATAAATAAAAATTTATATTAAAATAAAAAAAAATTATTGAGTTTTCAAGCCCCTTGTTTTCGTAAAAGTTCAACTTGATATGATCTGGTTTGTTTGACTACAACAGATTAAACGTCTATGTTACTTATTCCCCATCGCTATGCAGCATATTTTTTGAATACATAGCCAAAACAGGTTTTTTGTATTGAATAACTATAAAATGTTAAACGCAAGGTTAAGGGACCAACAAAAAAACCCTTTTATTATAAGTTAATCGGTATACTATTAAATGGGCAAACGACCATTATTGTCTATCTGCTGTACTGTAGGGTATAAATATTAAAACCCTCTTTTTAATTATAACTAAAACCTTTTACAATAATTCAAAATCTATCGTTTTCCAAACGTGGTTAATTAACATTTATGAATGTAAATTAATATTTTTTTTTTCAACACAATGTTACTTTAATTCAGAAACAGACTTTTCTTATTAACAATTTAAAAACAAATAATTCAAGACAAATATGTTTTAGCAAATAATAAAAAATTACGTGTTTTACTAATTTACATGATTATGTCATAAAAATATAAAAAAAAAAACAAAAACAGAACAAACCAAACTTTGGAGAACTGTGACTTAAAACAACGATTGATCGATCACTCTGTTAGAGACCTTGAAATAACGTAAACGTATACGTTGCGAATGAGTTGTTCTGTTTTCCTTACTAATCTTGTGAACGAATAAGTACTCATACGTAAACGTGACGTTGCGTTGCGTATGAACCTGATCAAATTTAAATTTTTTTTTTCCATTTTACGTATCAGCTGGTAACGAACTTTTTGTTTGCTTATATTTATTGACAGAACGAACATTTCATCGACACACACAGTGTTTTCTTTTCTTATTGTTATACAAAGCGGCCAAATAAAAAAAAAGCCAAAAAATTATGAGAAGTCTTTTATTGTGATCATCATCGTTACAAATTTTTACAAATTTTCTGTTAAATTTCATTTACGTATTTTTATAAAACAACCAGCGATTAAAGTCGACGGCAACATCTTCTTTCCCGCAATATTTTCATTCGAGTAACGAACTTAAGCGGAAGGGCTGCTGGTTGGGAAAAAATTCCGGAGAAAACTTTTTTTTAAATCTTATAGTCAATTTACAATACAACGAAATCTAGTACTTTCGAGCCTAATCTAGTAGTTTTTGGCTAGATTTCCTGTACAAAACAAAATCTACTCCGTAACTAGATTTTGACGAAATCTATTCGAAATCTAGTAGTACTTATTGATGCAACTATGTTTTTCCCAATATAGCACTTAAAACTACTTCCCTGCACAAGAAAAAAATGACATTTTAACAAAAAACAAAACAGAAACAATAATAGCTGCTTGTTAAAATTGTTAAAAAAAAATTCAAAAATTTTGTAAAATAGTAAAAAAAAATGCAAATGACAAATAATATTGATAAAATAAATGAAGTTGATTATAAAGAATATGTAAAGCAAATTTTTAAATGCCTATTTCTTTATATGAAGTATATGTTACACAAAAAACTTTCAGTCGGCGGTTTTTGTTGTGAAAACCAAATCTCGCTAATGTCAAACAAGTATAATGTAAACGAACTAGATTTGGAGGAAGATTTCAAATGAAATCTACTAGATTTCGATGTAATGTAAATGCCTTATTAGATAAGAAATTTCAGGATTTACTACTCAAAATTTTTTACTTAATGCCTGGTACTCTGTTCAACATTTCATGTGAAATGCTGTCAAAATTCACATGAAAAAAACTTGTGTGGAATTTCTGTGAAATTATGTTGATAGAGTTGTACTCTGTGTATTTTGGGAAAAAGTTACAAAATGTTTCTGGCAACATTTTTTTACAACAGTGAAATAATATAAGCACTTATTTTGCGTGGAATTTTACTCAAATGGAAAAAAGTTTAAACTTAATATTTAATGAGAAAGAAAAAAATTTAAAAAAACACAGCCGGTAACTGTTTTTATCTATATTTACTTTTATTTTCATTAAATTTTTTGTTCAAAAAAAAATATTTATTAGTAAAATACATGTGGGTTTTGTTAACGCAAAACAATGTTGCATAGTTTGAACGATTTAAAGCGTCAAATTGTGCAAACTCGCGAGATATGCAGCATTGATAATGTAAAATGTTTCGAATGAAATAAGAGATGTTGCTCAACATTTTTCACAAATTTGAACAGAGTACTAGGCTTAAAGTTCTGTTTTTGTTACTTAAAATTGTTAGTCGAATAAAATAAATGAAAGCAGAACATTTGCTAAGATAACTGACAGAAATCTTAGGAACTGAACTTTGTGTTAAAGACAGAGTTTAGTTTTGAACATAAATTGATAATGTAGAGTTTTGTATATCTGGAGAACAGTAACAGCAAAAGTATTTAAATTTGATACAAATAGATTCGTTTACAATACGCAGGTCTGTATTAAATGAATATTAGTATTTCTATTTTGAGAAGCTTTAATTGGCGAAGCCAGTGTTAGTTATATCATAGAGGAGAAGATCCTGGGCCAAAGGCCCAACAATGCTATCTATCGTGTGATTTGAAAAACCAAAACTGTGTAATTAATCAGATTCGGGATTTTAAATTTGGGATTTTAAGTTTTGAGCATATGAACCCAATCCATATTTTAAACATAATTTTCTTTGTGTTTTTTTTTTTAAGATAACTTTTCTTGGGGTTACAATTCATTAAAAATGTTGAGGTGATTTTTATTAATGAAAACCTAAAAATTTGGAGTCATATTTAATTTCCTTTTTAGGGCTATTTTTTCATTTTTTGGGGGTAATTTTTCATTTAAAAAATAGGGTCATATTGCATTATAAAAAATAGCCCTAAATTTGGGGTTAATTTTTAATTTTTGTTTTGGGGCCATATCTCGCAGCGTCCATTTATTTATAAAGAATGCCACAAGCATTCTTTACAAAATGCAAAAAAAAAACGTAAAGCAAATATAATAATTAAAAAAGTTATAATGAATTCAAACCCTATAGCTCATTCCATAAAAGTTTATATATTTATTTAGAAATTTTCCATGGTGTAGGGTATATAAGATTCAGCATAGCCGAACGTAGCGCTCTTACTTGTTTTTTTTTATTACATATTTTGAGGTGTGTATTAAGAAAAATAGTGCAAAAATCTTTGCATGTGGTAGTACGTTGCACACAGATATCAATATTGGGTTTTTCAACAGGTACAGCGCATTTTGTTTTTGGCACCTGGATACGCAATTCTGTTTAAAAGGTCCGTCGATGCCAAACAGTCTTGAAAAGATACACGCTTTGTGATTTTTATTTTTTATTAAAGTTTACTTTTTATCACGCCTACGTAGCGGCCGTTTACGCCAATTTTCCGATAATAATCATAACTGTTTCGATGGTTTTATCAACAATCTAAATTATCGCTTTTGGACGAGAAAGCAGCCTAAAAAAATGCACGTGGTACAACTTTATTAGAAAAATTAAGTGTTTAGTACGATTTGCATGTCGCGAGCGAATTTTTCTTTTTGATGAAATCGGCGCGCAAACAACCATCAACGGCGCACGCAACAGGCCCATGATAGTAGAGTATTTCAAGAACCAGCTTTTCCTCATGAATTAAGACAATCATTGATGGTGATTATGTTTGGCGTAGGCGTATTTAGACGAGAATTTGTACATAAACGCCGCCGTGATGAAAAAACTTAACGACAGTTTTTGCAAAAAATACGTCAACCACGATACTTTTTTTTAATAGATTTGTTAAGAGTGTCGTATTTGTTTTCGTTTTTAATAACAACGATAGCATTTTTTAAAAACGCCTAACTTTCGCCACAAAAACGCCAACCACAATTAGAGTGAATATGTGGTTCTAGCTGGACAGCGTTAGATACAATCGGAATGTCGAAGGTCAAGTTTGGTGAGCGAATTATCTTACGCAACGGCGCATGCAAGTGGCCACCTCGTACGTACGATTTAAACCCTTAAGAATTTCAAGGTGAAAGTCTTTGTATATCTGCCATTTCGTGCGTTAAAGTCTAAATTGGGTCCAGCGTATTCTCTCATGTCTGTTTCTTTTGTAGCGGACTTTCGAGTACTGACGTATTCCATAAATAATGGCCACGATTCTTATATTCATACAAGACTAAATGAGTCTCTCTTAATGAAAAACCCTTTATATACATTTATGTCAATATATACTTACATGAATTTATGTACGTATGTATGTCGCTAACATAATTTAATATTCTGTGTTAGCAGGCAAAACTTGTCAGTTGAAAATGTAACACGATTTGTTATATTTTAAATTTTCTTAAATAGTTTTTTTTTCTTTCTTTCGTTTTGTATTTTTAAAATTATTTTTTTTTTTTTTAATTATAATCACACAATCATATTTTTCACACTTTGCTTAATATGCAACATGCATACAAACATGCCGCCACATATTGGACAGTAGCAAAACACCACCACAATATGCCACAATTTTAACTAAAATGCAAGTGAATGTGAATTTTTCAATTGCAAAAAAAAAACTAGAAATCATAAAAACTAAAACAAACTGCTAAAATGTTTAGTGACCAACTAACACAACTGTGCATACAAACTAGAGATCTACTTACTCGTCAACTGGTCAAAGAATTGAGGTGGCTTCTGTTTGTGGTTGATTTTTTTTTAAACCGCAAATTAATAAATGTTGCAAAACAATCATAAAATAAATGAATTTAAATTTATGTTTATTGGAAACTCACGATTGTTTTAAAATGAAATCCAATAGAAAAAATTTTAGTTTTATTATTTTCAATTATTCAGAGCAAGACAAATAATGGCGACAATGTGGACAATGATGGTGAGTGCCATTTCGAGTTTAAATAAATATTAAAAAAGAGATTTAAAACTTATTTTAAAATTTGTATTAGTTTTGTTTTTTAATTAAGCTTGAGGTCTCTTTTAATTTTTTATAAAAATAATATTTACTTTGGCAAAAATTTTGTTTTTTAAAAATTCATACAAAATTGGGAAATGCAGCTATGCATCTAATTTTTAAAGTAAAAAACACAAATTTCCGAATAAAACAATCCATAATGATTAAAACCTGTGTAAAAACTTTTGATTTTATTCAAAAAAGATGAAAAATTTTAATTAAATTTAAAAATTTCCGAAAACGCCATATTTGTATGGGACCCTCCCTAAGGGGTGGAGATAAAGGGCAAGTATGTTTTGCGAAAATGTTAGAGACAAAAAACTAATGGAGACTGGTCATACATTTTATCCCCATAGCGGCTCCTCCTAGGCAGTAACGGGACTTTTTCTTATGTATATACTGCGCAGATTAGGAAAAGGTTTAGCACTACTTTCGCTATTTTTGTGTTTATTCAATAAACAAAATCGTTTTGGCGTTACGCGAATATATGTTGTGCCACCTCCGCCATTTTCGAAATAACGGTATATGTATCTCGAAAACAAGAGCTAACATAAAAAACGTTAGCAACACTGGATTCAGCGTACTCGAATTAGGTTAACCCGCCAGGTGCCCCGCTTGACAACTTTTTTAATTAGCACAGTCTAGATTATAGATCTTATAAAAAGCCCCTACTGAAATATTATACTTCTCGGTGAAGTGCATCAAAGATTCACCACATATATAGCACTCTTACTTGGTACCAACATATTTAATCGATTACATTTAAGTGGGGAACAGTAGTACTGTAGTACAAAATTACGAACAGCGCTGCAAGCTGTGAAAATTGATGAATGCTAATTTGAAAGTAGTGTCAACTAGGGCATTCAGACCGTTAATCGGTTAACCGATTAATACCTACCCGATTAACTGATACCTTAATTTAAAATTGGCTTTTTTCGATTAACGATTAAACCGGTGAATTTCAGTCGATTAACCAATGTAACAATATTTATAATTATTTGTAGTAACGGGTGGTTAAAGTTTATGGGCCGATGTTGAATGTAAACCACACCTAAACGTCAAGGTTTTTTCTGCATTTCATTTGATATTTCTCAATTTCAGGCTAACTCATTTTGAACCATGGAAAGATACACAATCGAGCAATGCGTTAAAGTTATTCAGGCTCATTATGAAAATGGGCGTTCAAATCAAAATGCATATCGTGAAAATCATCTTCAGTGATGAGTCAAATTTTCACCTCAGTGGATTCGTCAGTAAGCAGAACTTCCGCATTTGGTCGAATGATAATCCTAGACTGATTGTCGAAAAACCAATGCACCCACAAAGAGTGACTGTTGGGTGCGGTTTATGGGCTGGCGGCATCATCGGTCCGTATTTTTCCAAAATTAGGCCGGTCGTATCGTGAGATGACAACGAACTTTTTATGGCCCGAATTGGAAGATATGGATGTGGACGATATGTGGTTTCAACAGGACGGTGCCACTTGACACACGGCTAACGAAACAATGGCTCTTTTGCGCGACAAATTCAATGGCCTAGTTATCTCACGTGGTGGCGATGTCAATTGGCCGCCATGATCATGTGATTTGACACCGTTGGACTTCTTCCTTTGGGGTAATTCGAAAGAAAAGGTGTACGTCGAGAGCCAGCAACAATTCAAGAGCTAAAGGATGAGATAGTTCGGCACATTAACGGCATAGAACCTCAATTATGCCTCAGCGTCATCGAAAATTTGGACCATTGGATGGAGGTGTGCTGCCGAAGTCGCGGCAGCCATTTGGCCGATATTGTATTCCATACATAATTGAACCATACCAATATTATCATAATAAAAAGAAATAACTAATTTCCTAAATAATTTGTACTTTATTCAAAATTAACATCGGCCCTTAAAATTTAACCACCCTTTATTATAACATATTTATTGTGTTTTTAATTATGTATTGAGAAACTCTCCTATATTAAAGGCATGAGTTTAGAAAACATTTTTTCATACAAACAAAGAAGGTGTTTCGTGATCTTCATTTTAAAAAGGTGTTTGTTGTCAAAAGCTTTTCGTTTCACGTACTTTTTATATGTATGTGTTTAGTAATTTGTTTCTTCTCATATCAATCTTTTAACAAAATTAACCGAAACAATTAGAAGTGTTAAAAATTTTAAAAATTTAAATAGGACTCTAATGGCATAATGGAAGATTTTATACGTTTTGAAAAATCCTGGAAAATGACTAAGAAATTAGATATTTTGTATTATGGGTTGCTTTCAATTTCTCCAAGATCTACGATAAGTGCACGCAGAGAAAAAAATATGGTTGGGCATGATGACGGCAACTACACTATGTTTATTGTAACAATATATTGTTGTCGTACAGAAAATATTGCTTTTTTTATTCAATGTCAACAATATTATAGTTACTGCTAACATGTAAATGTTATTCGCAATTATAAATTTAAGTATGGTTCACTGAAAAATAATCATTTTTATGACAATTAAATAATGATAACTTTGAAAACATATTATATTCTTCACAACCATTTAATGATATTTAATAGCCATAACATGATAACTTTCTATACGTGTACTCATAATATGTTTAAGATGCAAACAAAATATCTTTCTCTTATACTATTTTGTTATCGCCATTTGTAATATAATTTTGCATCACTTGTGTCGTTTGTTTTACATATGGCTATAGAATAATTAATTAATCAGTGGTTAAACAATTCAAAAATTACCCATTAAAAACCCAAGTTTAAAGAAATTAAAAAATAATGAAATTGTATGTACATTAAAAAAAAATTGTAAAGTGTCACAAAATAATTTATCAATGCTAAAAAAAATTTTATATGTTTTAAAAATGGTGCAAAAATATTGACCATTGTTTTGTGTTATTTTAGAGAAAAAGAATGAAAATTCTATAAAATAATTTATAAATAATTGCGACCTACGACAAAAATATGTGAAAAATATTATGTTTAAAGTTGCATCATATTATGATGTAAAATATCTGTACCAATTTTACGTTAAGGTTGCCAGTAAGTAAATAAGCATAAATATATATTAAAAATAATTTTCGGTTTTATATTTAATCTACATATTATTATGATTAACATGATAATAATATGATTACTTCTTAACTTATTATGATTAACATGATAATAATATGATTAAATTAAATTAAATTAGCATGTTATAAAAACAAATTAGGATTAAGGGAAAAATATTATGATGTAATATTACGAATATATTTGGTCATAACATGATTCAATAATAATCGTAATATGTTGACTACAATCGTGAATCTTATCATAATATGTTGCTCTTAGAATATGTTTACCACAACCATGTTTTTTCTTTGCGTGTGAAAAAATTTTTTCCAAGTCAAGTTCTATCAAAACTCAAGAAAATAATCGCTTAAGTCCTCACCATTTAAATCAAATTATTTTTCTACAAGATTATTTTATAAGATCTCCTCAAACTATTAAAATAACTAATTAAATGATCTTACCGTCTATTTTTATTATTAATAAATAATTTAATTAAAAAAAATGTATTACATATTTATGAAATATTTTTTTTTCTCGTTTTATTTCAAGAATTGTTATGTTTGTTATGTTATGGTACTTTTAACTAATAAACTCCAAATAATCAATCATTTATGCGTTTTTATTTACTGAAATTACTTAATTTATAAAAAAAAACTCTATTAATCGGTTTACCAATCAATAACAAAATTAACCGATTAGTAACCGATTATTACAACCGATTTAATGAATACCCTAGTGTCCACAGAATACTTAAGCTAGATTTACACGATTGAAATTTTCTTCAAAATTGCTCTTCGAAATGCTTCAAACTCGCGTAAACAGCAAAATTTCTTCAAAATTTATTAATACATTTTATTTATTTAATGTGACATTCGTAAAATAATTAAGAGATATAGAACCAGAAAAGGGAAAATAATTAATTTGGTTAAGAGAAAAATATGTACAGAAAAAATTATCTGTAGTTTTGTATCAATTAAAAAAATTGTTTAAAAAGTATTTCTATTTAATTAATGTGATAATTTAATCTATTTAGTTTAAAGAAAATTAAAAATATAATTTCGATTTAATAAACATTTTAGTTGTTTTGAAATAAATTTTTAATCAAAATATTAATTAAATTTATTTGATATTTTCGTTTAAGAATTAGAAGAATTGTTGTTGGCAATTGTCAAAACCTTAGCTATATTTAATTAATTAAATAAATTAAATTAATTAAATAAATTAAATAAATTGAATAAATTAAATAAATTAAAAATATAATTTCGATTTAATTAACATCTTAGTTGTTTTGAAATAAAATTTTAATCAAAATATTAATTAATCTTACTTGATCTTTTCGTTTAAGAGTTAGTAGAATTGTTGTTGGCAATTGTCAAACCTTAGCTATATTTAATTAAATCAATTAAAACACTGTTTGAAACGGCAAAGTTTTTTGATTATATTTTTAATTAAAATTAAAAATATCATTTATTAATAAGTATTAACAATTTTAAATTCTTACAACTTTAAGTTAGTGATCAATATAATCATTTTGGTAAATGGTGCAAAATCAACAAATTGTTTGCTTGATTCTATGAATTCGCTATGAATTGATTAGCTGATTAGAGACAAATTTAAATTTTTTCTGTGTGTGTTTTAAAGCTCCAATATATAAATGTGTATACGATAAGACTTGTTCCACTTTTTTCTAAATAATATCATTATAGTTGAGTGGTTTAAAATACCGTATAAAAGTAAAATATGTAATAGTATAATACCAAAATAGTGTTATAATGTTAAACAGCTAAAGTAAGAAAACATTTAATTCGCTCTATTTTTCTATTTCATAAGAAATGGTATAAAAGTGATATTTCTTTTTCTATCTAATGACATTAAAACGCCAAAATGTTAATTTTAAATATCAAATTTAAATAAAAATGTTCAGAATCTTTAATTTGAAATTTATTAACGTTTTAATTTGGAAAAACTTGGGCAAAAATTAAAACATTATTAATTGTGTTTGTCAACAATCCAGTAATCTTCAAATGATTTATGAATTTCATATTTAAAAAATTTTTTTTTAGAATTAAAAAAAAGATACAATAGAAAAAAAATTGGATAAAAAAAAAATACAAATAAAAACGAAAAGCCGCGAGCAAATAATTGTGAGTCGAAAATAGATTTAAAAAAACAACACAAAAATTAAAAATTCTTTTGAAAGGAAACTCTACCAAAATTGACAGTTTAAAATTTAAAAATATTTGTATTTAATTTAAAATTTGTTTTGGTACGTTTCCCTTAATCCCAATTATATATTTTTTTTGTTTGCTTACATTTTAATTATTTTAATTTAAATAATTATGTGTGCATGCATATTATTTTATTTAATGAAAATTATTTATGTTACAAATGATTTAATTTAAACAATGTACATATTTACTTTGCGTAAATAGCGTGTACATACAATTTTTTTTTTAATAAATAATTATGAACTATTTAAATAAATATTACGAAAATTACAATTTTAAACAAATAATTCAATAATTTTTGGATTACACTGGTCGACAAAAAATAATTCGGAAGCAAGAACTTTTTTAATGTGATTTTAATTGACGTTTGCGTGGTGAATCGAAATCTGATCACATATTGATTCTATCACGTCTAGTTTTTTTAAAGGGCTTGACTAATATTTCGCCCGAAATAAGGCGCCTATGCTAATACATTTTATCATCACTTGATAAAGACTTGTCCAACTTTTAACAAACCACTACGCCGAATTAGGAATAAAATTTTCTTTAAGTCATTGGAATAACGTTTTTTTTATATTTTCAAGTGTTTCGGAGTTATTCAGTTTTTGTTTTCAAAAATTTATTGAAAAAAATTATAAGCAGGGCTGTGGAGCAGAAGTAACGATGTTTTTACTGGAGTTGGAGTACCTAAAAAAAACCCGCGACTCCGACTCCCAAATTTTTCGATATAGCACGTGCATAAGAGATTCAAAGAATTTTTCAAATATTTTCCAAAATAGAAATTCTTCGAAATTGTCAACTTAATATTTTCAAGTTCAGTGCCCATGTTCTGTAACTCTCGCTTCGAGAAACTTTTCGATTGAAATGCGAGAAATTAAACAAAAATGCCATAAATTGAAACAAACAACTGTTTTTCTCACTTAACTGCGTCTGTAACATTTTTAGCGAGTAATAGCTGTCACGTAAGGAAATTACTCGCCAATTTACAGAAAAAATGTGTCTGTAAAATTTTTGAGAGAAAGTTACCGCTTTGAACTGTCAAATAAACTCACGCATAAAAACGGGGTGAGAAAAAATATTACCACTAAAAAATATATTAAATACCTATGCAAAATGCAATGAATAATAACATGAAGAGATAAGTTTTTTGTTTTTGACTGATTTTTCATTGTTTAATTATTTTGCTTTTAACATTTTTTAAAAATATACGAATGTTTTCAAAGCTATTTTTTAAGCAACAAAAATTAAAGTCGCACTCTACATTATTTGATATAGCCGACGGTTGTATTTCGCCGCCGTCATTGAAAATGATTAAATTTTAATAATTTTGGCCGCCGCACAGTGGCGCCATTTTAGTTTTTTCGTTGCAAAAATCATATCTTTTGATCCGAAGGGCCAAAATGTTAATTTTAAATATCAAAATTTAAATAAAAATGTTCAGGATCTTTAATTTGAAATTTATTAACGTTTTAATTTGGAAAAACTTGGGCAAAAATTAAAACATTATTCATTGTGTTTGTCAACAATCCAGTAATCTTCAAATGATTTATGTATTTAAAATTTAAAAATTTTTTTTTTAGAATTAAAAAAGAGATACAATAGAAAAAAAATTGGATAAAAAAAATATACAAATAAAAACGAAAAGCATCGATCAAATAATTGTGAGTCGAAAATAGATTTAAAAACACACACAAAAATGAAAAATTCTTTTAAAAGGAAACTCTACCAAAATTGACAGTTTCAAAATTTAAAATATTTGTATTTTATTTAAAATTTGTTTTGGTACGTTTCCCTTAATCCCAATTATATATTTTTTTTTCGTTTGCTTACATTTTAATTATTTTAATTTAAATAATTATGTGTGCATGCATATTATTTTATTTAATGAAAATTATTTATGTTACAAATGATTTAATTCAAACAATGTACATATTTACTTTGCGTAAATAGCGTGTACATACAATTTTTTTTTAATAAATAATTATGAACTATTTAAATAAATATTACGAAAATTACAATTTTAAACAAATAATTCAATAATTTTTGGATTACAGTGGTCGACAAAAAATAATTCGGAAGCAAGAACTTTTTTAATGTGATTTTAAATATGTTCACAGATTGATTCTATCACGTCTAGTTTTTTTAATGGGCTTGACTAATATTTCGCCCAAAATTAGGCACCTATGCTAATACATTTTATCATAACTTTATAAAGACTTATCCGAATTTTCTTTAAGTCATTGGAATAACAGTTTTTTATATTTTCAAGTGTTTCGGAGTTATTCAGTTTTTGTTTTCAAAAATTTTTTGAAAAAAATTATAAGCAGGGCTGTGGAGCAGAAGTCGCGATGTTTTTACTGGAGTCGGAATACCTAAAAAAAAACACGCGACTCCGACTCCCAAATTTTTCGATATAACACGTGCATAAGAAATTCACAGAATTCTTAAAATATTTTCCAAAATAGAAATTCTTCGAAATTGTCGACGTAATATTTTACAGTTCAGATCTTAAGATCTTAATTTATTATATGAGAGTCACTTCATTCAAGTATTTAAATTAAGTAATTAAAGTTTAAATGTGCGTTATAATTTAAATTTATTAGTGCGGGAGAGGGTCTTAATTATTAAGTCGTTTACTATACATATTTAAATTATATTAAACATAATTTATATATCGTCACCTAAAATGCAAAACAACGTATCATCATAAAATTTAAAAAATACTTTTTTATTAATTACTATTAACTACACAGAAAAAAATGGTTTAAAAAGTATTTCAATTAAATTAAGGTGATAATTGAATCAATTATTTTTTTTAGTTGAAAGAAAAATATAATTTTGATTTAACTAACATTTTAGTTGTTTTGAAATAAATGTATAATTAAAATTTTATTTAAATATAAAAAAATATTAATTGATTTTTTTCGTTAAACAAAAAAAAAATCAACTTGTAGAATTGTTGTTGGAAATTGTCAATATTTATTAAATAAATTAACACATTATTTGAAATGGTAAAGTTTTTTGATCATTTTTTAATTAAAATTAAAAATATCATTTATTGAAAAAATTTTTTCAATGTAATCATTTTGGTAATAGGTGCAAAATCAACAAATTGTTTGCTTGATATTATGAATTTTGATTAAATTTGGTGATTAGAGAAAATTTTAATTTTTTACATTAAATACAAACATTCTTTCATTAATGATTTTGAACGAAAGCATGTTAGTCAGAAAATTACAAATCAAAATAACGTAACACATAACTTAAAAACTAACAATGAATATAAAATTTTTTCTTCAAAAATAGATCGGTTATCGCATTCTAAGCGTATACATATATAAAAAATTGCTTTTATATCGCGAATATTTTCCATTTTACGACGTTTTTTGCTTCTCCCGTAAACTAATAAAAAGTGATGTAACGTTATTTTGCGTTTTATATGACGATATGTAAACTTATAAAAAAATTATTAAATTTTATTATTTAAGTACAAATATTTGAGTTGTAAAGTGTGCGGTAGAAAGAAAAGAAGCAGGTGTTACGTAATTGTGAATCTGGGCAGAACTCAGTAGCTTTTGAGTCACCTTTTCACCTCACAATTATCAACAAATATTAAAATATATTACATTATATACTTTTAGAGCAATTTTTGTAAAGAAACTACTGAACATAAGCAAATGTTAAGCAACATCTTTAGTAGCCTTTACCAGGCGAGGGCTAGAGTCGCTCAGAGCTAAGAATTTACCATGTGATTTATAATCTGATAATGAAGATAGCAGACTGCACCAAAATTTTTCTAAACTCAGCGCTGTAAACGACTGCATTCGATTTTTTTTCAATCACATGAATTCTCGGTAATGATTGCTAATTTTTTAATTGCATTTAAAACAAGAAAATTAATGGTTTAAATTTTGAATCATACAAAAAATTTTCTGATTTTGAATGCAATAAATTTTTTGTAATCAATTCATATAATAATTGATTCCAATCAAATTTCATTGAAATCGAGTTTATTGCAATAAGTACTTTAATAACAATAAAATCCAGTAATTCCAAACAACTTAGAATCAACATATTTGTTCTCTGCAAATTAAACTCCTTTTGCTAGAAATAAAACTGACTCTACAATTACTACATTGTAAGAAAAAATTATTTCGTTGAACTTTAACAATAGTTGTGATGTTAGAAGAATTGATTGAAATCGTATGGTTTCAATTAAAATTTGATTCCAATCCAATTAATTGCATTCAATGACTTCTATAAAAAATGATTTTAAAATAAATGTAATCACAAAGTATTTCAACCTTGTGACTGCAATCATTGCAAATCTGAAATCATTTTTAAATGGAAGAATTGTTAAGTATTTAGTAAAAGAAGGTATACATTTTTAAATTCAGTTAACTTGTTTCGATGTATGACGCCATTTTCTGGAAATAATCGCGACGTAAATCGAGTGATTACTATACTTGATCGCTTAAAATGAAAGGCAATGTTTGGAAATTATACTCATATATATGGTAGATCACTGCCTTTAGTTGTTAATAAAATAATCACCAAACCAAAATAACCATTTGTTGAAATTGTTAAATTTCTGCCCTCTTAATTTTTTTATGAATTTTTGAAAAGCAAAAATACCTAAAAAAAATTCTAACTACACTATTTTCTAAAAATCTATTTCGAAACTGTTGAAAATATAAAAAACTATTGTTTAGATGACTTTAACGGAATTTCATTCCAAATCAATTGCTGCCAATTTTATCCAAAGCATAATTAATTTATTACAAAATTAGCGCCTTCTTTCGGGAGTCATATAAGTCACGCGAATAATGTATAACTAATAAACATTTCTCCAACAATTTTCGTGATGTTTCTAATAATTGACAAATACTTCTCAAGTTATGATGAACAAATGTTTTAAAGAATAAGCGCCTTATTTCCGGCGAAAAAAACTAGGCGTGATAGAAAATAACTTAAAACAAATTTTATGCAGACCGGTGTAATTTTTTATAGGAATTTGAATTGGAGGATGCATACTAAAGGAATACTTACGTTAATTAAAATAAATTTTAAAATCGTTAGAAGAACTTACCTGAAAGGAAAAAAGAAAAGAAAAGTTATTTTAATCGTATGAAAGCATAATAATAAAAAAGCATTACAGAAGAATAGCTCAACAATGTAAAAGCATAATAATATAACAGTATGATGGTATGGTATAACTGTGGAAAAGTCTAATCGTGTAATAGTGTATTAGTATAAGAGCATAAGAATGTAATACTATAAAAGTATACTAGTATTGTAGAATTATATAGTCAATTCACAAGGTATCCTAACATGTCATATTGTCAAAATGTCCTAATATTTCACAATGGTTTAAAAATATTGTTGTACGGCTCAGCCGCTCAGCGCTGGACTTTTCTGATTAATTACGACAGCACAATAAACACAGCAAGCAACGTTCTATTTATTTAAGACACTTTTTGTTAACAAACCAACAACAATATTTTTAAACCATTGTGAAATATTAGGACATTTTGACAATATGACATGTTAGGATACCTTGTGAATTGACTAAATATTTTTAAACCATTGTGAAATATTAGGACATTTTGACAATATGACATGTTAGGATACCTTGTGAATCGACTAATAGTGTAATCGTATACGTTTAGCCAAGAATAGAAAATAGTATAATGGAGTAATAGTATAATATTATATTAGTATAATAGTATAATAGTATAATAGTATAATAGTATAATAGTATAATAGTATAATAGTATAATAGTATAATAGTATAATAGTATAATAGTATAATAGTATAATAGTATAATAGTATAATAGTATAATAGTATAATAGTATAATAGTATAATAGTATAATAGTATAATAGTATAATAGTATAATAGTATAATAGTATAATAGTATAATAGTATAATAGTATAATAGTATAATAGTATAATAGTATAATAGTATAATAGTATAATAGTATAATAGTATAATAGTATAATAGTATAATAGTATAATAGTATAATAGTATAATAGTATAATAGTATAATAGTATAATAGTATAATAGTATAATAGTATAATAGTATAATAGTATAATAGTATAATAGTATAATAGTATAATAGTATAATAGTATAATAGTATAATAGTATAATAGTATAATAGTATAATAGTATAATAGTATAATAGTATAATAGTATAATAGTATAATAGTATAATAGTATAATAGTATAATAGTATAATAGTATAATAGTATAATAGTATAATAGTATAATAGTATAATAGTATAATAGTATAATAGTATAATAGTATAATAGTATAATAGTATAATAGTATAATAGTATAATAGTATAATAGTACAATAGTATAATAGTATAATAGTATAATAGTATAATAGTATAATAGTATAATAGTATAAAAGTATAATAGTATAATAGTATAATAGTATAATAGTATAATAGTATAATAGTATAATAGTATAATAGTATAATAGTATAATAGTATAATAGTATAATAGTATAATAGTATAATAGTATAATAGTATAATAGTATAATAGTATAATAGTATATAGTATAATAGTATAATAGTATGATAGTATAATAGTATAATAGTATAATAGTATAATAGTATAATAGTATAATAGTATAATAGTATAATAGTATAATAGTATAATAGTATAATAGTATAATAGTATAATAGTATAATAGTATAATAGTATAATAGTATAATAGTATTATAGTATAATAGTATAATAGTATAATAGTATAATAGTATAAAAGTATAATAGTATAATAGTATAATAGTATAATAGTATAATAGTATAATAGTATAATAGTATAATAGTATAATAGTATAATAGTATAATAGTATAATAGTATAATAGTATAATAGTATAATAGTATAATAGTATAATAGTATAATAGTATAATAGTATAATAGTATAATAGTATAATAGTATAATAGTATAATAGTATAATAGTATAATAGTATAATAGTATAATAGTATAATAGTATAATAGTATAATAGTATAATAGTATAATAGTATAATAGTATAATAGTATAATAGTATAATAGTATAATAGTATAATAGTATAATAGTATAATAGTATAATAGTATAATAGTATAATAGTATAATAGTATAATAGTATAATAGTATAATAGTATAATAGTATAATAGTATAATAGTATAATAGTATAATAGTATAATAGTATAATAGTATAATAGTATAATAGTATAATAGTATAATAGTATAATAAAATAATACTATAATAGTATAATAGTATGATATTTAGGTCTGTCTGTCTGTTGAAAACACGCTCACTTTCGACTCAAAAACTTAAAAGAAAAGAACAAACTGGATGTCAAATTTTTTGTAGTTGTCCTAAGCAGTTTTGGATTGAAATCCAGCAAAATCGGTTCAGTAGGGTTAGAGTTATGAATTCAAGTGTGGAACCACCACCCTAAAAAATTGATAATTTTGTTACAAAAACTAACATAAATGTTGTTAAAATGCACGGATTGATATAAGATTTTGAACAAATTCGTTCTTATGACTAGAAATCATAATGTACAATTTCGTGAAGATCGGTCCGTTTAGTAGGCCTAAAACCGTAACAAATGCTGATATTATAATGAGCTTTAGTATGTCGCGGTTTTATAGGACTAGAAATCACCATTTCGTGAAGATCGGTCCATAATTTACTATACGCCCCATATAAACCCTACTCTCGGAAAAAAGTTTATTACGCCTAAACCCGTAAAAAATAATGCAATCGTAATAAAAATTGGTACGTCGCGGTTTTATATGTCTATAAATCACACTAATAAATTTCGTGATGATCGTCCCATAATTTACCATAGGCCCCATATAAAGCCTACTCTGGGAAATAATTCAAATACGCCTAAAAGCTGATATAGATAGATAAATTTTGTTCCAGCTTCATATGGCAAGAAAAAATATCATGCAATTTAGTGATATACGGTCCATAATTTACCTTAGATCCCATATAAAGCAGCCTTCTGAAATTCACTAATTCTAATTCACTAAAACTTATTTCACTACTGTATTAAAATGTATTCTAATTTCTGTTTTTTAATTCCAGAAATCACTTTACAAAATTTTGGGATGATTGGCCCATATTTTATCATGGGTCCAATATAAGCTCCCCTCTTGAAAATCATTTTAGTTCGGTTTAAAAAGTTACGAATCATGATATTTTACTCAAGCTAGTTCAAATTTCTGAAAAGAAAAGCCTATTGCGTTATTTTCACAACACAAGTGATTGAATTTTTATCAAAAACACTTAAAATGCTGAGTGCTTTTCAGTTGTGTTGCGAAAACTGCACATAAAAAACTTTTTGATTGTCGGTCAATAATTTAATACATGTGGGTCTAAGCCGCAACCAATTTTAATGCTGACGGCCGTTTTTATAAAGATTAATTAATAATATAGATATAGATATTATATAGAGCCCATTCCTGAAATATTCGAACTGTCGGGGAAGGGTATCAAAGATTCGCTACAGCCGAATATAGCACTCTTACTTGTTTTTTTTTTTGTTCATTACAAATTATTTTTATTAAATTTCATTTTCATTAAATAAATAATGTTTTTTCATTGATTTTTATATAAATATAAACATATTTATATAAATATATTCAATTATTTATTTTAGTTTTATTGTTTAACATTAAAAATTCATAAGAATAATATTTATTATACACTTTAAGAAATTTATAAACAAAATAAGAGCGAAAAAATGTCTAAATGATTTTGCTAAATCGGAGGAGGTAAACAAAAGAATCATGTTTTTTCGATTTTCCTACTCAATTTTTTTTTTTTTTTAATTTCTGTACAATTTTAAAAATAATTTTAAAATTTGAGCAACAAAAATATGTATTATAAAATATTTATGAATTTTTTAAGATTTGTATCTACAACTATATGTGTGTGTGTATGTGGAGGTATGATGTTGTCTGACGCAAACGATATGGATTATTTAGTAAATAAATGCTGCTGCTGCTCAAAAATATTGCTGCTGACGAAAATATACAAGAAAATATACTGTCTGATTTTTGAGGTACTCTAAAATATCTAGTAGTTGTATGTTTTTTTTATTCTGTTGAGTATTAAAATATAATTATAATTAAATTGTACAATAAAGTCACAAATTAAGCTATAACAGTTATATTACGATGAAAATATTGAAGGTTAATTATTTATGAGTTTTTAATGAATTGTAAGTCAGCTTCAGACTTTCTTTTCATATTCTTAAAAAATATTTTTAATTAATAAAAGGTTTATTAAAAAAAATTTTCATAGAAAATTTATTTCAAACCTAAAATATTTTTTATGAATATAGGGGTAAGAGTAGGTATAATACAATAAATTGATAATAGTTGATAGTATAATAGAAAAATCGTATAATAGAAAAATATTATGTGTAATCCAAATTTAGATATTTTTAATTAGGCTTAAGTTCATTGAATTTAATTTTTAAATTTAAAAAGCCAAATTTAAATTATTTTTATGAAGACAGGAATTTTACGACATAAAATTAATTAAAATTATGTGTAATAACCATAGAAGACAAAAAAAAGCAAAAAACAAAGTGTTTACAGCAAAAAAAATATATAAAAAAAGCACAAAAATTTAGAAAAAAAGCAGCAAAAAAAGCATTTTTATTTTTTTAATATATACATTTAAATATAAAAAAATTACAGTTATTCTATTTCTTCAGATTCGTGAAAACAGTTACAATAACCAATCATGTGGGCTTTTATATTTGTAAACGTCATTTTTCTTCGTCTTTCTGTTAAAAGTGAATTGTATAAGTAAAAACTTCTTTCCACGTCAACGGATGTTGTTGGAGCAAATTTATATTTCAAAATTTCATTTCGTCATCAGGTTTAGCACCAGTTTGAAGAATGCTGTTTATTTGTAAAATTTGTTTGAACCCCGGATTTCTTTTAAATACATACTGCATTAAATTTCCTCATATATATTTTTTCATGTAGATTCTCAAGAGCTGCTCGTACATTTGACACAATATTTACTCTTTCGTGAATAGCTAACCCAACTGTTTGTAGCTTTTTTTATAGAAGACCCAATAATTGAAAAATTGTTTTTGATAAACGCAAGTTGGGAACTTAATCCGGGCAAGTTATATATTTCCTTGGCGTGCGCGATCGAATCTGAGTCTTCACTTTTCAGTTAAGAAATAACAGCCCTTACTTTATCAAGGTATTCTGCATAATGCATTGTGGCTTCTATCCAAGTACCCCAACGTGTAGGGCATGAGAACGGTGGAAGAGCCAAATTGGGATTCATTTGTAAAAATAACTGCTTTCTACGAGGAGCCTATGGAAATTAAAATTTTAGTTTGAATGTGTGTAAATACGAGTTATTGAAAAATTAACTTAACAAAAACGGATTTGGTACAAGATATTAATTTATTTACATGCTGAAACTCTAAGCGCTGCATCAGTTATCATTAGCAATATTTTGTCGTATTGAATGCCTAGATTAAATTAAAAAAAAAAACATAAAAAATAAAAAAAAAAAATTAAGAATCAAATATTCACTTACCATCAGGCCATAAAACTTGTAATGAATCGTTGAAGAAAGATTCAATAGAAGTCCCATTTGCATTTTCGAGAACACCCATGTTCAATAAAAAAGGTTTATTTCCAACATCGTCATATAAAATACCAAATATAAAGTTGGCCACATATATTTGTTCACTGTCTGTTGTTTCATCAACAGAAATCCATATATATTTACCTTTAGCCTTTTCACGCATTTTTCCCAAAGCTTCCGTATACATTTGAGATATGTATTTACCTCGAATAGAACTTTCGCTTGGAACTGACAAATTTGCGTACTTTTGAAAGATGTTTTTGAAACTGGGATGGCTTACTTTTTTTACTGGTATATTGGTCTCCAACAAAAATTTACATATACCTTCGTGAAATGTATTGGCAGTAATATTAACAGGAAATTCCGTTATAAGTTTTTGTGGACAATTTTCTTGGCAAGCAGCTAATTTGTGTTTTTTGTACTAAAATGTTGCTCCACATTGCACTTCTTTTCGCTATTAATTTTACTCGAACACACATAACAAAAAAGCCAATCTTTTTCAACTTTAAAAACTTCAGGATACAATTTAACCATTTTTAGCAAAAATAACATATCTGACTTTTCTTTCGGCATTTTTTTTTTTATTATTTTTTCGTTTACAACGGCCGGTTTACTTATTTTGTTTTAAACTCAAATAAGTAACATGGCTGTTTTTTTTGGGATGGTAAGTTTATTAATTTTAGTTGTAAAAACGTTGAGTCCATAACTAACATATTTTTGTTTTAACCCAGAAAAAAGTTGTCAATTAAAAAAGCTATTTTAGAGCAAAAACATAGGTAAAAAGCAAAATAAGCACCATAATAACAAAAACAGCAAAAAAAAGCAAATTTGTCTTCTCTGGTAATAACATACTTAAATGGTATGACAATATATAAGTCTAACCCCCATATTCATAAAAAATATTTAAGGTTTATAGCAGGTTTATAAAACGAATTTTCTATAAAAATTTGTTTAATAAATCTTTTATTAATCAAAAATATACTTTATGAATATGGGGGTAAGGCAAAAAAAATATTTGAATAGTTTAACCCGGCTCTTAGGTTAAGCCTATTTGGTCCAATTTTTGAATTGTTTCCGTTGTACTTTTTAAACGGTGTGTCAAATCGATAAAAATGAAAAAAACATTAAAATTTGAAACTTTAAATGCGTTTTTCTCAAAACTTCATTTTCACACACTAGGTCCCTTTTCTCGGAGAAGGTCACATATACTGACTTATTAGTTTCTTAGCTTACGTGGTCTTTTTATAAAACAATGTTGTCTACAAAAATTCAAGGTTCTAACTTGAAACAGGACTGAGAAAAATAAAAAACTCCGAATCTTAGGTTAAAGGACCATTTGGTCCATAGTGTTTTTTTGATTTTTATTTTTTCGATCAAAAATAACAGTTATTGTATGATTTTTATTTTTTTGAGCAAAAATAAAAATTATTCTTTCAAGAAATGTACGTGCTATAATTATTTAGTTGACTTTAAATATTTATTTTAATGCGCATACGATATCCCAATGATGATCACACATTTAAATAAATATTTAAAGACAACTCAATAATTATAACACGTACATTTCTTTAAAGAATAACTTTTATTTTAGCTCGAAAAAATAAATATAAAAAATATTTATTATTTTTGTTCAAAAAATTATAAATCATAAAATAACTTTTATTTTTGATCGAAAAAATAAAAATCAAAAAATAACTGTTATTTTTGTTCAAAAAAATTAAAAATCAAAAAATAACTGTAATTCTTGATCGAAAAAATAAAAATCTTAACTTTAAAAATCATAATATTTTATCATAGAAAAGTTCATAAGGATCAATATGGTATACTTGAATCAGTTTGCCAGTATTTACTTCTATAAGCTTTTATTCTTTTAAAATTTCAAAATAACTGTTATTTTCGGTCCCTGAATTTTTTACATTTATTTAAAAACAAATAAGTATTTATTGGCTTGTTATACAAAAATTATCATTGCATAGTTTTGGACACAAGCTTGCTGCAAATGGAGCATTTTATGTCAGACTTAGACTTGTAGCAACTATAAATTTCGAGCCCCTGCATTAGAATTATTATTATATGACGGCCACGGGAGCCATGCACGGTGATCGTATTTCAGTCAATAACTGTGCTGAGAACTCTTGTTTAAATAATCTAGTACGTTTCATCATGTACGCCTTAGCCAGAGCAATTGCTTAGCTGCAATTTAAGCATTTTATAGTTTCTAGAAGTTGTATTTCTGAAAGCAGAATATCATAAAAAACAAAACTTTAAGAGAGAAGTTAAGAGGCCTCCAGAAGCCAAAACATTTACCGCTGGGGAATATCAGCATTAGAGTATCAGAGCGTTTTTTCAGAAACTATTTATGATTTTATTACAGTCCTTTAAAAACGTATAATCTGTTTAAAAGCATTTTATAATTTTTGTTTTAGTGAAAATAATAAAGAATCTATTACGCACTTTGTTTCAAACGAATTCTTTAATAAAACAAAATAAAAAGTTATTCTAAAACATTTATAGTTAATAATGGCGACTATAATCTATTCTATGAAATTTTATAGGTAATCCCCCCAAGTGTATTTTTTCTTTACTTTTTGCTTTTAACAATTATTATCATTCAGAAATACAAAAAAAAAAAAGATAACCGGTTGCAATTGAAATTCCTGAGTATTTTATAACATTTAATATGTAATTCCACTTTAAATAAATAATTTGTGTAAACAATAATATGGCCAATAAATAATTGGCTGACATTTAAAGTACTTAAAGGGAATTAAATTGCAACTGGTCATTTAAAGCAAAAAAAAAAAAAAAAATAAACTGAATGATTTAAGCAGACAAAAATAGTTCCGTATCTTAAAATCCTTTAGAAATCTCGTTTTAAGTTTCCGCCCACTAATCAACTTTAACGAGTCCTGAAATCCGATCCAATTTGGAGAAACTTTGTAGTAGACATTTTTATTTCGAATTTTATTTATAATGTCTTGTAAATAATTTCTTTTCGTGTTTTTATTTCCTTTTATTTTTCATATTGAATATATTTTTATATTGTTTACTCGCTGAACCCAAATGGGCAGATTGCCCAGTATCTACTACACTAAAGGAAAAAACTAAAACCGATACCGATTCAACAAATAGATTTGCATTAAGCAGGGGAGTAAATGAGCCAGTGTATGATGTATGAGTATGTGGTGAATTGTTCGCATTAAAATAGTTGTATTTATTATTACTATAATACACTTTAGTTTTATTATTACTTCCAATTCAATTCAGTTGAGTTTTTTTTTATATGTTTCAATTGAATTTAGTGCTTTTATTTTCTTACTAAAACTATACGTTAAGGAGGAGTCAGTTAAACGTATGAACATTTAAGGGCGGGCAGACAAATGGATGGTACTCATCATATACATAAGTGGAAATCAATAATACATGTCATATAAAATTGCAATTGTCACGGGAAGAGAGCCAACATATGAAGAAAGAAATGAATATTTATTTATTTATTTTTATTTTTCGAACTTTTACTGAGGGAGTTCACTAGGAGGCTCAGCTTGTTTTATTAAGGCCCCTTAAAACTTACCAAATTATTATTAATTTTTTACATTGTTGTATAATTTATTGAGCTTGAGGTTTTTTTATTTTTTATATAAAAATTTTTTATTAAATATATTTTATAACTCCAATATTTCTCTACAGCAATATGTATCACCATCAGAGAAACAAGTTAAATAATTAAACTAATGTTTTTTTAACATAATGAAAAAACAATAACAATTGTCACATAGAAAAAATTATTTACAATTAAAAAAATTTTATACAAATATTCTATTACATTCTAAAAAAAATTTATACACAGAAAAAACTATTAAATTTCTCCAATCACCAAATTTGTACCAAATTCATAATATCAAGCAAACAATTTGTTGATTTTGCACCTATTTAACCCAGTATTACCAAAATGATTATATTGATTACTAAAAATTGTAAAATTGTGACAATTTTTTTTTTAAATAAATGATATTTTTAATTTGAATTAAAAAAATTATCAAAAAACTTTGCCATTTAAAAGAATGTGTGAATTTATTTAATTAAACATTGACAATTCCCAACAACAATTTTACAAGTTTAAATTATTTTATTTTAAACGAAAAAAGTCAATTAAGATTTTTTGTTATTTAATTAAAATTTTAATTGAAAATTTATTTCAAAACAACTAAAATGTTAATTAAATCAAAATTAAATTTTCAATTTTCTATCAACTAAAAAAATAATTGATTCAATTATCACATTAATAAAATTTAAATACTTTTTAAACCATTTTTGTAGTTTATAAAATACTTTTTTCTGTGTGGTAGGTAATTATTTACTTTAACATAGTGTTGTTACGAATACCGATACCGATACTTCGGGTTTGCCGATATATCGGTATGGGCGATATTTTAGTGCCGATACCGAAATACTTTTTATCGAGTTTTTGGAAAAACAATTTAATTTTCAATGCTTATTTTTGCATAACAGCCAAGAGCAATAACAAATTTAAAGCAGAGCATAATATCAAACAGAATAATAAATTGTTTATTTTAATTATTAAACTAGAGGTCCGCACTAAGCGTTCTAGGCGTATGTTACTTTTTTTTACCAGAAAGTAATCCTACTTCATGCTTTCGATACGTATATGCATTCTATGGGTTTGCTGTGAAACTTGTCAATACAACTTCACACTAATACATTTTTGACTGACACATAAACGCATTGAACGCTAGGTGTGGCCGTTTTGCATTGCACCGTTAGTGGTACATCATTCTCCTATTGATAAATCGTGTATGTAATTGTACCTTTTTAAGAATTTTCTGCTAATTTTTAATGATTTTTGTAAAAATAAAAATCAGTTTTCTACAAATTTTGGGTTACTTCGAAGAGGTCACAAAATCCATAAGCAAGGCCACTGCTACAATGTCTGACGCCATTCTGCAAGTTAACAGTCTTTAAACATTATTAGAAAATACGATAGATGAATAAACCGAGATGCAGAATAGTTCAAAATTCAAAACTTTGGCGTCTTACTTAGTCGCCAATTTCACTGAATGAAGGATTTCAGACACAAAGCTCGAAAATTTCATAGGCGATAGATTGAAAAAATGTCTTACTGACATACTTCACATGACTCTGCATTCCGAAAGTGTGAAAGATACAGACACCCCTACACTTAATGAAAGTTCTGATAATTCTACAAGAACTAATCTTTGGAGCGTTTATGAAAATGTTATAAGAATCTTTTGAGAAGGATTATCCTCTGTCCATCCTACGCTGTAGATCAACTAAAAAAGAAGTAGAGAGATACCTTAGATCTCCAAATTTTTCTAGAGACGCATATCCGCTTGTTTACTGGCGCAATTAAATGTGATACCCGAAATTTAAAAACATGGCGCCGAAATACTTAAGTTTACAAATGAGTTCTGTCGCATCTGACAGACTATTTTCCACTGCAGGTCTGCTTTGTTGAGTTGAAAATACTTTGTTTTTTAAACAAAAATCTTTTTAATATTAATTTCAATATACCCTTTTACCTTCGGTGATATATAACTTTGTCATTCCGTTTGTAATTCCTACAGTATTGATCTAAGACCCTTTAAAGTATATATATTCTGGCTCCTTATGAGAAGGGAAGTTAAAATCCGGTTGTTCGTCTGTCCGTCCGTTGAAATGGGTTTTCCGAAGACCACTGATATGATGGAGGCTAGGTTGTTATACATTTATATTGCATATAGTCCGGAATTGTTTGCTATTGAAATTCAGGAACCTCTAATTTTTCCCTATAAATCCCATGTTGTTGTTGTTTTTTAAATTCTTTTTTTTCTGTATATCTGGGGAACGAAACGAGCTAGAGTTCCCAAATTAGGTACAAATATATCGGTGATCAATACACAGCATCCCACAATCGGGGCGGGATTGAAAAAGTGGGCGTGGTACCTCCCGTACAAAGACATTATTAAAAATACTCAAAATTTGTAATTATATATCAAAATATCAGAAATTTTAAGCAGAATTTATTTCCCGAAAACCCTGAAAGTTTTTTCCCAGAAATAGAAGAGTAATGCCCAAAATAAAACTATTTTTTTGTCCAGTTGGCTTTCGTTATCACTCTTCTTTTAAACTTTGATCCATTTAACGAAATAATTTCAACAAATAGAGATTGGGAATTTTTGCATCTTAAAAACTTGCAAAAACAGACACGGCAGTGGTGGTGGTGTGTTTCCCTTTTTCGCCTATTTACCTTTCATACTCAAACAACAAACTCATACAACGATATTTGTTTATATAAAAAAAATTACACACGGCCTATTTACTTATAGTAACGTTAATTTCGCATGCGTGCCAGTGGTCTAGCCGTTATGTCACAATTAAACCTCTGGGTGTTGGCGGGTTCAAATCCCATTCGATTAATTTTTTTTTCTCTTGGTATTTATAAATTATTTTTATTTAAATTTTGAGTTTTGTTCTAAATAAAATTAAATAAATTTCTGTGGCTTATAATTTTATATAAAAACCAAACCATTTATTTTAGACAAAACCCTTAATATCTCAAAACAAAAAATTTCGACTTAAGCCATTATTATTTAATGCCACAGATATATTATATATGTATACTTTCGTTCTTATCGCACCATGGTGAGGGGTATATAATATTCGCCACAGCCGAATATAGCACTCTTACTTATTAAGCGTTAGGAATACTTATATTATTAGTCTTAACATTATAAAACCATTTTATTTTAATAGGTCCATAATTACATATGGGACCTAACAAAGGAACAATCTTAAGCATTTTTCTGTAAATACTTGACCGACTATGAACTTTCTAATTTGTTCTTTTTTATAAAAATTATTAAAACGTTAATTTGATACGAGTATCAGGTGTATTTTCATTTAAATTTGGTAATTTTGCGTTATCTCAAGTGTAATTTTGAATTTTGCTGGTGGTAACACTGAAATGAAGTAAAATTAATCAAATTGCAAAAACGTACATTTTGTTGTTGTGTTGTGCAAATGTGTGTATTTTGTAGGGTATTAAGTACTACCCGATTAACTGACCGGTTAATTTTTATATGGCTATTTTCGATTAACGATTTAACCGGTTAATTTTAGTCGATTAACCGATTAATCGAAGTAACAAAATTTTTAATTTTTTGTAATATTATAACATATTTTTTTGTGTTTTTAATTATTTGTTTCGTCCCATATGCAAAAGGTATGCGTTTAGAAAATATTTTTTCAGACAAACAAAGAAGGGATCTTTATTTAAATAGCTCTTTGCTGTCAATAGCTTTTTGTTTCACGTTCTTTTTATATGGGCATTTCCATTGTGACGTGACGTGTTATTTGTACGACAAAATGTAAAAAAAATTAAATGAAGAAGTCAAATTTGTAAAAAGTTTTTTCTATATTACAAAGTAATAAAGCAGCACTGTATTCAGAAAAAAATGTACAACAATCACCTTAAGGATTTGAAGATATAAGCAAAAATATGCGCCGGCGTGACGTTACAAAAAACAGAAGTGGATTTTGACTTGCAAGAGTTTTTGTATAAAACCTTTTTTAATAAGCTTTGGACTTAAAAAGATTTATTTTCCAAGTTATCAAATTTAAATATAATTTCTCGTTTTAGGTACATATGGGAATTTCCAGCGAAAAGTCTGCTTTTTGTAATGTAACGCCAGGAAGCAATAAGCTTGTATTTAAGAACCATGGACCAACTTAATAAGGACCAACTTAATGTAGAGCTAGTTGCGCTTTACATAACATATAAAAAAGTAAATTATACATATACAATTTTTGATAAACGATTTAAATTACTTCTGGCGTTCCGTTCCAAAAAGGAGACTTTTCGCTGGAACTCCCATATGTATGTATGTGTTTAGTTATTTGTTTCTTCTCATATTTTCTCATATCAATCTTTTAAAAGAATTAACCGAAACAATTAGAAGAGTTGAAAATTCAAAAAAATTAAAACAGGACTCTAATGACATAATGGAAGATTTTATACGTTTAGAGGAATCCAGGAAAAGGACTTAGAAATTAGATATTCTGTATTATGGATTGCGATTGATTTCTCAAACATCAACGATAAGTGAAAAATTTTTTCGAAGTCAAGATTTATCAAAACTACAGAAAAGAATTGCTTTAATCCTAAACATTTTTCTAAAATTTATTTTTAAGGTCTCCTTAAACTATTGAAATAACTATTAAAATTATCAAACAGTTTATTTTTTAATTACTACATAATATTTATGTATTAATTAAAAAATATGTATTACATATTTATGAATTATTTTTTGGTTGCTCGTGTTAGTTCAAGAACTGTTATGTTTGTTATGTTATTGCTTTTTTAAACAATAAACTGCAAAAACTAATATATTATTTTATACATTTTTATGTATTGAAATTACTTAATTTATAAAAAAAACAGTTTATTAATCGGTTAACCGATCAATTACAAAATTAACCGATTAAACCAAAACATCGGTTAATTAACCGATAAAAGCAAAAGCCCGATTAAATGAATACCCTAGTATCATTTGCATCGTTTGAACACTTTGCACTACCCATCGTGATTACCCTTGATAATTGAAAAACTTATGAACCTACTCAAGTGATCGGCAGTGTAGATTAAATTAATCGTTAACTCTTAAATGAGCATTTCGCTTTCTTTTTTCAGAACAAATTTTTCTTCTTCCTTGCTGGTAACGGCGACTACCCTTAATACCTTCATGTAAATACATAATTTAAAAATATTACATTCGAAATGACAAACTGTAAGAAGAACAAGAAAAAATATTGTTAAAATGACTTGTAAAAAAGCTTAAAAAAAAACTAAAATCGAACTTTGCATGGCACATGTTGGTGCTTAGATACAGTGAAGCCAAGAATCCCGTGTTTTGAACATGAAAAACATAACAATTGGACAGCATAAAAGACATTCTAAAAAAATACACTCTCTATGTATGAAATCTATATGAATGTACATAAGAATGTACATATACATGTAGTATGTATGTCTGTATGTATGTGTATATAATAGTTCAATATTCATTACTTTTTTCTTGTTTTTACTATTTTCCAAAGGGAAACAAAAAAAACTGTTTAAGAAAATCAATAAAAATATTCAGTTTGAAATTGAAAATATACACAAGTTTTAAGCAGAAGAATTAATTGTGTAAGGAAATCCACAAATCGGATGCTATAGAAAAAAGTTCAAAAATCGTTTGAGCGTGAATCTTACAAAATACAAGGCAAATATGTATTTAATTGAATCTGTTTTTTTTTTTGAGTTTTATTTCATTGTAATCCTTTATAGTTTTTGCAGTATCAAGAAGATTTTTTTTGTTTTCGATTCGATACAGAGTTAAATGTAAAGCGCGAGAAAAAACCACCACAACAATTTAAATGAAAGTGTGTAAGAAATAAAATAATTTAAATTAAAATAAATAGAATACAAGTGCAATACAAGAGTCAATTACATTGTGTCTCACCTTGGGCCCCAGTTAAGCTTTTGTAATTTTTTTTTTTATAATTTGAAGAAAAATGTTGTTTCTTGGCATAACAGAAAACGTGTCTGAAATATTTATTGCTTATTTAGCCATAATTTAAGCAATAAATTAAATTTGAAATTATCTTTAAAGTCATTTAAATTGAGTAATATTTTGTAGGAAAAATGTTCTGTTAATTTTAATCAGAGCTATGGAGTCAGAGTTGAAAAGTCTTTGTTGAGGTTTTTATACCGGAGTCGGAGTCAAAGTACCTACAAAAATTCATGACTCCGACTCCAAAATTTTTCGGTATAAACAATTTAAAAAAATTTACATAAATTTTCAAAAATAAAAATTCTTTGAAATTGGCGATGAAATATTTAAAAAATCGATTCGTTATTTTTATAGAATAATTTTCTTGCTATAGTTAACCATGTAAAAGGTACTGCATTAAAAAAAGAGTTTAAAGTCAAATAAGGACCAGTCTCATATACATTTATCATCGATGTAAGAGCCGGAGTTGGAGTTAGAACTATTTCTTGACGACTCCACAGCCCTGATTTTAGTGCAAGTGCAAAAGAATAACTTTTTTGCATTGTAGCCAAGCACCGGTAGGATTATGCTTTTTTACAACCATCGACCCATAATTGAGTTTACGATGTCTTTATAAAATAATTGTGTAGTTTGTTGTAATAAGGGGTTTTTCCTAGGACTTTTTTATATCCGGGAAAAGCTTGAGATCCCGGGAATTGCCGCTTAAAAGAAAAATAACGAAACGATTTTTTAATTTAAAAAAAAAAATATTTAAGATTTTTAAAGAATTTTGTAAAATAATTAATTTTATTGCTTTTATTTTTAAATTCGCAAAATTTAGGTATTATTGAAACCAATTCTCAAGTTAACGAAACTGTACTTACAATCATTCAGACAGAGTAGCCTCATTATTAGTAATAATACTTTAATAACTGAAACTCAAAATCATGGAGCAGTTAGGAAATTAAAGGCGATAAAGGCTTCTGGAACTGATGGAATAGAAAAAAGATGTCTTAAACATCTTCCAAAAAAAAATCTCTTTAATAATTATCGGCTATTTTTGACTCATGTTTAAACTAATATTATTTTCCAAGCGACTTTAAGAGAGCAAAGACTATTCCGATACGGTAGACGATTTTGCCTGCAGATGCTCCGTTTTCTTGTCGCCCATTTTATTATTATTACCATCCAAGAATAAAACCAAATGCTGTTTTAGACAAATTATCTATATACTTATTAGACAACTATTTCGAAATAGCACCCCCTTCGGACATTTAAACGAAAGCATTTCGGAATTTATAGAAATCTGAAATATAAACAAATAATGGCAACCATCTGAAAATGTACATGTCCTATACACAGAAAAAAGTGTTTTATCAATTAAAAAAATAGTTAAAAAAGTATTTAAATTTAATTAATGTGATAATTGAATCAATTCTCTTTTAAGTTGAAAGAAAATTAAAAATTTAATATTGATTTAATTAACATATTAGTTGTTTTGAAATAAATTTTCAATTAAAATTTTAATTAAAGAACAAAAAAATCTTAATTGACTTTTTTCGTTTAAAATATAATAATTTTAACCTGTAGAATTGTTGTTTGGAATTGTCAATATTTAATTAAATAAATAAACACATTGTTTGAAATGGAAAAGTTTTTTGATCACTTTTTTAATTAAAATTAAAAATATCATTTATTGAAAATATTTTTTCAAAATTTAAAAATTTTTAGTAATCAATATAATCATTTTTGTAACAGGTGCAAAATCAACAAATAGTTTGCTTGATATTATGAATTTGGAATAAATTTGGTGATTGGAGAAATTTAATAATTTTTTCTGTGTATATTTTCATATTTTTTATTCTTATTCAACTGGCCCTTTATCTGGTAAAAGTTTTGACACTTGTGCAACTATCAATGACTTTTTATAAATGATGTTTGCTACTTTACTTAAAATGGTAACAGCCAACTAAATTAGATTAAGAGCACTTTAAGCAACTTTAAGTTTAAATAAAGAACAAAAAAGAAATATGCCATTTCTAAATATATTATAAACAACATCTAAATCTGCATAAAAAAATCAAATATGTATTGAGTGGCAAAAATTGTTCCTACTCCGAAAACCAGTTTAAAAAAAGTTATCCATATAAAATAGTGCAATGTAAAAACAGGTGCCAATAAATATTTTAAGCATCGGTCTGCAATTGGTTTTTGTTCTGTATAATTATGGTTAAAAATTAATAGAATATAAAAAAAAAGCCTGCGGGAAATTTGTGTCAATTGTTCTTTAATCGCTTATCCCATGAACATTGACCACCAGTGAAGTAACATGAAATAATAGTTTAAAGTGTAGTTACTCCAGGGGAAAAGTAACTGACACAAAACTAGTCACGTGACTGGATTTTGTGCGGATAGTGGCTGCTTCTATCTGAGTCAATTACTTTAAGTGAAGGGGGTCTATCATATTAACATGGTTCACTAGTGACAGTTTCTGCGACTGGCAATATATCAACCGAAATTGAGTATGTGTATTAAGGTTATGTTGTGACCAGTTACAAAGTATAAAAAAGGTGCCAGTTATTCCCCTTCTAGGACACCACCATGTTTAAATGACAAGTCGCCGTCAAACAAAGTGTTAGAGGAAAAACCGGTCCTTAACACTTTAGAACTGTCATGTGACCATTTTGGTGTTAGTGCCCTTTCCCCCAGCGAAGCTTCATGAAAGTAACCGAGACTAGCAGAAATTAAAAGATGGGGAGAGTATAAAATGCGTTTATGATAATCACAGACACTTCTAACAGAAAAAAGATATTAATGCTTCATCTACCTTTAATTACACCGATCGATTCTGAATTCGATTCAGATGTCCCTCCATTCGTCTGGATATCTGTTTGTGTTTCTACCCCAAGGACGAAGACTATGGAAAATAAGAAGAATCGACTTGCTCAAATTCTGAAGTTTAAATCATATAATCAAATTTTGCATGAAATGATTCACATTTGATCAACATTTTATACAGACTCTCTTACAAAATAAATTTCAGATTCGTGAGCACAGTATTAGTTTGACCTACTGACCATTTAAAAAATATTTAGTTTGCTATGGCGTATATATATTTTGAATACCCCCTTTTTAAGTTCCAACCCTGTTTCATGAAATTTGTTATTCCTTCTGAGAGATCAGGCATTAATTTTGATCCATATCAACTATTTTAAAGTTTATTAAGTATTGTTTTGTTCTACACTGTTTGACGAATGTTGTAAATCCCTCATACAAAAACGTACAAAATAACTTTTACTCTTGCATTGTCGTAAGAAAAAGAAGTTGTTAAAGCGAAAGCAAAAAACAAACTTTGTCGTTTACACTATTTCGTTCAATGACTAATTGCGAGAAATGTTTAAATTCCAAAATGTCATTAGGAGACATTAACAACACAAGCCATATGTAAAACGGTTGTGAATCCCATATTTAAAAGTTTTACACGAATTATACAGATATGTATGATACAAACACTTGAATTTAATTAAGAGTTATCCAATTAGTGGTTTCGAAATTGGCGGTCTGTCAAGGCTGTCAGCAGTTAAATATCTGTCAGCTGAAATGTATTGAATAAAAGTTTTGCCATAAGGAGAAGAGACACTGCAGCACTCACCCAATCAGAAGAGTGCGAAACACCTATGCGAACGGCAACCGTGAACAGGAGTATTTTCGTCAGGCATGGGCAGGACTTAAACTTAGGAAATAGAATAAGATTTAATTGATTATTGTTAGTTCATATTAAATATATGAAGATTAAAATAATAAATTAAGCAAAAAAAAACAATTTAGGAAAATGGATCATTTAACAATCATTTTGTGGTTCAAACGTTTTCATTTTCTGACATTACGGCCTACTGTACAAGGAATTGTTAAGATTATAAAGAAATTTTAAGAGACTGATAGCGTTGCAAATGTGATCAATCCTGTGCATCATCGAAATTTGAGCACTGCCGAAAATATCGCTTCTGTTAGTAAAAATGTGGCGGATAATCCGAGTTTTCCTTTACCGTCAACTCAAAGCGCTTTGGCCGTATGATAATCGACTTTTTGGCCTACAATGGAAGATTATGAACTGGACGATTTGTGGTTTCAACAAGACGGTGCCACAAGACACACAATACGACCGATTTTACATTTTTTGGATGGGAAGTTTCTAGAGCGCGTAGTTAGACATTTTAACGACGTCAATTAGCCACCAAGATCATGCCATTTGACGCCGTTAGACGTTTGTTTTTTTTTTTTTTTGTGGGGCTAACGCAAAGTTGAACTACTTTTCTTTAAGCTTAATCTAATTTTCGTAAAATATTTTTTTCCAAAAAGCGATGTAACGAATACCGATTCCGATATATCGGCGATACATCACGTTTGCCGATATATCGGTATCGGCGATACTTTACTGTCGATACGCCAATACTTTTTTTTTAAGTTTTTTTGAACAAACAATTTAATTTTCAATGCTTATTTTTTATCTAACAACTGAGAGCAAAAAATCAAACGGAATACAAAATTGTTTCTTTCACCCAATTTTCACGATGATTTAAAAGACATGTCTTTTTTGTATTTCTTTTTTAAAGAAACTTCCAAAAACTTGTTAAATTTTCACCATGTTTCTTTTTTTTTTTTTTTTGCAGTCAGAGTTGATTTTTTCTGATTTCCTTAGTTTCTTATTCGTAAGAATATTTAAAATTTCGTTATTCCACATAAATTTGATATATTTTGAATTTTTTTTAATTAAAATGATTTATTTTTCTATATTTTAATAAGCACATGTCATTTTGAAATAAGAATAAAACAGAAATTAAAAAACACAAAAAATAAGTGCAAAGAGGAATATCAAAAAAGAAACACAGAAATACGATTTATGTCTTTTTTCTACCCTTACTTCTCTACCCCGCTCACTATCAAACAAAAAAAGACATGATTTTAAAATAGGGGAAAAAATCATCGTGAAAATTGGGTGTTTTAATTTTAAAGCTGGAGCTCGGTCCACACCACGCATTTTATGCGTACGTTTCTTCTTTGACCTTTTTTTCGAGACGCGTGCTAAAGTAGAAAGTAATCCTACTTCATGCTTTCGAAACGTATATGCGTTTTACGCGTTTGCTGTGTAACTTGTCAATTTTACACTACGACTTTTTGGACTGATGCATGAACGAATTGACCGCTTGGTTTAAATCTGCAGCAGAATTTTCTTCTAACTTTTAATGATAAAAATCACTTCCTTATCGATAAGCAAAGTCACTGCTAAATTTTTTGACGCTTTTTCGCTAGTTAACAGCCTTCGCACATTATTAGAAAATTTAGAGAATAATCAAATCTATTATTTGTCTTCAAATCTCTACCTGCGATATAACGCTAGAAAATTGCAAAGGCAATAGATCGAAAATAAAAAACGTCTTATTGAGCTGCTCAACATACCGATAGTGTTTAAAACACGGTCGCCCCTACACCTAGTTAAAGTTCTGATAAGTCTAAAAGAATTGACCTTTGAAGCGTTTGGGCAAATCTTAAAAGAAAATTTGGAAAAGGATGTCGAAGGATGACGCTGTGGCTCAGCTAAAGATGAAGTCTAGATAAACTTTAAATTTTCTAATTTTTCTAGAGACGAAGATCCGCTTGTTTACTGGCGCAATTAAATGCTATACTCAAAATTTAAGACCATGGCGCAGAAATAGTTAAGTTGTCAAATGAGTTCAGTCATATCTGCGAGACGATTTTTTACTGCTTCAAACGGAGTGGTTTTAAATCAAAAAGCTTATTAATATTAATTTTGAATACTTCTAATCTGTTTCTTTTTTGTTTAAAAAATAATTAATTTTAAAATGAATTAAAATTAATTTCGTTGTTTTTAAAATCTTAAATATTAATAATCTCTTACACTCTAATTTTGTATAATAAAGAAATTACTCTACTTGAGTTTTGTTAATTGAACCTCATATTTAAATTTTATATTCGTATCGGTATCTGTATCGCTATATCCTTAATTTTTATTTTCTCTTTTTTGGAAATTCTCCTAAAGTTTGAGCATTCAAAAACAAACATTTGCCAAATTATCGCCGAGAGCCCTAAATGTGCAAAAAAGTGGTAGAAAAGTACCTTAAAAGGATCGTCTGCTGCAACCAATCTAGAGGCGGCCATTTACACAGAAAAGTGTTTTGATTAATTAAAAAAAAAAGGTTTAAAAAGTATTTAAATTTTATTAATGTGATAATTGAATCAATTATTTTTTTGTTGAAAGAAAATTAAAAATTTAATTTTGATTTAATTAACATTTTAATTGTTTTGAAATAAATTTTCAATTAAAATTTTAATTAAATAACAAAAAATCTTTATTAACTTTTTTCGTTTAAAATAAAATAATTAAAACATGTAGAATTGTTGTTGGAAATTGTCAATATTTATTTAAATAAATTAACACATTGTTTGAAATGGCAAAGTTTTCTAATCACTTTTTTAATTAAAATTAAAAATATTTTTTTTTGAAAATATTTTTTCAAAATTTAAAAATTATTGGTAATCAATATAATCATTTTGGTAATAGGTGCAAAGTCAACAAATAGTTTGCTGGATATTATGAATTTGGAATAAATTTGATGATTGGAGAAATTAAATAATTTTTTCTGTGTAAATGACATTGTATTTTGTACATAATGGAAAGGGACAATCATTACAATAATATACAAGTTTCATCAAAATCATAGCTTCTTGAGAGTTTATTTAACTTTAATTTTGCAATCGAAAAATGAATAAGCCTTGTTTGTGCGTCAACTGCTTCAACAAAGTATTTAAGGACATTTAAATGTTAGTAGATTTCTCGAAATATCGCACGACAAAATTCAAGTGTAGTCTCAGCAAATTTTTCAAACGTAAACACCCTAAAGTAGGTTAATAGTTTTTTTTTCTAATTTTAAGGGAAAACGAAAATCCACTGCGACTTTTTTAATACCCCTGAGTGTAAAAAAAAAACCAAACAATCGCATGTGTCTCGTTTCATGAGACAATCTTAATAAATGTTGATTACCGAATCAAAAACATTAGCAACAACAAAACAAAAACGAAAACAATAAAATTACAGAAAAAAAAACAACAAATCAGTCTGATTAAACTGAAATATCTACAAAGTAGTTGGAGAGGAAATTTGAGGTTAGTGCAATTGGCAAGTGAAAACTACAAAGATATTTATCATCTGTAAGATAATAACTGTGATAAGAACAAATCTAACTTTGTATCTTAACTTTTTAAAAATTAGTACTAACACTTGTACTAAAGAGAAATAGCTGATAAACTCAGAAATACTTTTGTACTCGTATTAAACTTGAATTACTTTTCTTTAACTTTAATCAGATTTTTGTAAAATATTTTTTTTTAAAGATTGATGACGTTATTTTTATTTTCTTTCTTATGAACACGAGCGTTTTCAAGTAGGGGGAAGGAGAGTTAAGACCGCACCCCTGGGCTTTTTAGCACTGGTGATCCAAAATCATAAATTGGGTTTGACCCTGAACACAAGGGTTGGATCCGCCCTTGAGAGTGAATTTTTTTTTGCTTAAATATTTTATTTTAACATTTTTTTAAATATACAGTTCTTCTTATTACGTTTTATTTATTTATTTTACTCGAATAATCTTTAAAATTTTTTACTTTGTTCTATCTATTGATTTGGCCTGTATGACATCAATTGTGAGTTTTTGAAGATTTCTATTTTGAAACTATAAATTTGCGTGTCTAAATATAATAAAATAAAATTGTTTTCTATTTCCTTATGGGTTTTGTGTTTTTCGGTCAGTTCTCTTAACAACTTCAAACATTTTCTATATCAAATGCTTCGATTTGTATACCCTCCAGCACAAGTTGAGAATGAGTTCGTCGTTCCATTTGAAACTTTTCTCATATTCATCTAAGACTTTATAAAGTACACATATTCTAGGTCCGTGAGCAATTTTAAGTCGATTTAGCTATGTCCGTCTGTCTTTCCGTCCGCTGAAATCACGCTCACTTTGGAAAGACAGAAAACAACAATTTACATGTCAAATTCTTTTAAGTTATCCTAAGAAGTTTGGGACTAAAACAGTTCAGGGGGGAAAACGTTATAGATCTAAATGTGGAACAACTTCCCTAAAAAAAAAAATTTATTTTTAATACAAAAATTAACTTAAATTCGTGACGGAGTGCACCCAACGTTATTAAATTTTGCACAAACTCATTTTATATGACTAGAAATCATACTACTAAATTTCGTAAAGATCAGTCCATAATTTACCCTAATCCCCATATAAAGCCCACACTCAAATAAGCCTTTTGTACTACTAAAACCGTAACAAATAATGCTGTTGTAGAAAATTTTGCATGTAATAGGCTCATAAGACTTGAAATCACACCGCCAGATTTCGGACAGATTGGCCCATAATTGACAATACTCCCCATATCAAATATACGAATTACAATACTGTAAGGTCGGGTTTTATAAAGATTGGTTTACGAGTATTATTAATAACAGATCCCATATAAAAATTATAAATAATTTTTACTCTCGGTGTAGGACATCAAAGATTCGGCACAGCCGAATATATCAATTTTACTTGTTTTTCAGTTATAGCTATTTTTTTTTTTTTGTTTTTTTTTTTTTTTGTAATTAAACTATTGAGTATTGTTCAGTTTTTTTTAATATCAGAATTAATGGACAATTTTAATATAAATTGCCACAAATAAAATGGAAATTTTATTAAGTTTTAGAAAACCCAAAAATAAAAGTTTAATTTACTGAAAATTAAAGACGGTTTGGTTAAATTTTCCTGAGACATATTGAACACGAATGGCAGGATAAAAATGCTTAAAAGTTTGTAATTTCACAGGGATCCTTTATTAAATATGTAAATCAAATGAAATATTATAAACAATTCAAAAAATTTAATTTTGAAGGTAAAAAAAAATTCATACATTAAAATAAGGCCAAAAGTTACCTGGCAACACTGAATATTGCTAATCATTCTTAAATTAAACAAAGGGTGTGCGTGAAACGGTAGAAAAGTACTCATGGAAGTAAAATTTGGACACTGTTGAGGTGAATAAAATTTCACGAGCCCTGGGGGTAGTATAAATGTTGACATTAGCGTAGAAATGTTTGACAATTTTTCACATTTTTTTCTTTATAAGTCGTGTGTGAAACGGTACCAAAGAATTATTAAAAGTTTAATTTTGACACTTCTGAAGTAACAAAAAATTTTACTAGCCCTGGGCACTAGTAGAATTTCTGACACAACCAACAAAGTTTTTGGCAAGCAGCGAAAAATAAGTGTAAATTGGAGAAGTAAAATAAAACGTTAGAAAATTTTATGTATTTCAAATAAAATATAAGTTAAATGCAAGTAGAGCTATCTACAAAAAATTTTAGTATTTACCAACAACATCAAGAAATAATTTTAAGTCAGATACTGAAAATGTAGCCCAAAATTATAAACATTTAATTTATAAAAATAGAAACGGAAATTAAAAATTTATTTAAACTGTAATAGATTAGGTTTAAATTGGAAAACCTTTTTGTAGTTAATTGAAAATATGACATTTTGTTAAATTTGTTTAATTTGTTAAATTTATTAAAAATTGTTAATTTTTGTCAAATATTCAAGAAAAAATCCTTGCAGAAGGCGCACAACGGAGTGCCGAAATATTGGATTAAATAAAATTTAATATTTTTTATAAAAAAAAAGAAAAAGACCTCAAGCTTAAAAAAAAGGATGAATTAAAAAATTTTAAAGGTCAAATAAGACCCAATTTATATTTTTTAATTATTTTTTACAAAAGTCAAAATTTTATATCGTCAAAAAAAATATCATTTCACTAGGGTATTCATTGGGTTAACCGTCAATCAGTTAACCGATTAATTACTACCCGATTAACTGATCGGTAAATTTAAAATAGGCTTGTTTCGATTAATTTCAGTCGATTAACCGATTAACCGATGTAATGAAATTTTTAATATTTTGTTGTATTGTAACATATTTTTTTGTGTCTTTAATTATTAGTTTCGTGTAATATTCAAAAGGAATATGTTAAGAAAATATTTTCTCATACAATCAAAGAAGGTGTTAAGTGATCTTCATTTAAAATTACAACAACAGCTTTTTGTATCACGTACTTTTTATAAGTATGTGTTAATTTATTTGTTTCTTCTCAAATCTTCTCTTATCAATCTTTTAACAGAATAACCCAAAACAATGAGAAGTGTTAAAAATTGAAAAAAATTAAAACAGGACGCTAATGGCATAATGGAAGATTTTATAAGTTTAGAGAAATCCAGGAAAAGGACCGAGAAATATTCTGTATTATGGGTTGCTTTAAATTTCTCCAACATCAACGATAAATAAAAGAATTTTCTCCACGTCAAGTTTTATCAAAACTAAAGAAAAGAATCACATAAATCCTAAACATTTAAACTCAATTATTTGTATAAAAGATTATTTTATATGATCTCCTTAAATTATTGAAATAACAAATAAAATGATCTAACAGTTTATTTTTGAATTAATACATAAAACGTATTAATTAAAAAATATGTACTACATATTTATGAATTATTTTTTGTTTTTTGCTCATTTTAGTTTAAGAATTGTTGTGTTTTTATTTTTTTACTAATTAACTCCAAATAATAAATAACTTATGCATATTAATTTATTAATATTAATTAATTTTTAAAAAAAACTATTAATCGGTTAACCGATCAATAACAAAATTAACCTATTAAAACCCCTGTTAATTAATCGAGCGATTATCCAATTAAAGCAAAAGTCCTATTAAATGAATACCCTACATTTCACACAGCACAAACATTAAATTTTTTTCCCCCACAAAAAAAGCCCCAACCATATTACAGTCGCCTCAGATCATATTGTGGTTATAAATGTCATTGTAGATCTTTTAGGTATCATACATATTTTGATATTGGATTGCTTCAATCTAATTATTCACTAAATGACCGCTTGTTCCCAACTATTGTTTAATAATTTAAGTGAAAATGTATATTAGATTTTAGTTTTTCTAAAGATGAGTTTAAATCTAATTTACTAAACTTAATAACGTGTGATTTTTTAGCTATTATCTTTTTGGCAACACTGGTTTAAACAGCTGACGCACGTTTCGTGTTTTATTTAACTGTCAAACATCTTCAGTTTGGTCTATAATTTAATCATGAATCGTCTTACAAACGAACAACGCTTGCAAATTATTGAATTGTATTATCAAAATGCGTGCTCTGTTAAGAAAGTTCATCGCGCGCTTCTTCCATTTTATGGTCAGTTCAATCGACCCACTGAAGCGGCTATTCGGGCTATTGTGACTAAATTTCGCACCAAATTTACATTGTAGGACTTTAACCACCAACACGCTTACGTAGAGTGCGAAGTGAAGAAAATATCGCAGCTGTATCGGCCAGTGTTAATGATGATCATCAATTATCGATTCGTCGCCGTTCGCAGCAATTGGGCCTCTGTTACTCAACAACGTGGAAAATGCTGCGGAAGGATTTAGGTGTGAAGCCTTTCAAAATACAGCTGGTGCAAGAATTGAAGCCGAAAGACCTACCGCAACGTAAAATTTTTGGTGAATTGGCTCTTGGAAAGTTGGCCGAAGATCCACTTTTTTATCGAAAAATTGTGTTCAGCAACGAAGCTCATTTTTGGCTTAATGGGTACGTTAGTAAGCAGAATTGTCGATTTTGGAGTGAAGATCAGCCAAAAGCATTGCAAGAGCTACCAATGCATCCAGAAAAAGTCATTGTTGGGTGCGGTTTATGAGCTGGTGGCATCATTGGACCGTACTTCTTCAAAGATGATGCGAATCATAACGTAACTGTGAATGGTTAGCGCTACCGTAAGATGATATCCAACTTTTTTTTGCCCAAAATGCAAGAGCTTGACTTGCATGACATGCGGTTTCAACAAGACGGTGCCACATGCCACACAGCACGCTTACAAATGGACTTATTGAGAGGCGAGTTCGGTAAACATTTTATTTCACGTTCGGGACCGGTCAATTGGCCGCCTAGATCGTGCGACTTAACGCCTTTAGACTATTTTTTGAGGGGCTATGTTAAAGCCCATGTCTATACACACATGCCCGCTTCAACTGACGCATTGGAAGACAACATTGAAGCATTTATTTCATGAGATACCGGCCGAAATGTTGGAAAGAGTATGCCAAAATTGGACTAAGGGGATGGACCATTTGAGGCGCAGTCACGGTCAACATTTGCATGAAATAATCTTCAAACATTAAATTATATGGACCGTACTATCGATTAAAATAAAGATTTCATGCATTTTTCTGAATTTTATGTGTTTTTTTTTTAACTTTCCTATAGCTCTTAAAAAAATCACCCATTATAAGCGAGTAGTCTGTAAGGTAAATTTTAAGTCCAAAGACTTTATAAGTAAATTGAAATATGTTTACCAAATATTATTTTATGGTTGGCTTTTTACCATATTTTATAAAATAACTATATTATTATATATTGTAAACATATAAATATGTTTTTTTAACCATATCATGATGGACTGAGATAACTACAATTTGCTTGTTTCCCATGACTGATGGGAAACTACTTATGAATAAAATGGTAAAAGTAACTTTTAAATTTTAAAACATTTTTCATTCAAAAAAATATATGTTTTCTTTACGTGTACAATAATTTATTATAATTTTAAGCACGCAAGGCAAATTGTTTACTTTTGTTAATGATTAAATGTATTAATCAAAAAAAGTTGAACTGGAAATTCTTTCAGTTATCATTTTTTTTCAATAATCTAATACCTGATAAAGTTTTTAGATTAGTGTTTATACCCTCCACCGCGAGTGGTAAATGAGGGTAACTAAGTTTGTTATTTCGTCTTAAAATTTTTAATAGACCATTTTTACATTATGCAATTAACCCTGCCTTTACATATGCAAGTAGTGTATATGTATTATCGACGAAAATGTCGAAGAAAAAGCCAAAACTCTTGCAAGTAGCTTGAGTGTTTACTGGGGATGTCAAACGGGAAATCCCGAATCCCGAAATCCCGGGATTTTTCGGGATTGATAAGTCCCGGATACTGGGATTTATTTTTATGAGTCCCTGTAAAATTTTAGTTTTTGAAAGAGGTTGTTTTGTCAAAAGTCCACAGATATGTATTAATTAGTTTGTCCGAAATCTTTTCAAGCAAAATATTTAATTAAAAAATATATTTGAATTTTTTTTTTTGTAAAACCATTAAATTAAAACAGATTTAGAGATACTTTTTCCTATCAGTTGGGTGAATGTCAGAGACGGAGAGTGAGAATGGTAGAGTGGGGTTTTATGTATTTCTTTATCCGATATCTAGGTAATCAGTAAAAAACAAGAGATTTTTTTTGCATAAAATTATTAGAGATGCTGTAAACTTTTAAAGCTGTCTAGAATTGATTTCATTTAAATTTTGTTTTTCTTCTTTTTTTTAAAGAGATGAAAGAGAGAGAGGAGTGTACCAAGTAAAATTGTTTGTTTAAAATCCTGAAAATTTGTAAGCTCATATTTAAAAAAATTAAAAAAAAATCGGAAGAAAGTATAGAAATTATCTAAAATTTAGAAAAACTTTTTTGGAATAAGGCGTTATATGTCTTAGCTGTGGCTTGTCTTGTTGTTACTTTTTCTGGTTGAAAATATCCAAATCCCTAAAGGCCTCATTAGTTTTTACTTTCTGTTGCCGATCTGTTTCGTTCCTTTCTGTAAAAAATATTTTGTAATAACATTTTCTGTGAAAGGAATCAGCTGCTTTTGTAAAAAATTAAAAATTTAAATTTTTTCATATTACAACAAACTAATATATGCACACACTTTGGCCGTAACTAAACGTTAAATTCTATTTTCAACAGATTTGACCGCAACAGAACAAAACGAAAAAGGAAAAACAAACCACGCCTACAGACTTTCAATTGAACAGAAGCAAAACAGCTGATTCGTAACATAACAGAATGTACAAACTAATTCTGCCTTAAGGCCCACAACAGACGGTAAATTGAAACTGCAACTTCTAGTTAAATTTGAGATTTGTTGTGAGTTTATGCCATAGACCGCTCTAAGAAACCGCACATGACATTTAAAAGTGGTTTGAAGCGCATTGCCGATCAGTTGCATTGAAACTGGAGTGCAGGAAACTCATGTTTGCTGTTAATCTACTCTCAAAGAAGCCCGAAATGATTGTAATAATTTCATCAAAATTATTGTAAAATTTAAGTTGCGTGGTGTGGGCAGAACGATTGAAACAGGTTTTAAGCCAATAATTTCAGAAGAGTTTCGTTGCAGGTGCGTTTCACCGTCTATTATGGGCCTAACAACCTGTGAACTAAATGAGTATTTTAACAGTTTCCACCAAAAAAAAAACAACGTCTAGCTAATCGGTTCCCTTTGATTCTGAAATTTCTCTGTTCAAATATGTGAAAAATGTTGAGCAACAAATATTATTTCATACGAAAAATTTGACATGTATCAATGTTAACTTACTCGCGAGTTTGCACAATTTGACGTTTTTAGTCTTTAAGGTATGAGACATTGTTTTGCGTATGTAAGCAAAACCCAAATGTATTTAACTTAAAAGTATTTTTTAAATTAAAAATTAAATACGAATTAAACTAAATATAAATACAAAACAGTTAACGGCTGTGTTATTTACATTTTTCCTTTCTCAATTCTTATTAAGTTCGACATTTTTTTTAATTTGATTAAAATTCCACGAGAAATAAGCGCAGCTTATATTATTTCGCAGTTGTAAAAAAATGTTGCCAGAAACATTTCGTAAATTTTTTACAAATTGAACAGAGTACTACTCTATCAACCTAATTTCATAGAAATTCCGCCCAAGTTTTTTCATATGAGTTTTGGCAGCAATTAACGTAAAATGTTGAACAGAGTACCAGGCTTAAGTAAAGAAAAAAGGAAAAAGTCAGAACAGGAGTTTTCTTCAAATCGATTATTGTAGCGTTTTTTTTGTTCTTTTTTTTTTTTTTTTTTTTTTTTGGTTGAAGTTTTGATATTTTAGTTAGGCTAAAGTTCATCAAATTTAATTAATTTTCATTGAAAAATAAGAACAAAACAAAAAAAAATTACTTTTCAAGACAGTCTTCAAAAAGTACGAAAAAACAAGAATTAGGGAGAACACATGTAAATAACAATTTAATTAAAATTATAATTACAATTACAGTTGCAATTACAGCAAATTTCGATCTACCAATACCATTTGGTAAAGATTGATGTTTGACTATAGACGGACAGGCGCCGCAGTGGTGCAAACGGAAGCATGCAAAGAATTCTGATGATGGGAATGTAGTTATTCTTGAAACATGTTAATTCGACCCGAATTCAATTCCGTGTTCAGTCAAGAATTATCAAAAAAATTTAATTCATTTCATGTTCTAAATTTTATTTGATAAACTTAAGCATTATTAAAATATCAAAAACTTCAATTAAAAACCAACAGTTCAATAAAAAATCACAATTGTTTTTTTTTTAATTTGAACTTACCATTTATGCCGCTTATCAATGGATAATTTCCATCACGTCCACCAATTAAATTTTTTAAACCAGTTTCGATCAGTGTTGGGGACGATCGCTCCCTGTCACTCATTTTTTCATAAAATTTTTACAAAAACAAGCACCAACGAAAAACTGCTTTTTAAATTTAAGTTAAAAATTTCTTAAAGAAATTTTTAATTTTTCAATATTTTTTTTTAAATTTTCTTTTTATATGATTTTAACTTTTTTTTATTATTAATTTAAATATAATTCTTTGGTTTTGTTATTTCTTCTTTTTTTACATAAAAAAAAAATAAATCACAAGATAACTTAATTAAAGCCTTTTTTTAAATAGATTTTAAAAATAGAGAATAATTTGTGGTTTTATCTTCAGAAATTATTCAAAGATGATTTTTCCTTATTTTGCTTTAATATTGCACGTGATTTTAGGGTTAATTTTATGTTAAATTACACTTAATTTTTTTTGTAAAATTTGCTATAAATTAAAGGCACCGTTTTAAATCTTTTTTTTTTTTTTTTGTTAATTTTATTTAAATTTAATTTTAATTAAATTTTTTTTTTTTTTTGAATTTTCTTACGTTTTTCTTTTTGAATTTGTTGTTAAGTTTTTGATTTGTTTAGATTTTTTTTAGGTTTGCATTTTACAATTTGCCTAAAGGAATCTATTTTTTTGGTTTTCAATTAACAATAACAAAATTGTAGGTTTTTTTTATAATTGTGGGTTTTTGTTTTTATTATAGAGGGGGTTGTTTTAAATTATTTAAGCGTTTTCTGTTTATTCTTTCGGTTTTAGAAGGTAATTTTAGTCATTTTTTTCTCAGCTACTACAAAATGCACAGCGTTTTTTTTAATTTTCTAAACTTTTTTGTTTTATTTTTATAACTTAACAAATAACAATGATTATAAAAATAAACAATTTTAACAATTTATTTTTTAGATTTTATTTTTTGTGATTTTGTTGGATTCCTTTTTTTGCTTTTTTTATATTTTAGAGGTTGTTATTTCATTTATTTTTTTTTTTTTTATTTATTTGTATTTTTTTTTTTTTTTTTGTATTTAATGCTTAACGGAAAATTTTTGTTTTTTAATGAAATTTTAAATTTTTGTATTTTAGCGTTTTTAAGGTTATGTTGTTTTAACAGGTTTTGGTTTTTCTTCAAATGAATTTTAACTATTTTTAAAGTTTTTTCTATTTCTGCAGAGTAGTTTTATTGATCTAAACATGTTTTTATATAAAAAAAAAATCAGCGATTTCAGCGATTTTTTAAACTAGGATTTTTTTCACAATTTAGCGATTTTAAAGTCTTTTTTTAAGTTTTGAAAGTTTAACAGATTCACAAGTGAGATATAAAAGTTTTCGTAGTTTACTGATTAATTTCCTTAATAATAGAAAGAAGCCAATTAATATTTCATCAACAACCTTTTTTTTAATTAAGAAAATTAAGCTTAATTTAGCGCTATTATCTTGGTTTCTTTAAGTAATAGTTTAGTAATTTTATTTATAAACAACAGCACTTTTGTTTTAACAAAACATACCTATCTAGATATTCTCTCTGTGTGAGTACAAAAAAATCGATGATTTTATAGTCTATAGACAAAATTTGACGAGTTTTTTTCTTTTTTTAACATTAAATTGCTGTTTTCTGTTTCTCCGTTTGTTTTGTGAGTTTAAGTTATTTTTTTTTTAAAGGCAGTCAGTCAGTTTGTAGATTGTTTAAATTTTTACAACTTTTTTTTCTTGTTAATTATAATGTATAATTTTATAATTAATTTTAAGTAGGCATAGTTCTTTTCTTTTAGGAGATTTGTAGCGTTTTTTTTTTATTTTTTTTTTTTGTAGAATCAAATATGAGTTTAATCCAAAGAGTTGCCTTGCGTGTAACTAACTAAAAATTTGCGTGCAAAATGAAAAGTAGTGAACATATGTGTGTGTGTGTATGTGTGGGTGTTGAAAATAACCAGGATATTACACATACAAATAAAAAAAGAAAACTTAAGGTCCACTTAAAATCCACACAAGGAAAACTGTGGAAATCTCACAAAACACAGAGTAAAATTGAAAAAAAAAAATTTTCAATATAAAAACTTCTTGAGTTATTTTTTTTTTTTTTTTTAACAAATAATGAGTATATTTTTCTTTCTAACATTCACTTTGTTTCCCAGATACTTTAAAACACTTCTCTATTTTCTTCAAACAGCTGATTTTGTATTTTTGTTTTTGTAGGTTATTTCAATTAATTTCTTTTTCTTGTTACTGAGTAAAAATATTGGCTTAATTTTCTGATAGACCGAGCAACAGAAAAAAAAACGCGCAATTATTATGAATTTTGTTTTAATCGGTTATTTTATTGAACTTTGTTCTAAGAGTTTTATAAGTGGAAAAATAAATGATGAGTAAAAGTGGCATTACTTGCTTTACACGTTGTTTTAGTAATGCCAATTTTTTGGCGTGGTAGAAGGGGTTAGAAAAAACGCGGCTCGGTTGGTGGTTTCGACGGTATTAATGGGAGCTTCAGATCAAACACAATAAAAAAATAAGACATCAACTAAAAAAAGTTGCCTTTTTTTCGTTTTCTATATTTTTTTTTTATTTTCACTCACTTTTTGAAAACAAAAACAGGACTTTTTTAATTCTTTTTTTTTTTTGTTTATTTCACAAAACTTTTGCTTTCATTAACAAAAAAAAAATATCTTTATTGTAATAAAAATTCTCGTATTATTTTTCAATGATAATATTTATTTAAAAAAAAAAGAAATATCTTCTTAAAATTTTGCTGTTCGCATGCTATACAATAAATATTCCTATAGCCGCACCGTAAGTCATCAAACCAAACTAACGAGTGAAACAAGTACTAATGTTTTGTACTGTCATTTGGTCCCAGTCAGCCGCCGCTTTAGCTTTTTTCCTATTCGAAAGAACCAAAAAAATAATACGAACAAAAAACTATACAAATACAAAATAAAAGAGCAAGAAAAGCAAATATAAAAACACAAAAGCAAATAACAACAAACACATGCTCATAGTGGAGCAAACACATTCACGCGCACTCACAGAAATAAGTATAACACCAATAACAAAAACAACCTGAATAACAGAGATACTCGAACACAAACGAACGCAGTACAAACAACCCACTAACGGGGTTGTAAAACGAAAAAGGTACGATAGTACATAAACATGTGTATGTAAAGGTACATTTGCTTTTTTAAAAGGAAAAAGATCCCCTTTTTATGGTTAAAACTGGGGCCTTAATTATTCCATATATTTCACAGCAGACAACGATATAAGACATTTTGTGTAAAAATCTCAACTCTAGATTACCTCTTATCCGATGTGAAAGATCGTGCTATATATGGAATTAAGTAGTCAAAATCTACAAAACAATTGCTTATTTTGATACTAAAATAATTCCATATATAAATATTTATCAACAGATTTTTTTTAATAGAATTAAAAATAGGAGAATAAAAACATATATTTTAACTTGTGATTTTTCAACCGTTTGGGCGTTTTGAGTCTTAAAACCCCAGAAAAATTGCAAAAAACATTGAAACATTTATTGAAGGCGTTAAATGAATGCCTGCCATTTACTTTTTTTACATTATTTGATAATTTCTTGTAAATATTGCCCGCAGCTACGCCGTTAGCATCAATTTTTTCATAATTTTTCCAGCATTTCGGTCGGTATCTCGCCAATGGCAGCTGTTATATTTTCTTCCAGGGCTGACTTGCCCCTGTACACAAGAGAATTCACGTGTTCCCACTCATAATAGTCTAGTGGGGTTAAATCACATGATCGTGGCGGCCAATGGACTGCACCAAAACGTGAGGTTAATTGCTCACCAAACTCGTCTCTCAAATAGGTTCATGTCATCGCGTACCATGTGGCACGTGGCACCGTTCCGTTGAAACCCAGTGTCAACCAAGTCCAATTCTGCCATTTTGACAGAAAAAACGAGGTAACCATCGGGCGGTACCTTGCTCCATTGCAAGGTTGAGAATTTTATCTTGTAGATGTACGGTCCATTGATGCCGCCGGCCCAGAAACCGCACCAAACAGTGCATCTTACATGGTGCATTGGCAGCTCGCCCTTTATAAGAAAATTCGATAGTTCCCAAAAAATATGATTTTTTTGGAATTATACCAGAAAGTACACGTTTTTTCAATATTCGAAAGTTACACTTAATATTTCACTCTGCGCGGAGGGAGAGTGTATTACAAAATTAAGAGAATATTTAAATAAAATCGAAACAAAGACTTCAGTTTTGAGATGATCGTTTTTCTACACAAAAAAAAATTCTCCAAAAATTTTGCGAAATAAAGCATTAATGAAAAATAAAATCAGTTTTAATTGAAAATTTAATCAAGTAAATTAAATGTTTAATCAAGTGAATTAAATGTTTAATTGATACTATTAATTTGCACCAGTAAACAAATTAATAGTTACAATTAAACTTTTAATTCACTTTATTAAATTCTTAATTAAAACCGATTCTATTTTTGATAAATGCTTTGATTGGGGAACATTTTGTTTCTATGTACTTTCGGACCATATCGTTTCCAACCATAAACTTTAAAATATTTACAAGGTTAATTATCGAATAACACATATGATAGCCTCCACGGCCCTTCTAGGACATACGCCCCACTTTACACAAATGGGAGAAAGCTACACTTAATCGAATATGGAAAGCCAGGGATATGACGCTGTATACTAAAATATACATACATATTTTATTTATGTGTAAAGTCGATGCTTTTATATGGATGCGAAATGAAAGCGACAACAACGAGTATGAAAACTTTTATAAACAGGTGTCTGCGTCGTACACTTGGTATATGGTGGCCACGGACTATCTCCAATAACCACTTTTTGCGCGTGACAAAATAATACATTATTTAAAAGGAGATTCTTGTACGCAAATATGGTTGGACACGTTAAGAAAACCAACAACCGTAATTGCCCATGCAGATTTCAAATGGAACTCGCAAGGTTCACATAAAAGAGGGTGCCCCTTAAAACGACCTGAAAGCAACAGTGCAGAGTGAGACCACGAGATCGTTTAGCAAATTACGTATGATGTCTAGAATTAGACACACATGGAAACTTATTGCTAAAAAATATTTGTAAATAGACTATGTCTTAAATATAGAGTTACGAACATGTCAATAAGTAAAGCAATTTTATTTGTTAGTATGATATTAGTGACAAATGTTATCTCAATAACAAAATATTTAAGTGGTTCCTTTTAGAAATAGAGATTTTGGTAAATATTAAGATCTCTATAGTCGGCGATGCAAAAGATTAACATGGATACCTGGGGTAGGTCCTATGGTGCATCTTAACCACTGGGTAACAAACAATGCGTTTACCAACCATCCCGAGTGTGAACGCAAGCAACACACCCAAGTAGCAATTTGAGTGTATTACCCAACAATATTATCCACTCAGCCCATGTTGAGAAGCTGGAGATATATAACCTCCACTGCTTTTGCAAAAGTGCTAGCAGAGTATTAGTGAGTAGCAACAGCACTTAGGGATACCTTTACCTGAGCCCGAACTCTCCCCCAAGTGGTGAAAAATCAGCCTTTTAGTGCGATTTTCTGGATATCCCTTCCTACGACTTTGGGTAGTAAACCACAACTACCATGTGATCCCCGAAAGTATATCTAGTTACTGAAAAGGCGAAGCTTCACCAAAGACATTCTTCCTGAAAGACACGAAGCATTTCCCGCAAGAAGCGTACTAGTGGATGCCTAAGCCAATAGTAAGTCTAATGCCGTGGCATCGGGGCCTACCGACTCCCGTGGCATGTAACTCCAAAGGCGAAATAAAAATGATCCCTAGAAACCACCGGAAGATTTCTGTAAGAAAAATCGCATAAATGGGAATAGTATTCAGTTGTTCGTGAATCCAAACAAAAAATTTTTCACAGCGCTGATGTTGTGGGATCACTTTTAAATGAAAACTTAAATGATACTCATGCAAAATTTTGTAGCATAGCGAAAGTCGGACGGATTATTTTTTATTTTGCTTAATTCTAGGTTCCTTTTTAAAATTAAGTTTTTATAACAATTCTGATTTTTTAATTGAACTGTTGGTTTTTAATTGCATTTTTTGATATTTTAATTAGGTTTAAGTTCATCCAATATAATTTTTATGAAATTATTTTTACTGCAGGAAGGAATTTTTTTTTTATACTAAAAATCTTCGTTAAATAAAAACGTGACTGTACTTGTTGGGGAATAAAACTTTTATAAAGTTTCATAATTATAATTGACATTTTTTTATCAAAGAACTCAAAGTTGGGATTGCGAGAAATTCCAATTTACCAAAAACCATAAAATTTTTAAGTACGGGAACGTTTTTGGTTGACAATGGATTCCCTATTTGATCAACGGGTACAAACCTATTATGTTTTATTCATAATATGAATTTGTCAAAAATTTTTTGGAAAATGTTGAATTTTGGCAAGTCATCAAGAATAACTGATGGTGTGTTATGATGGAATAAGTTCAAATACTTTTGTGGCAGCCCTATGTTTCCAAGGGGAGCAGCATAAAGGATAAAAATTTTTTTTGGCAGATATTTTAAATATAACATTTCTGGCAACACTCCTTCCATGATCAGTAACTAATAGAAACCCTTTTCTTTGTGTAATAACGATACATTTCGAGTAGATTAATGTAAAAAGAATTCATTTATATCGGCGCTAAGTAAAATCAATGACCAATTTTTTAAAGATTCCGCATTAAGTAGTCGTTAGTTAGACCCACTGAAAATGTTTCTAATGATTCTGTGTCGAGGGTATAAAAATTGGTTGGCTTAGGACCAATATCTTTCAAATACGGAAAACAAATATACATAACTCTTAAAGGTGTGTGAATGCCAATTTTACAAATTCTGACATTTCGACTTTCATTAATTAATGCCAAATAAATTTATATTTTTCGAAAAATTACATGAAAATTAAAAAAAAACGTAAGTTAAAACAACACTCCAGACTGCATTTAGTACCACATTGTGCCAGGTCTCACACAAATTTTATAACCCCACGGTGTGTGTAGTAGTATTTATTATAATATTGTTAGAATCCAATAACAACAATAGAAAAATGTTCTCAGATACAGATATTTTTTGTTTTTATGTTTCATTATTTCTTATTTCTATACAAAAAAAAGAATTATACATTTAAATTCTGTTTCGTATTTTTTTCTTCTTTCTAAATTAAAGTATTTTTAACTTGTAGTGAGACAAAAAAAAAACGAAAAAAAAACAACAGAAACTATTTAACCACGTGAGCAATTGTTCTCTCTAATTCAAATATTAGTTTAATTAAATGTAAAAATCGAGAGCCATCGAACAAAAATCAGAGAGCTGGTGTCGAAACTGAGCACAATGTAAAGAATTCAACTGTCAATAAAGTGGTGGCAGAGTAAACTTGCAGACAGCGTTGCCATAATTTTTTGAAAATAACTGCATCTTAAGAAAAAAACTGAATTTAACTTAAAAAAAAAACTACACATAAAAATAGCAAAAAAAAATATATATATATGTACATATATAACTATTTTGATTTTGTGTTATATACGTGTAATGCAGAAACAAATACAATTGCCGTATTCACAAAACCCCTTGTATCGTTGTATCGATTGTATGTTGTATTAAAATTAGAGTTTGTTCCCGGGATTTCCCGTCCCGGGAATTCCCGGGATTTTCAATGGTTTTCAATTCCCGCTTTCCCGGGAATTAGTTGCGGGAATCCCGGGAAATTTTGAAGTAAATCTTTTTTTAAAACTTTAGAAAATCTATGTCGGACTAGTGTCTTTAGTAGTTTAATCCAACTTAATTTCAACACAATATTTAAATTTACTACAGTTTAAGGCGTATTAAGCTCATTTTTAAGAATGGGCTTTATATAGGGCTTATGATAATTATAGGCCTATCTTCACGAAATGTTATTTCTTGTCTTAGCACACTGAAGTGTAAATTTTACAATAAACGTATTCACGTCAATATTTGTTACCCTTGCAACTGTGCAAAATAGAATAGTTGCACTTATTTGACGTGAACAACCCATTTTGGTTGCACTTTAAATTTTCAGCTCACACAAGATCATTGATTTTATTAATTTACAAGTCAAATTTATAACTTATCTCAACATTTTTTCAGATAAGTATTTCATTTTTTTTTATTTCTGCTTCTTCAATTTTTTTACGCTTTTTATTTTTTAATTGTCATATTTTTTACAAAGTTCATCTTTAAACACTACAATTTATAATATTTTTCAATTCAAAGAAAAAAACGTACGTCAAAATGGAATTCCTGCGTTGTTGTTTGGTGTAGAATTGATTTTATGAGTACTTTTTAAAATTTTTTCAACTTGGCAATACCAAAAAAAGTTGCAGCATTTTTATGCTTTTGCTCTGATAATTTTGCACTTACTTAAACCCTGAAAATTTTTCATCTTTTGGGCTAAATCATTGTCTATGTGGTTGTTGTTGTGCTTTTACACTTATGCTTTTTTCGCAAGAGTACACTTTTTGACGTGAATACCTTTAATAATATTATAAGGTTTTGCGGTAAAGCGCGTAGTAAAATGTTTTCCTAGATTGTGCTTTATATGCGACATTTCAAGTAATTTTGAGCCTTATGAAAGTAGAATATGCTAAATTGCACCACAAAAGCAGTATTCGGTACGCTTTTAGCCAAACTTACATGATTTACAAAACTGGTCTAAACATGGAGCCGTAGGTAAATTATGGACCGACATTCACGAAATTTGGTGCCTTATAAAACGAATTTGTGGAAATTTAATGACAACAGGTAGGCACCTCCACATATTTATGTTAGTTTTTGGGGAGGTAATTCCACATTTGGGTGCATAACTCTTTCCCTACTCAAGCGATTCTACTGGAATTCACCCCCCAAACAGCATAGAAGATCTAGAAACGATTTGACACCCATATGACTAAATCGGCTTAGAATTAATGAAGGATTTACAATAATATTAAAAATAGGATTCACATGGAATGAAAAACTTAGTATACCTACACACACCACTGCTGATTAAGGGTTATAACATTGTAAAAATTATGTTATTAAATATATGTAGTAAATAACATTTCTCCTTCCTGCTGAATTTGTTAAACGGCAAAATTGTTTCAGAATTCCTATTTCGTAATTTGTGCTTTCAGTTCCTAATCGCCCTTTTAGAAATGTTATTCCACTAAGACTTCAATACTTTCATTCTAATTATGCAAATGAGCTCTGAATTTGACAATATATATACGTATATTGATTTCTATGATCCTATTGGCATCAAAATAACCTCTTAAGTGTCTTAAAATTACTTTAATCTTAAATTTTTTACGTTTTTATTATATAATAGATACTAGATTTAATTATTTTAAGCGTAATAGCCAGTAAGAAATATTAGTTGCATTGGGAAAAAGGAAATAAATAAATAAAAAAATTTGGGCGGGAATCCCGGGAACCCGGGAATTTGATATTTATTTCCCGCTTTCCCGGGAATCCAAAAAGTGCGGGAATAAAAAAACTCTAATTAAAATACATTGTTCAATATTGTTTTTTTTTACACAACATACAATCGATACAACGTTACAAGGGGTTTTGTGAACATAAATTATTAACGAATATCGGTACTTTGTAGTATTAATGAAAGAGAGTTCAATTAAGAGGGGTACAACACCAAATGTATTCTTGCGATTTGATTTGTTTCCTCATTTAATAAAAAATTAATGTTAGTTCGGGCTCAGATTTGCAATTTGTCAAGTGAACATACATGAAAAGATGCTGCATTAAAACTTTTAAAATGTAAACTCAAATACGACTTTAAAAATGAAATATCAAAATGTAAACAGGGACATAAGTAAGCTTTCAAAAGAAAAGCCAAAATGGCCTGGCAAACATGTCAAAATTGTACGTTTGTATAATTCTCATGCGTTGTTAATTATGGGTATTTGACAAACGATTCAATCATGTGTGTAGAAAAATCGAAATGTTGTATAATTTCCAAACTGTTTGCGCTACCTAGTGCTAAATTTAGTCATATAAGTGAAAAATTTGCAGTCAGGAAGGAAACGACGAATCATTTATCAAGTATTTTATTAGAATTTATTGAAAATTATTAATTAGGTTTGGGTGGTCTATTTGTTAACGAAAAGTGCGTATTTCCCAAGCCGACTGCGTTTTTTGTTTGACTCTTACCTAGCATTTACACATACCACTGCCAGTTCGAAAAACTAAACACAATCACAATTTTTTACTAATACACTCACATTTTTCGCAATGGCAGCTTCAGTGGCAACAAAAATTGCATGCGATTGGAAAAATGGCACTTGCACGCCACTAAATGTCAAAACGACTAGCTGTGTTACCCTGTTCAAAATTTAATGCAAATCGGCTGGATTGTTGTCGAGCTGTAATTAAAGTTTTAACTGTTAAATGCATTTTTATGATTAATTTCTAGAAACGGGCGTTAAAATAAGTAAGTTTGTTAATTATAAACTATGTGATGAAGTCGGTAACTCTTTTTTGTTTTCTGTTTCTTTTTTTTTTTAATTTGAGAAGTGAACAAATTATCTCAAGTTGACGCTTCGACGAAATTTTGAAAATGAACTGGCAGTAGCATGTGTAAACAGAAAAGCAAATGACATGAGATTCGACTATTTCGAACACTTTTTCGTTGATAATATGTATAGAACAGTGGCAGGCAAGCCACTACTTGCATGTGTAAAGGCAACGTTAAAGATTGCCTCTGTTATACGAGTATGTGTTAAGCAAATTAGGTAAGATTTGGGCTTAAGAAATAAAAAAATGCAAAAACTGCAAAATCTGCACAATTTACAAAAGAACTGCAAAATGCAGCTAAATCTGCACATTTGGCAACGCTGCTTGCAGATAAAATTTGGTGTGATTTCATGGATATGTGTATGTGTGTGTGTGTGTGTGTGTGTGTGTCTGTGGCTGCGTGTATGTTTCTGTGTTTCACTGTATCTCAGTGTTTTCATTATATTTCTAACTGTCAGATATACAACAAGACTGACTAATAACAACAATTTAACAAAAAAAAAAAAAAAAGCTAAAAAATATTCATTCTAGAACGTCCATATATGTAAAATTTAACAGAAAAAGTATAAATAAATACAAATGTACATTTAATTTAAATGCATGTATTTGCTTGAAATTTGTTTAATTGTACTTTATAGATACATTTAAAAAATTAACTCTGTTCGATACCGATTCCAATTAAAATCTTTAATTACTCATGGCTTGGAGCAATTATTTTTAATATTTTGACAAAATTCACAACTTAAACCGTTCTGAATGAAAGGTTGTGATCCTTTCCCGGTCTGAGGTCAAGTTATTAGAATGAATTTTTTGCGTTGAAATTTAAATAAAATTGTCTTAACCTTGAATTTATTTGTTGTTGCCGTTAATTAATTTCAAACTCATAAATACAAATTTTTCTCATTCTCTCTCTAATTGTGGAATTGTTTTTAAATTTGCATTTAGATTTTTGTTTGAATTTGTAAAAGCAAAACTAATTTTTTATTTATTTATTATTTATTTAATTATGTCTACAGAACGTTGTTCCTTACAGATTTTTGTGTAGAAAAATTAAGCCGGGTATACGGCAACATCTTTTATTTTTAATTCTACTCTGATTTTTTGTGAAAGTGGCTATAATGGAGGCTTGAAGGAATTTAATTATTATCCAGATCTTTTGAAAATTGGAAAAAGAAAAACAATGGCCCATACTTAACGTAAAAATAATGTATACTTTAAACAGAAACCGGATTTAAATGCATGTAAACACCATATTGTTCTAAAGTGTACTTTAGAAAAAGTCGACTTTATTTTTGACTATGGGTCTATATCTATTATTTTTTTAACTGTCAAGTAAAGAAACAAAAATAGCTTTTCGGCAAAAGAAACCTTAAAGTCAGATAAACAATGACTGCAACATTTTCACTGGGTATTCACAATGAAAACAACCATTTTTCACAAGCATACAGTACACAGTATTTAAAAACTAATTTTCGAGAGTGTGCCATTTTTGACACCCACGGGCAATCATGGACCTGCCAGATTAAACTTATACTCTATTTTACTATAAGTTCTTCGTGCTGAATATTATAACGGGTGGTTAAATTTTAAGGGCCGATGTTGAATGTGAACCACACCTAAACGTCAAGTTTTTTTCTGCATTTCATTAAACATTTCTCAACTTCAGACTAACTCAATTTGAACCATGGAAAGATACACAATCGAGCAACGCGTTAAAGTTATTCGGGCTTATTATGAAAATGGGCGTTCATGTCAAAATGTATATCGTCAATTTTCGAAGAAAATCATCTTCAGTGATGAGGCACATTTTCACCTCAGTGGATTCGTCAATAAGCAGAATTGCCGCATTTGGGTGAATGCTAATCCAAGAGTCATAGTCGAAAAGCCAATGCACCCACAAGAAGTGACTGTTTGGTGCGGTTTATGAGCCGGCGGCATCATCGGGCAGTAGTTTTTCCAAAATGAGGCCGGTCAGGCAGTTACTGTGAATGGTGTTCGCTATCGTGAGATGATAACGAACTTTTTATGGCCCGAATTTGAAGATATGGATGGTGCCACTTGCACACAGCTAAAGAAACAATAGCTCTTTTGCGCTACAAACTCAATGGCCGTGTTATCTCACGTGGTGGCAATGTCAATTGGCCGCCAAGATCATGTGATTTGACACCGTTGGACTTCTTTCTTTGGGGTTATTTGAAAGAAAAGGTGTACGTCGAGAGCCAGCAACAATTCAAGAGCTTAAGGATGAGATAATTCGGCACATTAACGGCATTGAACCTCAATTATGCCTCAACGTCATCGAAAATTTGGACCATTGGATGGAGGTGTGCCGGCGAGGTCGCTGCGGCCATCGGCCGATATTTTGTTCCATACATAATTAAACCATACCAATATTATCATAATAAAAAGAAATGACAATAATTTGTGTTTTAACAAATAATATCTGGGAATTATTTATTTTTTCAAAAGTTACTTTATTTTATTCAACATTTTTTATTTTCGAATTTATTCTATGAGCGAAATTTCAGTTATGTATTTTATAAAGCTTTTTATAATAGTTATATTCCTTAAATTTTAAGGAATGACTTTATACACTACCGGACTATCATCTTGTATCTTGTTGTTACATTTTACCTTAGCTATCCTTTGGATAGCAATGAAGTATATTGTATGTACAGAAAAATTTACAATTATTAGACACCAACAGAATGTAATGCATTTTCTGGCCCGCTACGGCCTTCTTCAGCATTCTTTGTGTCACACTGGATAGTGATACTTTATCAATTGAATGTCTTTAACTAAACTATTTTAACAAATAGAATCTGGGAATTATTTATTTTTTCATAGTCTGGTAGTGTATAAAATCATTCCTGAAAATTTAAGGAATAGAACTATTATAAAAAGCTTTATAAAATAAATAACTGAAATTTCGCTCGTAGAATAAATTCGAAAAATAAAAAATGTTGAATAATTTGTGTTTTATTCAAAATCATCATCGGCCCTTAAAATTTAACCACTCTTTATATAGATAACTGTATTAAGATATATGAGATTTTTTGTCTTTAAGTGATTTTAGGGAGGGAATTTATATGGGACTTATGGTAAATTCTAGACCTATCCTCAAGGGTTGTGATTTCCGTGAGTTGAATTCGTTATGGTCATCTACGAACCGATTCCATAAACATTGGCAAGATAATTTCGATTGTAATTAAATATGTTTTTGGACACAGAGACTCTATTCCGGAAAGAAACTTGTATTTACGAGTGCTATGTGAAATTCTCATCCGATAAAAAATTAAATTCTAAGCCTAGAAACTGACATTAATTGTTGAAAATTACACAAAACCTGAAAAAGGCCTTCATTAAACGAGTCTCGGAAGTTTTTTCCATTTGCCCAAATGGCAATTTTAAGCGGTTTCATGAAGACCCTTATTGCTTTTGTTGTGTATCAGCAAAAATAAAAAAAATAAACTAAAATTAAATAAATGTACCTATTTGGGACATAGTTTTGAAAAATGCATAGCTAATGTGGTCATATGAATAGCGATCTATCTATGTCTTTAATTTCATTAAAATCTGTTAGATTGTTTCGTAGAGGCAGAAATTGCCCCCTGTCTCCCCTCGTAGTCCTATTTTCTAAAAAATGCATAGCTTATGTGTCCATATAAATACGGATTTATCTTTATTTTAAATTTCATTAAAACTGGATTGATAGTTGTCACAAAGACCCTATTCTGGAAAGCAGCTTGTATGGGGGCCTTATGAAATTATGAACCGATTCGCACCATTGGCTTGGTCCTTGTGGCAATTTGAGCCCATGTACCAAATTACATTAAGATATCTCCATTATCTACATTAACAGCGAGCCAGCTAGATGGGCATCGTTTGAACTATTCAGAAAGTGATACTTGCTCTTAATATTTACTCCTTAGGATTTATCAAATTCTACAGTTTAATTAAAATTTTTTATTTTATTTGAAACTTTGTTTTCTATACGTGTAAAATTAGAAGCATAGCTGCATTTTCCAATTTTTTTTAGGAATTTAAAAAAAAAACGCATACTTGAAAAAAGTTTGGCCTTACTTAAAGGTAATTTTAATGTGGAGTTTTGGCTTTTTTTAGTTTATTCAATAAGCTAAACCGTTTTTGAGCGAAAATCATAATTCCCTCATAATTTGTTCCCTTTTCACGTATTTGCGATAATGAAAAACTCCCATGGAAAAAAATTAATTCATAGGAGAATAATAACTTGAAAATGTTCCCCTTATCGTGAACAATTTTTTTCCTCGTAATTTGTGCACTCTTCCCTTTGAATTTCTCACTTTATTATTGCTGGGGAACAAAACATTTATGTAAGTAATTCTTCTCATAATTCGAATATTAAAGTTTACAAAATTAGTTTTGAAGGTCAAGATCCGTTAAAAGAGGTACAAACTTATATATATATTGTTCAACAAATTGCAAAAAACAGGTCGATTGGCTGAGGAGTTATGAAGCTTTTCAAAGACGTGGTGGCAGAATTTTAGAAATTTTTTTACTACATAAAAGCACAATAAGCAAATGTTGCAATCAAACTATCACTCCATTACAATATATTTTTTTATGTTTTTTTTAACTTTTCTTTAAAATATACGTGTATATTTTTAAACAAAAAAATTTTTTTTAAGGTTTTTTAATATTTTTTCTTTTTTACATTCACTGAGAACTGATAGCGCGAAAAATTGTTCACGGGATTTTCACGACAGCATTTTTCCCTTCGAGGGAAATAAAAATTTCATGGGAATAAAAATTACACTTGTTTTTCACGATGGGGGTGAATATGTTGTGCTTCCTCCTCCATTTTGTATATAACGGTATATCTCGAAAACAAGACCTAACCTAAAAAACGGTCAGCGCCACTGGATTCAGCTTACCCGAATTAGGTTAAAATACCAGGTGCACCGCTTGTCACAAAAAAAGTGCCAAATTCGCGGACACTTATTTAGATATCCTCATCAAAATGAGATTTTTTGCCTTTAAGTGATTTTAGGATGGAGGTTTATATTGGACCTGTGGGCTATTTTTGGATTAAAAGCTATTTGCGGAAGTAGTATTTGTATGGGAGCTGTGGTCAAATATGGACCGATACCAAAAAAAAAAATTGTGAGTCGATTAAGATTGCAGCAGAAGAAGTGTGGGCCATATTTAATCTACATACCATCACAATAACATGGCTTTTGGACACAAAAACCATATTCTGGAAAGAAGCTTGTGTGCGGGCTGTGTGAACTTATGGACCGATTCTCCTCATTTGCAATAGGCTTGGTCCTTGTGCCGATTTGATCTCCATAATTGCGACCTGCGCACAACGTTTACATGGACAGCCAGCATGCCAGCCGGCCGGTCGAATGGATATCGTTAGATCGACTCAGAAAGGGATTCAGAGTCGATCGGTATACTTAAAAGGACTAATATTTTAAGGTGTGACATACATCAGCACAAACACATAATACCCTCTTAAATATTGTGGTGTGGGTATAAAAAACCCTGGCCAATATCGGCCCGAATAATTTTATATATAAAAAATTATTATTTTCAACACCTATTGTTAAAATTTTCATTCAAGACTTATAAAACTTTTTCGCCCCTATGATAAAGTTCGACGTAAAGACAAGTTAACGGCAACGGAACCATATTTGCATATTCTCAGTCATTATTGACAACATTCGATTACTATTGACAGTTACTTGGTATTTTCTATGGCTTTTTGAAGTCGACGTTGAGTAGAAGTGACTCTGTCCTAGTCGTCAAGAGATTTTGCATGATCAATGAGTGTTTAAACAATTTTGAGATAGAAAGCAAATTTATTTATTAAATACGTCTTAAGCCTAGTACTCTGTTCAAATCTGTGAAAAATGTTGAGCAACATCTATTATTTCATAAGAAAAATGTGACATGTATCAATGTTGCCTTTCTCGTGAGTTTGCACAATTTGGAGTTTTTAATCTTTCAAAGTATGCGACATAGTTTTGCGTATATAAACAAAACCTACATGTATTTTACTAAAAAGTGTTTTTTTTTTTAATAAAAAATTAAATAAAATAGAAAGTAATTTTCAAAATACATTGCTGGTTGCTGATAATCTTTTCACAAAATTTATTAAAAACTTTATTTACAGCTGTCAAAATTCCGTATGAAATAAAGAGCAGTTGCTTTATTTCACAGTTGTAAAAAAATGTTTCCAGAAACATTTCGCAACTTTTTCATAAAATGAACAGAGTACTACTCTATCAACATTATTTCATATATATTCCGTACAAGTTTTTTTCATATGAGTTTTGACAGCATTTCACGTGAAATGTGGAACAGAGTATCAGGCTTTAATAAAAAAAATGTAAACTTAAAAGAACTAATGGTCACAAACTTTATTATTATAAATTTGTTGTCTATATTTTTTAGCTTGAGGTTTACTTTTTATATAAAAAACAAGTAAAAAAAGTAAAGCCGGTTAAGCCCGGCCATATGATACCAATTTTTGTAATTTTTTTTAGTGTAGCCTATTTGGGACCCATGGACAAGCATGGACCCGCCTAAACCACATTTTGCTATGAGGTTAAGATTCGTGTAAAACTTCTTTGTGCCGAAAATTATTTAGATATCTTGATCTATATGAGATTTTGGGATCGGGGTTTATATGGGATATATGGTTAATTTTGAAAAATGCATTGCAAATATTGCTATATGAATAGGGATCTATATATGTTCTGAATTTAATTAAAACCTGTCCGATATTTTCGAAGAGGCAACAATTGCCACCTATCTCCACTCGTGGTCCTATTTTTAGAAAAATGCATGGCTTATTTGTCCCTATAAATATGGATCTGTCTATGTTTTAAATGACCCTATTCCGGAAATCAGCTTGTATGGGGGCTATATGAAATTAAGGATCGCTTCACCCCATTTTCAATAGGCTTGGTCCTTGTGCCAATTAGAACCTATGTACTAAATTTAAGCAATATTGCGACCTGAACTTTGCGCACAAGGTTACATGGACAGCCAGCCAGCCGGACGGACATGATTAGAGCGACTCAGAGATTGATTTTGAGTCGGTCGGTATACTCTAAGGTGGCTTTAGGACAAATATTTTAAGGTGTTACATACATCAGCACAAACGGGTATTATTGTTATTATGGTATGGATAAACCATACCATAATCGGTTAACCGATTAACTGATCGATTAATTTAAAATTAATTTTTTTCGATTCACGATTAAGCCTGTTTATTTCAGTCGATTAACCAATGTAACAAAATATTTAATTTTTTTTAGTATTTTAACATATTTTTATGTTTTTAATTATTTGCTTCGTCTTACATACAAAAAGTATGTGTTTAGAAAATATTTTTTCATACAAACAAAGAAGGTGATCTTAATTTGAAATAAGTTTTTGTTGTCAACAGCTTTATGGTTCACGTACTTTTAATATGTATGTGTTTAGTTATTGGTTTCTTCACATATCTTCTCATATCAATCTTTTAACAGAATTAACCGAAACAATTAGAAGTGTTAAAAATTTCAAAAATAATGGGCATAATGGAAGATTTTATATGTTCAGAGAAATCCAGGAAAAGGACGGAGAAATTAGATATTCTGTATTGCTCCAACATCTACGATAAAGTCCAGTTTTATCAAAACTAAAGAAAATAATCGCTTAAATCCTAAACATTAAAACCAAATTATTTGTTAAAAAGATAATTTTATAAGATCTCCTTAAACTATTAAAAAAACTAATAAAATTATCTAACAGTTAATTTTTTAATTAATACATAATACGTTTTATTAAATAAATATGTATTACATATTTATCAATTATTTTTTAGTTTGCTCGTTTTAGTTCAAGAATTGTTAGTTTGTTATGTTACGATTCTTTTTACTAATAAACTCCAAATAATCAAGCATTAATGCGTTTTTATTTTTTGAAATTAATTAATTTATAAAAAAAACTTTATTAATCGGTTAACCGATCAATAACAAAATTTACCGATTAAACAAAAACCTCGGTTAATTAATCGCGCGATTAACCTATTAACGCAAAATATATGTATATATACATATATTTTTTATGAACTAAAAGATTGATTTTGCATTACAGAGATTTATTTTGTCCTTTAATTGTCAAATACAGTGGAATATCTCATGACCGGACACCGAAGGGACCATAAAAATGTGTCTTTTCAAAGCGAATATATTTTCAAATGAACTCAGTGCGTTCCTTTAGGTCGCTGCAGGGATCAGGAAACAGTGTCCGTCAAAAGGAGGTGTCCGCCTAAGGCAGGCGTTCGTTACTGGATGTTGCACTGTACATGCATAGTACAAATATTAAAAAATAAGCAATTCAGGAGGTTTTTCACAATTTAAGGATTAATTTTGCATTTAAAGGGTTAACTTTATTTATTTTTAATTAACACCAAGACAATTAGTGGAGTTTTTTCTCTAAGCAATTTAATAGCAGCGTGTATTCTTTCGGAAACGAATTAATAAAAGAATTGTTTATTTTATTTCTCAAGTTAATCAATAAAACAAATACATTCCCTGAAATGAAAAATTCGAATGAGATAATTATTTGCCAAAAATGTTATGCAAAATGAAAAATATTCAAATTGTTAAATATTATTTTTCAGAGAATTTTTTGTTGCCTTCTTTTTATTTTTCTTTTGTAATTTAAAACGATGAGTAAGAATCGCACATATTTTCATATCTTAAAAATAATATGACGGCGGAAATTCCATTACGAACAAATAAATATAATTCAATATTAAAGACAGTCTATTTTATATATTAAATCAATTTAATAGTATGAAACAAAAAAAAAATGCTATAAAATATTTGTTTCATAAACAAATTTACAGATGTTTTTTTTTTTCAAAATATGAAACGTATAAATAAATCAGTAAAATTAAACAAACAAATAACATGTCTAGCCCGGCCATATGATATCCTACACCACTGTATTTCAAAATTAATTTTCGAGGGTGTAACCTATTTCTCTTACTTTATGTCTTCTTTTTGTAAATGACATATGTCAAACTTCCAACCCTATTTATTATTTTGCAGATGACAGAAACCTTTGCCATTCGTATTCATTTGATTACACAGCGGAACAAAATTGAACTTTTTGTGTGTTGATTGGAAGTTTGATGCAATTTTTCATTAATTTGAGGTCGCTGATCTCAAATCTAATCTCCGTTTTTCTCCATCAGCTCGTATTTTTAAGCTACAGGTACTTATAGATTTTTTACTGTTTTCCAAAAATTAATGACTGAGTAACGGCTGTTTCCTGAAAAATCCAAAACGGGAAAAAGTTCCCTTGGAGGAAGCTGTTTAATTGTGTTTGGAACAAACGTCGATCTCGTCCCTTTCCTTAAATGAGGCTCCATTATTTTCAACACATGTTTAAAGGAAAACCGAAAATAACTCAAATCTTAAAAAGGATAAAATATCCACTACTTGGAAAATTATGATTTTAAATATTTCACTTACTTTTCATCGTGAAAATTAAAAATACAAGATTTCTGTCAAGGCAGTCTTCTTTCCACAATTATACAGAAATAAAAACCATTTTTATTAAGACTTTACTTTTTTCACAAGCAAATATTTTTTTAACTTTTAATGCACAAGCACCACAGAACTTTTTTTTATAAAAAACAGTAAACAAAATGAATCAGCTGACCCTTTTATTATAGATGTGTGCAGTATTTTATTAACATTATCGATAAAGATTCAACGGCGTCGTAACACTCTTACAAAATACCAAATTAACATAGAATTGATGTTGCCTTAAAATTGCCGTTGTTATTGCCGACGCCATATAGAATAAGGGTGATTATATCAAATCAGTACCGACAGTTGCATAAAGAATCGAAATGAAGCCGGAGTCGGAGTTGGTGTCGGACTCCACAGCCCTAGATTTTAGGAAGGGGATTTATATGGGACCTTTGGTCAATTTTGGGCCTGCCAGCATAAACTTTTGCAATGCCATAGTAGCTATCATCGTAGTTTCTGTCTCCCATTTGTATGGCAATACCAACAGTTATAAGGAAGTTATGGCATTAAAAGATATTTTCGGAAGTAGAATTTATATGGGAACTAAGGTCAAATATGGACCAATTCCAACAAAATGTTGTAAGATGGTTAAGATTGCAGTAAAATAAGTTTGGACCAAATTTATTATAAATACCAACATAATAAGATGGTTTATGGGCACAAGGACTGTTCCGGAAAGAAGCTTGTATCGGGGCAATGTGAAATTATAGACCGACTCCACAAGTTTCCATAGTCTTGGTCCTTGTGGCAGTAGTTAGAACATTTCTACCAATTTGCATCAAATTAACTCCAAATTTGCTTATACTTTACGCACAAGAATTACATGGAAGGCCAGCCAGCTGAATGGACGGCCTCAGATCGATTCAAAAGGTGATTGTGAGTCGGTCAGTACACCAAAAGACGGGTAAAGGACCAATATTTTAAGGTGTTATTATTGTGGTGTGGTCTTTATACATATATGTTAATAAGTTTTTTTATCGCAATTAATTTTTTAAAAATTATTCAACTACAATAAGGTAATTCACGTCACAAGTTGCACCCTTGTGAAAAAGCAAAAGTGCAAAAACATAACAACAACCACATAGACAATTAGTTGTACAGAAATAAATAAGTTGTACACAAATAATTGTCTATGTGGTTGTTGTTATGTTTTTGCGATTTAGCAAGGGTGCAACCATAGCTGCCAGATAAAATGTGTCGAAAATCGGCAAATTTTGCAAAAGAAATCGTCAAAATCATCAAATCGAATTACACTAAAATAGCACTAACTTTTTTGGTTTTTAAAAATGTTTAAATATTTTCCATTTGTTTAAATTGAAATAAAAAATATGTATTTAAATTTAAAACTAAATATCGTTAAAAATAAAACCTCTTTTCTTACTTTTATTGACTATAAATGCAGGTTAAACTCCTTTTAAAGACCAACTTAAATAAGAGTGGCAAGCATTTTTTAAAAATTCAGGTTTTCAATTATCCACAATAGGCAACTATTTGAAAAACATTTTGGTACTACAAATTTGTCAATTCTGGAAGCTTGGCAACAAATGACTGCGTGTCTTGTATTACGTAGGATGTCATAGAATCTATAATTAGAGAAGTGACTCGAATAAGATCTCTAAATATTCACAAAAAAGTACGAAAATTGGTTACCACATGAACTGAGAAATATTGAACAACGATTTTACTCATCAGAAATTCTCTTTCAGTGCTAAAAAATGGTTGAAATATTGATTTGTTACCAAAATCTCATGTGTACACTTATATAGTTATATTATGAACCACTTGCACGGGACAATTAATGTCAGCCAAATTAACGAAAGTATAAAATAAGTTGTTAAAAAAAAGAAATAATACTAAAAACTTTTGTAAATGTGTACAAAATTCGAAATTAGATAGATCTTAAAATTTAGGGTATAAATCGTCAAATCGACAATAGGCCAAAATCGTGATAATGACGATAAATCGTCAAATCTGGCAGCCTTGGGTGCAACTTGTGACGTACATCACCTTAATGATTGGTGCTTTAGATAAAAATGTTGATAGGATATGTATTAATTATATATTTTACATCAAATCATTATCTATAATTGTCTTTATTTTCCCTATTTTATTTATAATTTGCTTAAACTGTTTGAATGAAATCGCATGAAAGTCTCACAATCAGTGCAAACTGTGCATTCTTACGTCCATGCAGATGAAATGAACAAAATTTGTATGAGAATTCATTAACACAAACTTCGTAAGTTTGCCTATCAGTTGTGCATTTATGCAAACAAACAGATTTTTTTATACTTACCGTCGTTTTCAACGAAAAAGTCAAGTGTTAACAAATCACAAACAACAAACAAATTCTAAAAATAATCTAGGCAAATTAGTCTTTTGGCTTTCTTTAGACATTTTTAAGAACAAATTTCACTTTTTTGAAACAAATCTTTACTTTTTGAAATTTTTTTTAATTTTTTTTTTTTATTTATTTTTTTTTTTTTTTTTTTTTTTTTTTTGTATTGACGTTACATAAGGTCCCCGTACACGACATGTTTTTTATATCTGACTTGTAACATTTTCAAGTCAAATGGAATTGTGAATGTCTGTTAAAATTGCTGTTTTACAGAAGGTTTATAATATTTGGTAACAAACGTACATGTAATATGCTTCAGACATTGTCTCTGTTTTTTTTCCTCTGTAGTTATTGTAGAAACCAAATAATTCTCGGTTTCAAAATATTGTGCTGCCGCCAGAAACATTTTTATTTGCGCCGTAATAGAGTTCAGCCATTTCAACATTTTTTTCTTTAAATTCGAAGATAAAAATTTAGAATATTATAATTAGTATTGTGGTTATTTTATAAAAAAAAAATTTTAATTAATTTCATGTTGTAATATTCCTGTCTTCATAAAAATAATTTAATGAAAATTAAATTCAATGAACTTAAGCCTAATTAAAAATATCTAAATTTGGATTAAAAACCATTAACAGTTCAATAAAATAACCACAATACTAATTATTGTTAACAGCTAAGGCACGAGCTATGTTTACAATTGTCCTTCAAGTTGTGCTGAAAAAGGTCAACAAGAAAAAAGAAAGAAAAAAACATCAAAAAAACAAAAATGTACTTTGGACTTCAAGAAGAATTCTTGACAAAAAGTACGAAAAACAGAAGTTGGGAAGAACATGTAAATCAATTAGAATAGATAATCATTCATTCAAAAGCAAATTTCGATCTACCAAGGTGAAATACCATTTGGTTTAAAGATTGATGTTTGACTATTGACGTCATCCGGCTGCAATAGCCGAGTGAGTAAGACGGCAAACCCCACTGAAGAGATTGTGTGGTTACAATCGAAACTAGTCTGGGCAACCTGACCGTGAACGCCTGGGTTCAAATCTCAGCGCAGTCAAGAATGAAAAATTATCAATAAAAAAAAAAAAATTTTTTATTAATTTCATGTTGTAATATTCCTGTCTTCATAAAAATAATTTAATGAAAATTAAATTCAATGAACTTAAGCCTAATTAAAAATATCTAAATTTAGATTAAAAATATTATAATTATAATATGTACATAATTTCTATTCAATGGTGAAATGATCATATGATATCGGTATTGTAAAATATTAGCTTCAGTCGGCTAATGATTCCGTCAATAGTGGACCGCCACTGACGGTTTCTTCCCGTCATAGAGATCTGACACAGCTGACGTCAGATGGCTTGTCAGAAGAAAATAGAGCACGCTCTAATTGAAGTTTTGTCAGATGACTTTGCGTCTGACTTTTGCAGATGGAATGCTTTAAAGATAACACACGACATGTATGTGGGAAATTTGACAACTCAGATGCAAAAATCATGTCGTGTACATGCAACATGAGTTTATTGGTGAGAGGGGCAAGAAGATTGAATACCCAATTTCATGTGCTCTGCAATTCTGTTTTGTTTTGTCATTCTCACTCTTTTCAACTTGATGTTGGCTGTAGGTGTATTTTTATTTACATATGAAATACGCAAATGAGAAGAGAAAGGACAACATAAAAATACAAAAGTTGCAAGACTAGAATTTCATAATCTGTACACTAATGCAATTTCAAAGCAGAATTTTAAAAAATTGCTCCAACAAAATTGCAAGTCTGGACGCGACAAGCTGACATTAATTATTCAAAATTACACAAAAGTAAAAAGGGGCTTCTTTAGGCGAGTTTAACAAGTTTGCAATTTCATTAAAACTCTTATAATTTTTAAAAATTTGTGATTTATTTGGGAATATTTCGTATAGATCAGTGATGCCTTTTGGTTACATTTGTAAAAATTTTTCGTAACTTTTGAACGTAACTCAAGGTAAACATGTATAATTTTGCTATTTTTGGCCAAATTATCTTAGATTTTGTTACATGGCACAGAACGAAATTATATTTTCGCAAAAGTACTTAATTTATGAATTAACCATTGCTCAAAATTAAAAAAAAGCAATAGGCTCAATTTTGAAATTTACGTTTTCACATCTATTTTTATTCTGAGTTACGTTTTTGTTTCATAAATGATTTTGTTGTCTAGTTATTATCACTGAAACACACTGGGAAATAAAACCAATCTTGCGGTGGGAAAATCATATTTTCTAAACTAATAATGTGATCGACAATAAATGTATGGATGAATTAAAGGCGAGGCATATTTTTTAAGCGCAAGTGGTATATGTTGTTAGATAAGAACTCTTTTGACGATAAAATTCTTTAGTCGGCAACTATATTACCTTTTTTATTGATATTGCAAAATATTAGATAGCTTAGCAAATTACCCTACAGCGGTGAAAAAAATGAGTACAGAGGGCTAATAAAAGTCCTTATTTAGCAGACACAAGCCCTCCTTGCCGCATCCATACTTGATTATTTTTCACACAGGTTGCCATTGGGAGCAAACCCTTCCACACTCCCTTCATCTTTCAGGAATGCTGCAAGGCTTTCAGATGAAGGAATTTTAAAAGGGAATATGAAATTTATCATTTAGCTGCAAATTTCGCATGTGTGGCCATGCCGCTTTAGGAAACTTCAAAAAATATTAATGGTTTATAATTCGTTTGATGGAAAATTAAAGTTTGTTTTGTGATCACTCATATTTTTACCCTTTACCAGAGGTGAAAAGGATATACATATATATAAATTAGAGAAAAACGATGTTTGGTTAAGAGTTTAGTGATCACAAAATTTTTTTTTTTTCCTATTTGTTTATTCTATCTGCATATATCTGGAATATAAACTTAATTATATAATCATATCTAATTCTTAAGTTTACGTCCTGCCAATGCAAGACCAAAATTCTATTAAACACGATTCTCGCCCAAAAAAAAGTTGTACGATTTTTCGATAAAATAAGTCCTGGGGCCGATTCTGGCATTCGTAATCGAGTACTTTCGCGATTCGAAAGCAATTCAATATCTAATTAATTCAGTCAAAACTGAACAAATAGGAATTATTTGTCAGTGTTGTAAAGCATTAATTTGAGTTTCACAATGCTGAAAAAATAATTTCGATTCGTTCAGTATCGACTGAAAGAATTAGAAATAAAATTGCTTTAGAATCGAGAAAGCACTCGATCACGACTGCCAGAATTAGGCCTCTGCTGTATCTCCGCCACTATTCAAAATACTTCGAGCTAGTGGACTTGGGTCATCTACGCCGATGGAACATTCGCTTAATTAATTACCAGAAAGAAACATAAAACTCTTTCACAGCTGATACGTAAAAAGGATCAAAAAATTTATATCTTAAAAAGGGGCTAAATTTTGAGGCGTGTCACAAAAATAAGTATATGAAAAGCTATTAATATTAAGCTTTAGAAGAACTTTCTTGCTGGTCATTAGGGGGAAGGAGCCGAGGTCACATAAATGGCGCGCAAAATTTGATATCCGATTATAAAGTCACCATAGGCAAAAATGAAGTCGTAGTCAATACATAAAGAACGATACTTTAAATGAAATCGCTTTATAAAAAAAATCAAAAAGCGCTGTATTTTGGTTTGCGGTTCAATAAAAAAATTTCATGTTTTAGAAACTTCATTGACATATCGAGCCCTTACCGCACAAATAGCTTAAGCGACATCATTTAAAATGTTGATTTTTTTTTAATAAATAAATGTATTGGCAACACTTTCATCATCTCCAAAAATGTAATGGTCACATAAGGTACCGTTACAATTTTATAACAAATACAATTTTAGCTTAAGCGCCAACTTTCATATAACTTTTTTAAGAAATATAATAAAAAATACTTTCCCCTGTAAAATTCTGTTTTTGTCGCTTTAGCTTTTTTGCGGGAAGCGCTTGATATCTGTCATTCTCGGCCTTAATACACACTTTCGCGCTAGAAGTTTTCTTAATTTACTATAAAAAAAAATGCTCTTTTGTGGAAGAAAATAAATTCTTAAATGATTTTACTAAAATTTGTGTATCATTTTGAATTTCCTTTGTAATTTAGCAGCCACCTAATTTGACACAGTATTTGCAAGTTAAGCAAATAAAATAATTTATTCAATTTTAAAATTCTGTATTTGAATTTTCACTTTGAGCAATAGTTTTTTTACAGCAAATAAGTTTTATTTTTGTAGTTCTGAATATGAATAAATTTATTTTTATTGATAACACTGGGGAACAGTCATTTTTTGCGGCCTTTAACTCTATTGTAAATTTTTACTAATTCGAGGTTGCTGATTTCAAATCTAATCTCCATTTTTCTCTTTCAGCTCGACTTTTCGAGATATTGCATGTTCAGTTCAAATAAAACATTTTTCAAATTGAACGAAACCTTTTTCAAATTGAACGAAACCTTTTTCAAAAGAAACGAAACTTAATTCAAATTAAACGAAACTTTATTCAAATACAGTTAAACATTTTTCAAATTAAATAAAACCATTTTTCAAATCTTGTAGGAATTTAGTTTTTTTTTTTTTTGGTAAAGAAGGTGAATATATACTCTAATTGCTAATTGAGAAGGAATATATAGTCTAATTGCTACGACAGATAACACTGGCTTTGTATACCATAAAGTTATTTCTGTATCCACTGTGAATTTGGCCCGTTTCAAAGTATTTCTTCGGGAGCTCTTAGCTAAAATTGAAAGCAGACCAATGCTACAAAACTCATTTTACTCATATTATTGAGTATGCCAGAATCCATAAATCCCAAGTAATATGACATATGGTGGACAATAATGAATTTACATTAAAATGTTACCACTTTATTCTCCAATATCCACAATGATCATATCGAATCAGTTCAAAAATAAGTTCTTATTTTCTGCTTAAGAATTAATTATAGAGGACGCCTGGTACTACCTTCGTACTCAACAAGACTAGCTGAAGTTAATTTACCAACTTTAAAAAGCCGTAGAATGATGCTTAATATATCTTTTATGTTCAGTCTTATAAATGGTAGCACACATTCTGAATTTTTATTAATTAACGTAACTTTTCATATTCCTCAGCGCTCACTTCGTTTTTTCAATCCTCTATAGGTCAGGACATGCCGAACTAACTTCGCTATGTCAGATCCACTAAGAAAATTATGCAGCTGTTTTAATGAAATGTATAACTTAATCGACTATTCTGTAAACATTAACATCATAAAAAGCAATATCATATTATTTTTAAATCAATAATGTTTATACAAATTTTTCTTTCTTTGCATAAATGTAAAAAAAAAAAAAATTTTATGTTACTACACTAAGATAGTCTGTAAAGGTGCCCGTAGACGACATGTTTTTTACATCTGACTTGTCAAGTTTTCAAGTCACATGTAATTGTGAATGTCTGCCAAAATTGCTGTTTTACATAAGCTTTATAATATTTGGTCACACGCGTTCATGTAATTTGCTTCTGACATTGTCTATGTTTTTTCTCTGTAGTTAGGGAGTAAACCAAAGTAGTTCTTGGTTTTAAAATAGCGTGCTACCGCCACAAAAATTTTTATTTGCGCCGTAAAAAAGTTCAGCCATCTAAACATTTTTTTTCTTCTTTAAATTCCAATATACCAATTTAGGATATTATAATGATGCGTTTTTATTTATATATGAACATAATTTCTATTCAATGGTGAAATTATTATACAGATATCGGTATTGTAAAATATTAACTAAAGCCGGCTAATGATTCCGTCAACAATGCACCGCCGCTGCGGTTTTCTTCCCGGCATAGATTTCTGACACAGCTGATGTCAGATGGTTTGTCAGAAGAAAATAGAGCTCGCTCTAATTGAAATTTTGTCAGATGACTTTGCGTCTGACTTGTACAGATGCAGTGTACTAAAGGTAACACACGACATGTATGTATTTTGCAGTGGGAAATTTGACAAGTCAGATGTAAAAAACATGTCGTGTACATGCAACTTAAGGAATTTATTTGTCCATAGACTTAAATGAAATAAATTAAATTAAAAAAAAAGTAAAAGAATTCTGAACCCAAAGTTAAAATTTCATGCGCAATCATTATTAAATTATTTTACAACTGGTCGTAACATTGTAAGTGTCGCCTCTTCATAAATCAGTAATTAAAAAAAATCCAAAAAATAAATTCCATAAAAATTTTAAAAATGGTTTAATTTATTTTGAATAAAGTTTCATTTATTTTGAATATGGTTTCGTTTATTTTAAAAAATATTTCGGTTATTTTGAATAACGTTTCGTTTATTTTGAATATGGTTTCGTTTAATTTCAAAAAGGTTTCGTTAAATTTTAAAAAGGTTTTATTTTAACTGGAAATGCTATATGGGCATTTCCTGGGGTCACGAAGGTACTTTCGTACGCTTTTGATGTACAAATAATTTAGAAAACAAAACTTTTCCTAGCACTTTTTTTTGCGATTCGATAGCATTTTGGTAGCTCTATGTTTAGTGGAAAAGATGGATTTCGTTGAGTTTAAGTTTTCATAATGATAGTTTTAAACTTGTGGTCACGAACGTACGCAAAATAGAAGTCAACTTTGGCTGACAGTAGTGAAATGTAAAAATCTACGAAATGGAACGGTATATTCAAAAGTGATTAATTGATTTTAAAGGTGTATAAATGTAGGTCTCTATCCAGTATTTTCACAATAAAAGAAATCTATTGGTTGTTGTTTAATTGGCTTAAGTACCGGTCGCGAACGTACGGGTCGCGAACGTACGATTTTTCCATATGTTTTAACCGTTAATTAATCGTTAATCGACCTATTTTTGTTCTCCCTATACTTTTCTCTTCTTAATTGATTGTAATAGAGATATTTTAAAGAAAGAGTACAAACATAACAAATTTTTTTGCATGTAAAATAATCAAATATAAAAATGTCTTTAGAAGTAGCTTTAAATGTAAATATTAAATTTCCAGTTTCCAGCCCAATTTCCTCAAGCAAAACAGCTGAGATATCGTAGCATAGCATATATACCATTCTATTATAAAAACATAGACTTTTTTTATAATTATAAATTATAAAATACGAAGACTATCAACATTTTATTTTTCCAGCCTGGTTGACCATTGGGAGGAAATGCCCATTTACCGTTATGTCCAAAACGAAGGCACTTTCACTACATATATTGGAATAACTTGGAAACGGTTGACCATTTTCAGTTAAAATCCGAAACTCGCGAACAATATTATCTTAAAGCCGTGCTTACATTGTTTTTACATTTGCCCAGTAGTTTTAGAGATATCGTTGAAGTTTTGAAAAAAAAAAATTGCAATCGGTGCACAACTTTTGATTTTATTCACAATATAAAGTTCCAGTCAACAGAAAAAAAGTTCAATTTTGTCCCTACACACACATTAAAAAATGTTTTTTATATAAAAATCGCGATTTTTATCAATTCAGTTTTCCCAGTAAATTGTGAAAAAAAAACCAAAAGTTGTGCACCGATTGCAATATGTACAGTATAAATTGGACTGTTCATCAATCGCTAAAACTTTGAGGGGGGGTACCCCAAGGGTCTATTGTGGGGTCTTTATTGTTTATGACTTATATGAATGACTTATATCATCACATAAAATTCAGTACGTGTTATACAAACGCTGATGATGTTCTCTTGCTGGTGGATGACAATGGTCGTGGTCTTAAGTTTTAAGAACAAAAAGTTAATGAGTAGTTAAATGTCGTTATGAGGTGGTCTAAAATAAATAATCTTTGTATGAATCCCTTCAAAACACGATGCATGTGGTTTTCGCAATCTTACATAAAACCGAATTTGATATTAGGTGAAGAGAATATAGAGTTTGTGTCATATTATAAAGTTTTAGGATTGTACATAAATGATAACCTGAACTTTGAGTTTCATATTTATCATGTTGTTTCAAGAATTAATTTTGTTTTGAGGAGGTTGTAAGCTATAGCTGTATTTGCCAAGTAATGTAAATGCTTTGGCATTATGTCTTCCTATATTACTATATGGACTTGAAGTATATTCTGGGGTATAACAAACTAGTATCAATAAACTTAAACAGTCTTTTAATAGAGTAGCGCGTTATATCTTTGGACTAAAATATAGATCGCACATTCATATGACTTCTTATACTTCTTATACTTGAAAGCTTCATTTATATGAGAATGTTATTACAATTTTAAAAGATTTTTAAATTTGGAAATCCTGTGTACCTTAAGGACAAATTCAGTTTCGGACACTGTACTAGAACTAGTTTATGGATCATACCTAGACATTCTACTCAAATTTTGAACAGGTCATTTACTGTCAGAGTCTCAAGGATGTGGACTTCGTTCATACCTTGTAGAGAGCGTGCGTTCTCAAATTATTTTCCAAAGTTCAAGAAAATACTATTAGAAAATCTGTAGAGAAGTGGAAGTTGACTATGTAAATTTGCCACCTGTGGTTTGTCCTTATATCTTTTTCAACATTTGTCCAATAGGGGGGTTGTTAAAAAAAGTGATACATTGGTAAAAAAAAAAATGTAATATTTGCCATAAGAATTAGCTGGATTAATTTGACCGACAGGGCTTCCAATCCATATCAAATATAATAAAATAAAGCTCATTTCATTCGAAATTTGTATAATGTTTTAAATGTTTTAAGGCAAAAACTGTGCTTTTTCTCGCATTTTTATTTTTTTTTTTAAAAATTCAACGATATCTCTAAAACTACTGGTCAAATGTATAAACAATGTAAGAACGGCTTGAATATAATATTGTTACCCAGTTTCGGATTTTTTTTAACTGAATATGGTCAACCGTTACCAAGTGATTCCAATATATGTAGTGAAAGTGCCTTCATTTTGGACATAACGGTACATCTCGAAAAGTCGAGCTGATAGAGAAAAATGGAGATTAGATTTGAAATCAGCGACCTCAAATTAGTAAAAATTGGCTATAGAGTTCCAGGCCGCTCAAAAAAGTTCAATTTTGTTTCCTTGTGTAACACTAGGACAAAGACTCAATAAAAACTAAACTTAAAAAAATAAAACCAAGCTTTGCAAATTATATATAAATACCTAAGTTAACTAACTAATAGACCAATTAACATACCTAAATGTTCCTTTAAGCTTTTCTTTTTAATTTGAATTTGAATAGAAAATAATCTAATCGATTTGTTTAAATAAACCACAAAATAAACTCTTAAATGTAAACGTATCATCGAATTTCAATACCTACAATAAATTGGCGTTTTTAGAACTCGTGATGTGGAAATCAGTAATTTTCGAAAATTCAATTAACATTAACTCACGCACTCCCCCTCTCAGACAAAACTTGTTTTGCATTAGCAAGATTAAAATGTTTTAGTGTCATCATTTAAAAGGAAGTATTTCAAGCTCAAACTTAAAAAGAAATCTTTATAGTTTACAAAAATTCAAAATAAAATATATAAATATATAAATTGATCAAATAAACTTTACTCTTAAAGCTAAGAGAGCACTAGTCATTCGTGATTTCGTAGTTTTGTGTTATTAATTAATTTGCAGGATGCTAATGAATTGAAGGTACAAAAAGTTACTTCACTGTGAAGGTAGTTTTATTTTAAGCACAGCACTCCGACTTCACACCTTATAACTATTTAGACAAACACAAACTATTTGTAGCACTTGTTTGTTCATTGATGCAATTGATATTCTGTAGAAATCTATGTCTTAAATTTATTATACTGATTCCTTTTAAGCCATTTTTCGCCGACCGGTGATTATCTTCACCAGCACTCTTACTGTTTTTTTTTTTATTTTTTTTATTATTTTGTTAAAAAAAATTTTTTTTTCTGTCAGTTACTTCCCTGTCGGAAAATGAGTTAGCTTAAAGTTAACTCATGGTTAATCAGAACTTAGTCACAGGTGACTCAAAAGCTAACTCATTTACGTGGTTAAAGCTATTCAGTTTTTACACGCAATGTCCGTAGTACGAGTCAGTACTCACTCACACTGCACAACTTTAAGATAACCATACAATATGTTGACTTTAATAAAAGAATAAAAAAAAAATTACGTATGTTTGCTTTATTTATTTTTTAAAGAGAGACAGAGAATATTACACATATGTTTTCTTTCACTTATGTTGTATTGCCCCTTTGTCTACAGAAAAACTCTTAATTATATGGTTTTCATAATAATTCTACTTTGAAAATTAGATGTATTTAACTAGCTAATAAAAATCCGTCAGGGCTATTTCGTTACTACATTGTCAGTTTTCTTGGTGCGGCGAAACATGGGTTAATTAAATAAAAAAAGTATAAAGGCTAAGTTAGGCGAACGTTGCTGTACCCGTAACTTACTGTAACGGACTGTTGGCACGTTGGTGCACTTCTAGAACATCTAAGAACGTGTCATATGTTTTTCACATACATAAACAAAAAAGCATTAGCATACATAAAACACCACACACAAAGATGGAAAATCCAAAAATCAAAATGGTGCCCGCTGTGCAGAAACAGTACCAAGTGATTAAAATGGTATCAAAACAGTATTTAGTGTATGTAAAAAAACATTTTAGCATATACATTAGAGTGACCGGATCTTATATGGGGGGATAAAAATGTCTGAATTTTTTTGGTCTTAATCCCACAAAACGATTCCCCTTTCCAGATATTGAGATAGGCAAAATTTGACCTCGATTAAACAACGTTAACCCATGCCGCTCGTCGTTCAAAATTTGGAAAAATCGATATTTTTGGGCAAAAATCTGACATATGGAGCCATAACTCCAGAACTGTAAACAATAGAAACACGCTTTATACCTCAAAAGAAAGCTTATATTGTTCTTTAAAATTTAGATTATATACATAATTGTTGGTTTTTTAAGTCAAAACGAGTTACAACAGCTTTTTATATGGTACCACTAGGAGCATACTTCGTATATTTTGTTATTAAGTGATACATTTTTGGTTTTTTTTTTTTTTTGGCATATTTTTGAGTTTAAACTAGAAATATACAGCCCAATTATGTAAATCCTTACGGAATTTTTCCCTTTTAAAATTTTTTGCCCCCTAGGAAAAATCCTCCTATTCTATAAACTTGAGGATTTGGTAAATTAGAGGAAGGGAATTTCATAAACAGCTGATTTGTGTTTGACATTTTATTTTGTAATTGTGATTTTATTTGCAATTGTGAATTAATTTACGGATGTAATTTTAATAAATTCCTAAATTTGTTTTTCCTAAAATTGTGTTTATTTTAAATAAATAATTGAAAATAAATAGTAGTTTAGCTTTGCAAGTGCTAGCGGAGGAAATTTATCAAGAAAATGATGAAAAGCACATCCAAAGAATTGTTAGATGGAAGATGCGCGATGCATCAAATCCGCTTGAGTTGGAGCCATTATTGTAAGTAAAAAATAACAAAAGATTTGATTAAAAGGAACAAATTTTTCTTGTAATAGGTTTCAAAAATGCTACAGAGTTAACAAAAGTGCCTTTACTTATTTATTAGTAGTGCTAACATCACACGATCAGCCTAACATGAGACAATCTGGTGTTAGTCCTATCGTGAAACTGAGTGGTTGTTTGCGTTTTTTTGCCGAAGGCGGATACCAGACTGGGGTTGGAAACGATTTTGAAGGGTCGTTAGCTCAGCCAACTTTTAGCAAAGTTTTAAATGAAGTGGTTGACATTTTTGAAATGCATCTCCATAAGGGTCAGTAAATGTTGCAGCTGTTGTTTATTTGAGCTTTTCGATCTGAAAATGTGTTAAAACATTATTTTGTACAACATAAATTTTTTTGTTAATACAATTTTATTTATTTTTAGTAAAATACTTACATTTTTTCTCCATCTCCTTTTAAAATTCTTTGGGAAAAAACACTAGCAAAATAAAAGCCGGTTTTCCTGTTTTTAAAATTATAGAATACATACTTTTTTCCCTGCACAAAAAAAGGGAAAAATCCACAAGTTATTTTATTACATAATAGGAGGAATACGGAAAGGGGAAAATTCCCTACGGAATTCTTATACATAATTGGGCTAATAATAAAAAACAAGTAATACTGATAAGTCTAATGAAATATTTTATTTTAAAATATAAAAACCAGGTTATAATACATACAAAACAGACACAGAAAAGGTACAGACGTAGGTCCTACATGAGTTGGTAATTTTACATTGTTTTGTAATCTATTCTAGATCTTTTGTTTAACTAATTTTTGCAACGTCAGGATATAATGCTCGGCATTTGCTTACAACTTGCAGAACATATTGCTTTTGGTCTTCATCTTTTGTCAGAAGGTCGTTAAAGTCCGTTATTAATTAAACACTACGCTCAGCCATATCATTAACAACTTTTAATGCTTTAACAATTTTGAATCCTTCTTGGAAGTCTCTATTTTGAGGCCAGGTGTTTGGATGATATCTTAAGAAATCTTTGGTAAGTAAATTAACCAATCCTCCATCAACTACCTCTTTTAATTTTTCTTTCCTAACTATTCGATTTACAACATGAGCGTGCTCTGATGGTTCATCTGTGCTACAGAGCAATTTATTTGCCATTAACAACTTCTCATCGTCTGTAATGGAGGGATCAAAAAATGATAATCCCACCATTTTTTCATTCAAATACCACAAATGGTTCGAAAATTTGGTCAGGCCTATTTCAGCAACGTCGTTGTCACATTCTTTATAGTCTAACAGGCTATGCAAAATACATAATTCTTGCTTCAATGCAAAATGAGCTTTTGGAGCATTGAACCAAGCTTTACAATAAATTTTAACTAGGAAAACAGAAATGGCACCCATAGAACTTTCTTCTTCCTTGGACACTTTAAATTGACGACGAAAAATTAACATTTTTAAGCAGTAGATAGCCTTTGCCATCCACCTAGCTTGATGGCTCCTGGAGTTCTAAAACCCACAACATTACCGTCTAGTGATCCAACATATATGATAACCAACTGCAATAGCTCCTTGTAATCACCTCTGGGGTGGCTCTCAGTTAATTTGGTCTCGAATTCAGCAGTAACATTTGCAATTACTTCTGGAGTTAGCTGCTTGTGTATTTAACTGTCACTGATACCTGTGTCGTATTTTCCTTTGTCTATCTTGGGCCACGCAGTGAGGAATCTCTTGAAGATGTCTGGATGAAGTCCAGTGGTTGATCCCATTTTTGTGTCAAATACGCCTCTTAACAGAATTTCCAAAATATGGTGACGGCAAGCAAAGTATAGCCATTCTCTTCCTAACATTTGCTCCAATATGACGCATGCTCCTTTGATTCTTCCCGTGTTGGATGCTGTAGTGTCGAAGCACATCGCCTTGACGGTGCTGGAAAGACCCCATTTACGTAGGCATTAATATACGGCCACGGCTTGCTCTTCTACAGAGCTGTTGGATACTGCAGGATCTCCCAGCAGCTGTTCCTTTTCGCCATATGAAATAACAATAGCTATTCTCTCACATTGTTCATTTTTTAAAACACCCGGCAAAAGTTTACCGTCCCAATGGACAACCACGGGATCTTTTTCAGGAATGTTACCTGTACCTAATTTTTTTAAGCATATCGTTCTCTACACATTTTCCTTCTACAATGTAATAAAGTTTTCGGGTCAAGGTTTAGTGCTTCTAGAGTAGCTATTAAAATTCTCGGATACATTACATCGATCTAACAAAATGGACAGTTGCATGTTTAAAATTTCTTTAACACCCCTTTCAGATGACACTATCATTCTCTTGGTCTCAGATGGTGCTGGATCTTCTGCAGCTTCTGCAAGGATGCCCACTTCCTCTAAGCTCTCAAGTTCCTGGTAGATGCTGTCCTCTTTAACGTCTTCTCTTTAACCAGCTCAAAGGCGCTTTAAAAACTAAAGTGATTAAATAGTTGTAAGCAAAAATTAGTAACTATGTAAAATTACCAACTCATGTAGTACCTACGTCTGTACCTTTTCTGTGTCTGTTTTGTATGTATTATAACCTGGTTTTTATATTTTAAAATAAACTATTTCATTAGACTTATCAGTATTACTTGTTTTTTTTATTATATTTCTAATTTAAACTCAAAAATATGCCAAAAAAACCAAAAATGCATCACTTAATAACAAAATATACGAAGTCTGCTCCTAGTGGTACCAGGTCTCGTTTTTGGGGATAAAAGCTGCTGTAACTCGGTTTGACTTAAAAACCAACAATTATGTATATAATCTAAATTTTAAAGAACAATATAAGCTTTCTTTTGAGGTATTAAGCGTGTTTCTATTGTTTACAGTTCTGGAGTTATGGCTCCATATGTCAGATTTTTGCCCAAAAATATCGATTTTTCCAAATGTTGAACGTTTGCGTTGTTAAATCGAGCTCAAATTTTTGCTATCTCAATATCTGGAAAGAGGAATCGTTTTGTGGGGTTAAGACTAAACAAATTCCAACATCGATTTTTTGTGGTCACTGTAATATTTTGTATATGTGAATAGACAAAACCATGTTTTGTAAACATTTTAAGCCTTTTATATATTTCTCATTTCTATTGTACATTTGTGCATATGCATTTGTTTATTTTGTACATCTAAGCATATGTAAATATATTTGAATTTACGGAAATATGTTGTATTGTAAGTGGTTTTGTCGAAAGTCCATAGATATACTAAAGAAAGTAACATAGAAGCAACCCGTCACTGTTTTACAAATATCACGTTACAACGGTATGAAATTCTATTTACAGCCTGTTTTTAGAACATGAAAATATTTGTTCGTTCGTAAAAAAAAACGAACGAAAACTTATTTAGGTTTTCATAAAATTAAAACACATTTTAGGTGAGTGACTGAAAAAGCTTTCCTTTTTTCCACACACGTTTGGTTCTTATAAAATGAACATCTTCGTAATAAATGAACACAAATGCCAAAATAAGACGATAAGTAAAAGGCATTCGTTTAAAAAAATAAATAAAATAACTAGAAAATAAAAAAGTTATTATGAAAGGTTTGAGTATCTATATATATGTATATTTATATAGAATTGTAACATTATTGACTGATTGATTTATGATCGCACAGCCTAAACGCCTGAAGCTAAAAACTTGAAATTTGTACCGGTGGTTGGACTCTTCCCAAATAGATCCACAAAAAGGGGTTTTTGTAAAGTCAAATGTTTAGGGGGTAACAAGGGTAAATTCGGTAACCTTATATTTCCAAAACTTAGAGAGATACAATGAAATGTAATACCTATCGTTGTCTTTAAAAAAATAAGTGGACGAGTGTCTGGTACTTTTTTGAAATTTTGCTCTTTCAGGGAGTATTTTGGTACTTTTTTGTCATCCCCATATCTTTTAAGCCAATAAACATAGAAATAAAAGTTATATCAAATTCGAAACTCATCTAAAAAATGCAAAGCCAAATTTTGCACTTTTTCGAGATTCAAACGTTTAAGGGGCGAAATTGGTAATTTCTTTTTTGGTACTTTGAAGAGACTCAACTAAACTTAAGCTGCAAGGTCCTCAGTGATTATCATCCCATAAGATAAAAAATTTTAGTAGCAGAACTATAACCTTAGGCACACAAATATGATCATAAACAAGGGCCGGACAAAGTAGCGAATTAAATGCTAGCGTTTAAACAAGTTAAAACCTAGAAAAATAAACATTGGCATAAAAATATGCTTACGAAAGATAAGGAGACGTTAATAAAGTAGCGGGTCAAATGCTACTAATTACATAAATATGTATTGACAGGTTAAAAAAATTCTAGAAACAAGTATGTTCATAAGTATGTATGTAAGTTCTTCCATATGTTTAAAAAAATTAGTGCTATCACGCAAATACCTTCACCATTTCTATATGTTGATGTGTAGCAAAAAATCGTCTTCATATATTACGTTTATTTATTTCAATTTTTGTAAACATTTTAATTCATCATTTTTAGTTTTAACATTTATTAACATTTTTTTATAGAAGTTTTTGTTTTTTAAATTTATAATTTATTTTTGTAAACAAAAACGTTGAACACAAAATCCTTATATGTATGTAAAAAGCATAAAAAGGTACAAAAATAAAAGCATTGGCAATAACGTTATTTAACGATAGAAAAAAGCTCTATTTATGTCAAACATGAATAGACGAAAGCTTTTAAATGTTTTTTAAAAACCATATTTAAAACGTTTTCGTTTACAAAAACAGGCTGTTAATACAGAATGGAACGTTACAACTACCGCACATTTCGGTAAGCTTTTGCATTGATTTTCATATACCAAAAAGCTAACAACTGATTGATACAGTACAGATATGGTACAGCAACTTTCGCCTAACTGAGCCTTAAGACTGTGAGATGAAGTATTAGAAATAATTAGAGGCTAAAATTTAATATTGAATATAACTCAAAATTTATGCCGCTACCTTCAAAGTTTCAGTAAAGAAATATCCTCCTCTGCGCTTTTTAACCAGATTTTTTGTTAAAGAAAAAATCAAAGATTTTCTATAGCAAATAGATTATACACAAAATTTTTTACAGAACCACCATATACGCAAGATATTTTATAGAAACCTTTTGTCTATGGAAAATTCTTTTATACCCAAAAATGTTTATAGAAAATTGTCTTATAAACAAAATGTTCTTTAAAGAAATCTTAATCTCCTCATTTAACCCTATTTAACACAATGGTTTATATTGAAAATTTTTTTATACATAAGACTTTCTATGGAAATTTTCTTACACAAACGATTTGTTATAAAAAAAAATTTCTCATACACAATGGCGCATATTCAGAAATCATAACTAAAATCGGAACTAACAAAACAGAAATAGTTTATAGATAGTTATAGATCTTATTCACAATTCATAACTAACGTAGCAACTGCTCTCAGCTAATAGAAGAAATGCAACAGAGTATATTTTCATTTAGAAAAAATTAAATGTCGATAATATTTTGAACGATATATTTTGTAATTAATTAAAAAGCTTACCAAGCTCTTAAAAAACATTTCTGTTCTTTAAAAAATTAATACAAACTCTAAAAAAGTGTTCTTTGAATGTATTAGTTAGTTAGCATTTAGTTACAGCTTTACCCATAATTAAGTCTAAACTTTTTATGCTGAAAGTAACCAACTGTGAATAACTTAAATAGGTACTTAAAAAAGTTAACAATTGGTGATCATTTATGAATATGCGCCATTGTGTTTCATTGAAGCCCTCTTATTTGCAAGACATTTTAGAAGAAACCCTTATCTATAGAAAATTCTTCAGTACACAAAAAGCTCTCTAAAAATTTTATACACGAAAATTTCTATAATATTTCTTCTTATACATAAAATTTTCTTTTGAAACCCCTCCTATACACAAGCTTTTTTTAAAAAACCTTTTATACGCAAAACCCACCCACACACAAGATTTTCTATGGAAAAACTTTTTTAGAGAAAATGTTTACAAAAAAATATACAGTATTTATCGTTTATAAGGATTTCAGAATATTCACTATTTTTCGTGCTTATAAACGAAAAATGCATTAATAAATACTCGCTTATATGCACATACTGTGCTGATAAAAAAAAACTCGTTTAATTTCATCAACATCGTGAAAAAAACAATTTTACTTGCATCGAGAGTGCATGGAATAAATTCAAAGTTTGATCAAAATTTAGCAAATTTAGTATTGATGAAACAATTGTTATACGTTTTTTATTGCATTTGACTAAAGTTTCAAGCGATGCTCTTATAAACATTGTTTTAATGCAATTTATTAAAATTGTATTATGTACATTTTGATGCCTAAATGCGGTATATGCATTTAAGCAAATGCTTATACACAAAACTATTTCGGCTAATTAAAATGGCAAACTGTAAACGATGTACAAATAAGCGATAAATACTGTAATATGTATATACAATATGTTTTATTAAAAGCTGTTGATGGGTAAAAGCGATTTTTTGGGAATCGCTTTTACACACGAACGTTATTTGAAGTTTCTTGTGCTAAATTCTGTTCAGACACCATCATTTTTAAAGAATTTAGACGGTTTTTAAGAATTGGTCTCATATGAGCGTTAAAGGTCGCTTAAAATAAATGTCAGGCAACTTTTAAATATAACGATGAGTGACTTGATACATAAGGTGTGTTCATTTATTAAAAAATTTTATATTATTATTAATTTTAAGCAATTGTTCATATACAGTGTTCATTAACCCAAAAATGTGCTAGTAGAGAGCGTCAAGAGAGAGTAAAACTAAAAATTAACTAAAAATTTTCCTGGTAAAAGTTTTACTTACAAGAATTTTTGAACCACTTGAAAATGTGAACCAATATATTATTCATAATTTTTAAGTAATTAGTATTGTGGTTATTTTATTGAACTGTTAATGGTTTTTAATCAAAATTTAGATATTTTTAATTAGATTTAAGTTTATTGAATTTAATTTTCCTTAATATATTTTTTTAAAGACAGGATTTTTACAACATGAAATTATTTAAAATTTTATTGATAGTTTTTCATTCTTGACTGAGCAGAGATTTGAACCCAGGCTTTTACAGACAGGTTGCCCAGACTAGTTTCGATTATAACCACACAATCTCTTCAGTGGGGTTTGCCGTTTAGCTCTCACCGCCATTGACGACGGATGACGTCATTAGTCAAACATCAATCTTTAAACCAAATGGTATTTTACCTTGGTAGTTCGAAATTTGCTTTTGAATATTTTAATTAATTTACATGTTCTTCCTAACTTCTGTTTTTTCGTACTTTTTGTCAAGAATTCTTCTTGAAATCCAAAGTACATTTTTGTTTTTCATGTTTTTGTCTTTCTTTTTTCTTGTTGGCCTTTTTCAGTACAACTTGAAGGACAAATGTAAACATAGCTCGTGCCTAATCTGTTAACAATAATTAGTATTGTGGTTATTTTATTGAACTGTTAATGGTTTTTAATCCAAATTTACATATTTTTAATTAGGCTTAAGTTCATTGAATCTAATTTTCATTAAATTATTTTTATGAAGACAGGAATTTTACAACATGAAATTAATTGTAGAATTGTTGTTGGGAATTGTCCATATTTAATTCAATAAATTAATACATTGTTTGAAATTGCAAAGTTTTTTGATAATTTTTTTAAATTAAAATAAAAAATATTTTTTATTATTTATTGAAAAAAAATATTCACAGTTTTACAATCTTTAGTAATCAATATTAGGGAGATCGAACGGTTATTATTCAACCGGTTTTAACCGGTTATTTTAGCTTTGCCCAAGTCGGTTATTTTAAAATGCCCATTTTTCGAATATCGAATAAACCGGTTATTTTGGTATAATAAACCGGTTATTTTAGTAATGTGTAATTTATATACATTTTCCTTACTCTTGTTGTAGATGTACCCGTAATTTAAGTATTTTCTAATTGAATATTGGCCAAACTTAAACTTTTTATGAAGAACGTCAAAAAAAAAAATATAACAAAGATCAAAAAACATTATGAACACTGTAAATACAAATCGGTTATAAAAACGCGTGTTCTTGTAAGAACAACCAAAAACAATACAAAATACTACAAAAACGTGTTCAGTTAAAAAGTTAATAGCAATTTCTGTGAGAGTATTTTAAATATTAAATATATTTTTATATAAAGGTTATCTCTAGATATTTTTCGAGCGCGATTAAAAAGACAAAGATAGTTGCCTGAAGTGCCCTAAAATGATAAGTTAAAAAGGGTTTTCCATGTCACGTCTTATTAATCACCTTTAATTAGTATACATGCTTGAAATTAATGTGATCCAGATGAAACAACTCCGCTTGAAGTAGTTCTAAGGAGACGACAAATAATACTTTACTAAAATACGCTGCAAAAAATGAATCATTGTATAAAATATTAGCCCGTTGTGTTGCCGAGGACGAAATGCTCGTTAAGGCACTAAAAACTCTTAAGTAGTTCTAGCATCTCTTGATGCTGAAAAATACAACATTACGGCGGAATCAGTTTTATTTATTTAAACACCAAGAACTAAAAAACAAAATTGAAGAAATCAAACAATGTCATGGAATGTTTTAAATTGTAGTCGACGGATTGAGAAATATTTTACCCAAAAAGAATGTTCAGTTTACTATTTGTTTCTATAATGCTGAAACAAAATAATTTGAAATAGATAAATAGGGTTGATTTATATAGATAGCCTAAGCACCAACAAATCAAAACTCTTTCAAAATAAATTTGAGAGAATATTTCAAATAATAACTTTATAAAATTCCTATTACTTATTTGCTTTTTCAAAACGTTTGTCTAGATCAAATATCATTCAACAGTTTCTAAATTACATTATACAAATGTCTTCTTACAAATAAAGTTTAGTAATTCAATAAAAAATTGTTGAACATTTAGCTAAAGTTTGATCAATCAACTTTTCTTCGATTTTATCCTAAAATATTTGTAAGGTGTGATCTAAGTCATATCTATGTATTTTGTTGGTTCCTTACCTTTGCAAATTGTTTTGTTTTTATTCAAATTAACGTTTTATTTAAAAACTTATTTGATTTTTGTGTTCTTAAGTATTCGAATTAAAACCGGTTAACCGGTTATTTAAAAATTGCTTAACCGAAAACCGGGTTTTTTAAAATAGCAACTATTCGTAATATTCGAAAACCGGTAATTGAAAAAAGTCGAATAATCGATCTCCCTAATCAATATAATCATTTTGGTAATAGGTGCAAAATCAACAACATGTTTGCTTGATATTATGAATTTGGTATTAATTTGGTGATTGGAGACAATTTTTATTTTTTTCTGTGTAGTTTTCTCTCTCGTTGAAAGTTTCTGCCAGTAAAACAAAAAACCAACAAGAACAATTTTACACATTTTGTATCACCTAATAAAAATTTGGTAGGCATTAACCAAATTTATACTTGAAATAAAACACGGCTCAACTTCTAACATTAGTTTCGATAAGTTCTAATTACATCAATTATAATTTTTAAAAACTTGAAACTCAAATACATTTTTATTATTTTAATTATCATTTTGATTACCGATATAATTAAAATGCACCCCTCAGCCCTTAACAACAAACCTAAAAATTTTAATAAAATTTCATAATTATCCGCTTACTACTGATCGTATCATTTTCAAACAAATTTTAATTAAGATTAATTGTTTCCATTCATGTTATAGTCTAAAAGAAGAAAACTTTATGTAAAATTTATCAAAGAGCATTTAAAAACGTGTTTGAAACTAAACAAATTCATGAAATCTTAAATGTATTAAAAAATTTCCTATAAATTATCATTTTATTTAAGACTCGTGTTGTTAGTGGACTGAGGGAATGTCTGACTATCTTAATTATTATCAGTTAAGTTTTGTTTGTTTGCAACTGCAGCAGTCCGTCCCGCCCCCCTTCTGACGCTCGCCAGTGCAAGTCATTCCAACACTAAACTAATAAAAACACTTTATTTATTTTATAACTTAACGGGCGAAAATTTTTAAGTTTCAACTTATATGTTTACACTTCTAATCTCTTAAACGACTGCTCATTCGTACATTTAAGCAATTTTTGCTTTTTTGATATTTTCTTACTTTTATGCGACATTCATACAAAAATTTTGAATATTCAAGAGCTGTATTCGACTTAGGCGAACCTTATATGCCCTTTTCCATTGCAGCTCTTCTAAAATTAAGTTCTAAAATTGGATGTGAAAAAGCTCTGTAAAACATATTTGAAGCTTAAATATAATATGAATTTAGTAACAACTTTTTTGCTAAAATTTTAAAATACTTCTGGCCTTTTTTCATAAATCAGCAACCTTTAAACGAGTTTTCTAGGAACAAAAACAATTTCCATTCAATCGCATACAAAATGGATTATATCAGAACTCCTTTACGTCGATTTTTCCACCCTTCACTGCAGGTCTAAGATCAATATTTTACAAATTACAAACGGCATGACAAACTTATATACATAAACCGATTCCATGTCTGGTGAAGGGTATGAAAAAGAAAAAAAATCTGAGAAAATATTTAAGTAAAATATTTGCTAAAATTGTAGTCAGTCAGTTGCAAGGCAAGCACATGTGAGTTGTTGAATGAATCTTATAAATGGGGGGGAAAAAAGTTAAAAATTAGTCATTGTTTATTAACACCATTTACAATGTGAATTCAAAGTTTGCAAGCACTTATGGGCTTTTTTGGCACAAAAAATAAAACTAAACAAATAAGAAAGTGGGTCAAGCCATTTGTTACCCTACACCCCAGTATATACACAAAAATTTTAGAGAGTGCACTGTATTTGGGACCCGTAAAAACAAAATTATGTAAATAAGTATGCATAATTTAATGATTCTGATATTGCATATCCTTTTTCGCATCCAAATAATTCACCACACACAAAGCAAAAAAAAAACTGATATCATTTTATTAGTTATTTCAATAGTTTTAGGAGATCTTAAAAAATAACCTTTTAGACATATAATTTGGTTTAAATGTTTAGGATGTAAGCGATTATTTGTTTTAGTTTTGATAAAACTTTGCTTGGAAAAAATTCTTTCATTTATCGTAGATGTTGGAGATATTAAAGACAACCCATAATACAGAATATCTAATTTCTTAGTAATTTTCCTGGATTTCTCGAACCATATAAAATTTTTCATTATGCTATTATAGTCCTGTTTGAATTTTTTTTTTTAAATTTCTAACTCTTCTAATTCTGTTGATATGAGAAGACACAAATACCTAAACGCAGTCATATAAAAAGTACGTGAAACAAAAAACTGTTGACCGCAAACACTTATTTAAAATGAAGATCACTGAACACGTTCTTTTTTTTTTTTTTGTATATGAGACGAAACAAATAATTAAAAACACAATAAAATATGATATAATACTATTAAAAATAAAAAAATTTGTTACATCGGTTAATCGACTGAAATTAACCGGTTTTATCGATCAGTTAATCGGCTAGTAATTAATCGGTTAACCGAAAAAATACCCTTGTCACAATTGGACGTTGCCAATATAATTTTTGAACGATTTGCTGTTAAATAGTGAATACCCACTATAAAAGAAAACTGTGTAAATGATAGGTTTGTTCATTTATTTTACTAGCAGAAACTTGCAACGAGAGAGTAAATTTAAAATTCACAAAATTTTTCTCTCAATTACTAAAAACAAAATAGAAAAGTAAATGAACGCTTTACCAGCAAAATCTAGCAAGTTGGGCGCATTGGCTGTATACAGCTGTAAGATACGAAATTCTCTCTTCTTTAAGTGAAATGTTTTGATCTATTTACACATGTTTATTGGTCCTTAATTTAATAAATGTTTATATTTATTCAAGCTCTAGGTCCTTTTAATATTTATTTTTTTATTTTCAATATTTCGCTAACCTTTGCTTAGCATCGTCAGGAAATTAAATATAATTAAAAAATTTTTTGTATGAAAAATGTTTGTAATAAATTTAAATTCAAAAACCTATTTGTCATAAAAAATTTAAAAAAATTTATTATTATTAAAGTATTTATTTTATGTAATTGAACTTTAATTAAAAAATTATGAATATAATTTGTTAAACATTTTCAAAAGTTTGTTTTGTCAACGCAAACATAAAACAGCTGCTTCAAAAAGTCTTGCAAGCAAATATTTTACCAGTAAAAATTTGCAAGAATTTTTTGTCTCTCAATTTTAAACCCTCTTTTGATGCTCTCTACTTGCAAATTTGTTGGGTTAATGAACACTTTCCAGTAACAATTGTTACAAATTAAGCACAGCCGCGAATAAAGTTGTGAGCTACAAAATGGGTTTTGTTTCAGGAGAGCAAAACAAACGTTCTCTGCAAAAAAACAGTTTTTGCAAAAAGTGGCTTTTACAACGTTATTGGCGGCTTTGCTTCAATTATATAAAATTAGGACCCCGCTGGATCCCAAGGTTACCTTCTAGAACTTGAAACTTACATATATGAGAGCACAAAACAGCACAGACTTATTCTTCGGGTCAATTGGGCAAATTTTCAATAATTTCTGATAAAATTATTTAACGCCAATAACAGTGGAATTAAAAAATTAATTCTTTTATTAGCTTATTTAGGATATTAGTGTCTTTTTGGAACTGTTTGTTTATTTAATGACTTTAAACATTTTTGTGTAAAATTATTGTTTTTTTTAAATTTTTCTAGCAAAAAATAACGTTATCAGTGAAACAATTTTGTAAAATAAGTCTTGTAAAGCATTACAAAAAAAATTTCTTGTTATAATTTGACGAAGCTTTTATAAAATTAGTATTTGAAAAAATTTGTGACTTTCTGTAAGTTCTATTAAAAATATTTGTTCACATTAGGTTTTAAACTTTAACTGCCGTATTCATAAAAATATTTTTAATTTAATAAATGTTTACAACACAAATTTTCTATGAAAATTTTACTTCATAAACGTTTGTTAAATTAACTGCCTGGCCCACAATGTCGACAAGAACATTTCTTTCGTACATTTAAATTGAAAACAAAAACAAATTTTAGTTTTTTATTATTGTGTTCAATATAAAAATGCGAAAGAAATGTTCTTGTCGATATTGTGGGCCTAGCAGTTAATAATTTTTTATGAACATTAAGGCCGAGTTTTTGAAATGAAGATTAAGTTTAAACTTAGCTTAACATGGGCTGAAACTCTGATTTATTGTTTTTTTTTTTCATTAAAGAACAATGTTTATATTCATAAAAATATTTTAAATTTAAAATAGGTTTACAAAACAAATTTTCTATAAATTTGTTCCTTAATAAACGTTTGTTAAATTTATAAACGTTTGTTTATTTTAATCGATTATGAATACCTGGGCAACATTTTAAGCAGAACTTAACTGTTTCGTCAAAATTGTGTATACAAACTTTGCAATGGCGGCACTAATCTGTTTTCGGATAAACTAAACTTAGTTTAACTAAGATCTGAAAAACCAAGCCTAAGAATCATTTTGATTGATGTACTGTAGATTTTTATTTAAAATTTGTAAAACTTTCAGCTCATTTATTTGTTGTTTTACTCAGACGTCGCTAAAAACCAACCAACAAGGATAAACAGTAAAATAGTCCAGTTATAATTATAAAGAACATTTGAAAAAGTTAAACTTCATAAGGGAACTTTTTAAGGGCAAAAGCGGTACTACTTAATTATATTGATATTCAACTATCAAAGTGCTCTTATTTGTAATGGTAAATATTACCATAGTTGGACACTTCTTCCCAAACGATGTTACTACATCAATCAGAATTGAATAGCAAAAGCGATTGATTTTTGCTAAATAAGGAAATTATTTAGATTAGTTTTCGATCGAAATCGTTTACAGGGGTATTCATCCTTATTCTGTTTTTTGATTCGGATCGAAATTTTCTCGGTTTGGCAAGTTTGGTATTCTGCGTTCCGTTTCAATTTATTTCTTTCGATTGTATGTATTCTGCGTTACGATTAGGGAGATCGATTATTCGACTTTTTTCAATTACCGGTTTTCGAATATAACGAATAGTTGCTATTTTAAAAAACTCGATTTTCGGTTAAGCAACTTTTAAGTAACAGGTTAACCGGTTTTAATTCGAATACTTAAAAACACAAAAATTAAATAAGTTTTTAAATAAAAAGTTAATTTGAATAGAAACAAAACAATTTGCAAAGGTAAGGAATCAACATGATATGACTGAGATCAGACCTAAAGAAAAGTGGGACCAGTAAATTGATCAAACTTTAGCTAAAATTTCAACAATTTTTTACTGATTTACTAAGCTTTATTTGTAAGAAGACATTTATGTAATTTAGAAACTGTTGAATGATATTTGATATAGACAAACGTTTTGAAAAAGCAAATAAATTATAGGAATTTTATAAACTTATTATTTGAAATATTCTCTCAAATTTATTTTGAAAGAGTTTTAATTTGTTGGTGGTTAGGTTATTTATATAAATCAACCATATTTTTCAAAAGTTGCAAACAAAACCTCTTAGCCAGGATTATCTATTTCAAATTATTTTGTTTCAGCATTATAGAAACAAATAGTGAACTGAACATTTTTTTTGCGTAAAATATTTGTCAATTCGTCGACTACAATTTAAAACATTCCATGACATTGTTTGATTTCTTCAATTTTGTTTTTTAGTTCTTGGTGTTTTAATAAATAAAACTGATTCCGCCGTAATGTTGTAATTTTCAGCATGAAGAGATGCTAGAACTACCTAAGAGTTTTTAGTGCCTTAAAGGGCATTTCGTCCTCGGCAACACAACGGGCTAATATTTCACCCAATGATTCATTTTTTGCAGCGTATTTTAGTAAATTATTATTTGTCGTCTTCTTAGAACTACTTCGAACGGAGTAAAGTTTCATTTGGATCACATTAATGTCAAGCATGTATACTAATTAAAGGTAATTAATAAGTCGTGACATGGAAGAACCTTTGTAACTTATCATTTTAGGGCACTTCAGGCAACTATCTTTGTCTTTTTAATCGCGCTCGAAAAATATCTAGAGATAACCTTTATATAAAAATTTATTTGTAAGACGGCAAATCCCTTTGAGAAGACCTAGTGGTTGAGGTCGAAACATGTCAGGGTAACCAGCCGCCTGGGTTCGAATCACACGCCAGACAGCCTGGCTTCGAATCCCAGGTCAGTCAAGAATGAAAATTATCAATAACAATTTTAATTAATCTTTCATGTTGTAAAAATTCCTTTCTTCATAAAAATAATTTAATGCAAATTAAATTCAATGAACTTAAGCCTAATTAAAATATCTAAATTTGGATTAAAAACCATTAACAGTTCAATAAAATAACCACAATACTAATTATTGTTAACAGCTAAGGCACGAGCTATGTTTACATTTGTCCTTCAAGTTGTGCTGAAAAAGGTCAACTAGAAAAAAGAAAGACAAAAACAAGAAAAACAAAAAAAAATGTACTTTGGACTTCAAGAAGAATTCTTGACAAGAGTACGAAAAAACAGAAGTAAGGAAAAACATGTGAGATCAATTAAAAATGGATAATCATTCAAAAAGCAAATTTCGATCTACCAAAGGTTAAAATACAATTTGGTTTAAGGATTGATGTTTGACTACTGACGTCAGCAGTCATCGATGGCTGCGAGTGTAAGACGGCAAATCCCTTTGAGAAGACCTAGTGGTTGAGGTCGAAACATGTCAGGGTAACCAGCCGCCTGGGTTCGAATCACACGCCAGACAGCCTGGCTTCGAATCCCAGGTCAGTCAAGAATGAAAATTATCAATAACAATTTTAATTAATCTTCCATGTTGTAAAAATTCCTTTCTTCATAAAAATAATTTAATGCAAATTAAATTCAATGAACTTAAGCCTAATTAAAATATCTAAATTTGGATTAAAAACCATTAACAGTTCAATAAAATAACCACAATACTAATTATTGTTAACAGCTAAGGCACGAGCTATGTTTACATTTGTCCTTCAAGTTGTGCTGAAAAAGGTCAACTAGAAAAAAGAAAGACAAAAACAAGAAAAACAAAAAAAAAATGTACTTTGGACTTCAAGAAGAATTCTTGACAGAGTACGAAAAAACAGAAGTAAGGAAAAACATGTGAGATCAATTAAAAATGGATAATCATTCAAAAAGCAAATTTCGATCTACCAAAGGTTAAAATACAATTTGGTTTAAGGATTGATGTTTGACTACTGACGTCAGCAGTCATCGATGGCTGCGAGTGTAAGACGGCAAATCCCTTTGAGAAGACCTAGTGGTTGAGGTCGAAACATGTCAGGGTAACCAGCCGCCTGGGTTCGAATCACACGCCAGACAGCCTGGCTTCGAATCCCAGGTCAGTCAAGAATGAAAATTATCAATAACAATTTTAATTAATCTTCCATGTTGTAAAAATTCCTTTCTTCATAAAAATAATTTAATGCAAATTAAATTCAATGAACTTAAGCCTAATTAAAATATCTAAATTTGGATTAAAAACCATTAACAGTTCAATAAAATAACCACAATACTAATTATTGTTAACAGCTAAGGCACGAGCTATGTTTACATTTGTCCTTCAAGTTGTGCTGAAAAAGGTCAACTAGAAAAAAGAAAGACAAAAACAAGAAAAACAAAAAAAAATGTACTTTGGACTTCAAGAAGAATTCTTGACAAGAGTACGAAAAAACAGAAGTAAGGAAAAACATGTGAGATCAATTAAAAATGGATAATCATTCAAAAAGCAAATTTCGATCTACCAAAGGTTAAAATACAATTTGGTTTAAGGATTGATGTTTGACTACTGACGTCAGCAGTCATCGATGGCTGCGAGTGTAAGACGGCAAATCCCTTTGAGAAGACCTAGTGGTTGAGGTCGAAACATGTCAGGGTAACCAGCCGCCTGGGTTCGAATCACACGCCAGACAGCCTGGCTTCGAATCCCAGGTCAGTCAAGAATGAAAATTATCAATAACAATTTTAATTAATCTTCCATGTTGTAAAAATTCCTTTCTTCATAAAAATAATTTAATGCAAATTAAATTCAATGAACTTAAGCCTAATTAAAATATCTAAATTTGGATTAAAAACCATTAACAGTTCAATAAAATAACCACAATACTAATTATTGTTAACAGCTAAGGCACGAGCTATGTTTACATTTGTCCTTCAAGTTGTGCTGAAAAAGGTCAACTAGAAAAAAGAAAGACAAAAACAAGAAAAACAAAAAAAAATGTACTTTGGACTTCAAGAAGAATTCTTGACAAGAGTACGAAAAAACAGAAGTAAGGAAAAACATGTGAGATCAATTAAAAATGGATAATCATTCAAAAAGCAAATTTCGATCTACCAAAGGTTAAAATACAATTTGGTTTAAGGATTGATGTTTGACTACTGACGTCAGCAGTCATCGATGGCTGCGAGTGTAAGACGGCAAATCCCTTTGAGAAGACCTAGTGGTTGAGGTCGAAACATGTCAGGGTAACCAGCCGCCTGGGTTCGAATCACACGCCAGACAGCCTGGCTTCGAATCCCAGGTCAGTCAAGAATGAAAATTATCAATAACAATTTTAATTAATCTTCCATGTTGTAAAAATTCCTTTCTTCATAAAAATAATTTAATGCAAATTAAATTCAATGAACTTAAGCCTAATTAAAATATCTAAATTTGGATTAAAAACCATTAACAGTTCAATAAAATAACCACAATACTAATTATAATTTATTTAATATTTAGAATACTCTCGCACAAATTGCTATTAACTTTTTAACTGAACAATTTAGTTTATTGCCAAAGGCCGAAAAATTAATTCAATTAATTTTTGCAATATAAATATTTAATTTTTGTTTATTTTATTTATTTAATTTTAATTAAATTTATTTAATAAAAATTATCACCTTTTTTGCACTAACTTTAACTTTTTTTATTAAAATGTTTACCAAATCACCTTTTTATACCCTCCACCACCACTAGTGGTTTTGGAGGGTATATATATTTTTTTTTACTATGCATCTAAGACCCCATACAGTATATATATTGTGGCTCCTCCGCCTGTCTGTCCGTCTGTTGAAAACACGCTCACTTACGAAAAACGCAAAAGAAAAGAACAAACTTGGTCTCAAATTGCTTGTAGCTATCCTAAGCAGTTTGGGATTGAAATCCAGCAACATCGGTTTAGTAGGATCAGAACTATGAATCAAAATGTGGTACCACCACCCTAAAAATATTGATAATTTTGATACAAAAACTAAGATATATGGTGGAATGAATGACATAAAGTTTTGCACGAATTCGCTTTATACGATTGCAAATCATACTGTTAAATTTCGTGAAGATCGGTCCATAATTGCCCATCGGCACGCTTCTCGCGGAAAACCGTTTAATATGCCTAAAACCGTAACAAATAACGCTATCATACTAAAATCTGGTACGTGGCAGTTTTTTGGGACCAGAAATTACGCTGTAAAATATTTTGAAGATCGGTCCATAATTTACACTAAGCCCCATACAAACCCTACTCCCGGAAAACCGTCTAGTACGCCTAAAACCGTAATAAAGAGCGCTATCATAATTAAATTGTGTACGGAACAGTTTTGTAGGTCTTGAAATCACACTAAATTTCGTGAAAATCGGTCCATAATTAACCCTAGACCCCATATAAACCCTACTCCTGGAAAACAGTTTATTGCGCCTAAAACCAAATAAATCCCACATTGGGAAAATAATTAAATTCGCCTAAAACCATCACAGATATAGATATTGCGGTAAAATGTCTTACTTAAATTCATATGGCCAGAAAAAATATCATGCAAATTTGTGAAATTTACTGTTAACGCTAAAACTAATTACAGTGCTGTATTGAAATTTATTCCAATTTATTTTTTGTAATAACAGAAATCAGACTTCAGGATTTTGGGATGATTGGTCCAATACAAATTACCCTCTTAAAAATTATTTTAGTTCGGCTAAAACTTTTACGAATCATGATATTTTACTCAAGCCAATTCAAAGTTCTAACAAGAAACGCACAAAATTTTCTTATTGTCGGTCAATAATTTAATTCCGGTCTAAACCGCAACCAATTTTAATGCTGGCGTTCGTTTTTGTGAAGCTTAGTTAATAATATATATGTATTTATCATATAGAGCCCACTCCTGTCGGTGGAGGGTAACAAAGATTTGGCACAGCCGAATATAGCACTCTAACTTGTTTTACTTTTAATAGGCTACCTATACAATCGGTTGTTCCTTGTATGCATAACTAGACAAAAATGACAAGTAAAATAACATGTTGTTGCCAGCATAAAAATTCAAAAGTAATAAATGTGTTTAATTGTTAATCTACTGCTATTAAGCGTTTATAAATTAGAATTTTTATAACAGGTTTGAAAAAAAACAATATGTGTTTAATAACTTTTGTAAACATTAAAGCTGAAATAAGAAATTTTTATGAATTAGGCGTTATACTTTAAAGTGTCTAACATCAATATTGAAGAAATTACAAAGGGAATGAGAAACTTATATATACCCTTTCCACCTGTGGTGAAGGTTATAGAAACGCTAAATAGAGAGTTCACTCAAAACAAAAGCGTACAGAAATTTTAGATGCAAATAGTGAAATCATTTCTTTTTATTTATTGCTTTTAACTGGTTTAAAGAATTGTGTGATTTTTGTAAAAGATTTTTATAGGAAGTTTCTAATTGTCAAGAATTCTTTTCAAAATCAAGATTTATTTTAGTGAATGTCAAGAATTTTGCAAATTTTAATCTGGCAAGCCTAATCTGTGGGCATTTATCAAAACATCGTAATCGCTCAACTAGAAAATAGTTTGATCAGGGGGCTAATTCTGGCAGTCGTGATCGAACACTTTCTCGATTCGAAATCAATTTTATTACTAATTCTCTTTCAGTCGATACTGAACGAATCAAACTTATTTTTTCAGTGTTGCAAAGCATTTATTTGAGTTTTCACAACGCTGAAAAAATTATTTCGATTCGTTCGACGAAATTAAGGAGAAATAAAATTGTGTTCGAATCGAGAAAGTGCTCGATCACGACAGCCAGAATTAGCCCCCAGGATATAAGTGTTACGATCTAATCACGAATAAGTTATAATGGAAATGGTGTAGTAAGTTGACATGTGACTTTTGCTCGTGTAAAGTAATACAAAATAAATCAGTAAATAAGCAAAAATTTAATGTTAAATAAGACAAAGTACTGGCAAAAAATAAGGAAACGTTGGCGCGATATCACAACATCATATCGTCATGATTAACATCAACGCCATTATCATTATCGTCGTCGTCGTATATGTTGTGTGTACCTCGATGCAAATAGATAAGGTGAATTTCAGCGTTGCCGATTTCTATGTAATTATCAAAAAATGTGACAAAACATGTTTTCTTGTACTATTTTTGGATTGCTTCATACGAGGGACTTAAAGCACCAGGGGCTCAAGTGACTTTTTTTCCAAAACTGAGTTTACATATGGAATTACTAGCTAAAGTTCATACACAGAAAAAAGTTTTTTATCAATCAAAAAAAAATGGCTTAAAAAGTATTTTAATTTAATTAATGTGATAATTGATTCAACTATTTTTTTATTTGAAAGAAAATTAGAAATATAATTTTGATTTAATTAATATTTAAGTTGTTTTGAAATAAATTTTTAAGTAAAATATTAATTAAGTATCAAAAAATATTAATTGATTTTTTCGTTTAAAATAAAATAATTTAAACTTTGAGAATTGTTGTTGGAAATTGTCAATGTTTAATTAAATAAATGAACACATTGTTTGAAATTGCAAAGTTTTTTGATCATTTTTTTAATTCAAATTAAAAATAACATTTATTGAAAAAAGTATTCACAATTTTATAATTTTTAGTAATCAATATAATCATTTTGGTAAAAGGTGCAAAATTAACAACTTGTTTGCTTGATATTATAAATTGGGTATAAATTTCGTGATTAGAGATAATTTTTAATTTTTTCTGTGTAGAAGCTCAGAGCAGAAGAGAAGAACAATAAAGAAAATATTAATTCAACCCCCGAAAGGGTAAATATATCGTCTTCGCACTTAAGGTTAGTGGATCCGTAAGTACACCCAGGACTCGTCAGCCGAAGAATAAAACCACGTTACAAATGGTGACCAATTCTTGCACTTGTCATTAAAATATCTGTTTCGCTTGGAGCACAAGGGGTACATGAGCACTCAAACCCCCTGTGCTCTAAGCGAATATTAAAATTAATTTTTCACATGGACTGCGGGGATAAATTAGGAAAAGTCCTGAGCGAAAATCTGGCGACTTATTGTAGCAATTGTTATCAAAGCATCTGTTTCACCTTATTGCACATAGAATTTGAATTATTTTACTTTGTTAAGAGTGCAATGATTACACTTTTTAGAAGGATGACACTTGGAATTTTATTTACAAAAAAAAAATATATATATATATAATATAATCCAATTGAGTCAAGTGATAATTTTTGATGCCACATACCATCGTTCTTGGTAAGTTAAATCATTAAAAATTATTGAATCTGTGTGCTGTAGTGGCCAGAATAATGGCGATTTCTTTTCTGAGAAAAAAATGTTTTAATATACATATGTAACACTTTATAATGTTACCTATAATCACTCGAAGTGTGACATGTTGTGCAACTTCAATAGAACAAAATTAGATGCTTTTATTTACAATTGTTACACTTTTATCATTAATGTACTCCATTAGCAGGTTTTAAGGTTATTTGAGCGGTTTCTGGACACTATTACGGTTTGGAAACAAATTGTGCCATCACTAGTGACTTGGAAAAATTTAAAACGATAATAATATATATAGAATTTTTTCAATTTACAGCCAGGCCCCCGATGTCGATCGACAACTCAAGCGAGCGACAACAAGTCACTCATTATCGTTCTCTTAAGCGGCCCACACTCAAAAAACTGAGTGCTTTTCATATAAATGTTACTGCACGTTCAATCACTTGTGTTGTGAAAACAGCACATTATAAAAGAGTTTTCCAAGAGCGGGCATAGGTAGTAGACTTGAACCATATTTTAAAAAAGTTACACACAAAACCTTTTAGCCAGGCTGTATAAAGCGTGGTCCATTTCGAGGTTCCCTACTTTTTTAAAGAAAAAAACACAGAAAATTCAAATTCAATGGCGAATGTTTATTATCATTTGAAAGAACATTCTTGGCATTTATTTTTTGAAGATTATGTCTATCAAATGTTGACCGTTGCTACGTCGCAGATGGTCCATCCGTTGAGTCCAATTTTCGATGACTCGTTCGAGCATTCCGACTGGCGAATGACACGCGTAATGTTTTCCTCCAAGGCCTGAATCGAAGCGGGTTTGTCCGCATAAGCTTTAGACTTTACATATCCCCACAGGAAAAAGTCTAACGGTGTGATATCACACGATCTTGGTGGCCAATCGACCGGCCCAAAACGTGAAATTATGTGCTCACCGAAGTGTTCTCTCAATAAATCCATTGATTGATGCGATGTGTGGGAAGTGGCGCCGTCTTGCTGAAACCAAATGTTGCCGAGATCACGAGCTTCAATTTCAGGCATCAAATAGTCGGTTATCATGGCACGATAACGGTCGCCATTGATGGTTACGTTCGCACCAGCATCATTTTTAAAGAAATATGGACCGATGATTCCACCGGCCCACAAACCACACCAAACCGTTGTTTTTTCTGGATGAATTGACAGTTCTTGAATCTCTTCAGTTTGCTCTTTGTCCCAAAAGCGGCAATTTTGTTTGTTTACATACCCATTGAGCCAGAAATGGGCCTCATCGCTGAACAAAATTTGCCTCGAAAACGTCGGATGTTCTTAGAACTTTTCAAGAGCCCATAGAGCAAAGCGATGTCGCTTGGGAAGGTCGAGCGGCTTCAGTTGTTGCTCAAGTTGTATTTTGTACGCTTTAAATTTAAGATGTCGACGTAAAATGCGCCAAGTTGTTCCATACGTCAGTCCGAGTTGCTGCCAACGGCGCCGAATCGACTCTCCACGTTTGTACAAATATTTTGTGTTGTTAATTTGGGTGTTTGCTGTTTGGACAAACATTTGAAGCAATGTTTACAGAAATATTTAATATTTTTAATATTTGGCAGACATGTTGGATATTTTTCAAACTATTTATGGTGTCTAGTGCTAAAAATAATCTTTCCAAATTCTTTTTCTTTCTTTTATATTTATTTTCTTTGCTGCAGCACAGTCGTCGACTGCATTCATTGAAAACAAAACAAAAATGAAAAATTAATGTTTGCACGAAATAAGATTGTGTTGTTTATTGCCAAACAGAAGCATAAACAAAGTATATGTTTGCCAAGCAATTTGTGTGGGTTATTATTCCCTTAACTGACTGTAATGTCACTTAACCGTAACGTGCCAACCTGTAGAAAATATAATTTCATTTCCAGGTTACGTGACAGCTGTAGATAGTGATGGGCTGCTTGTGTATTAAATGGAATGCGGGTTAATTCACTCTTGTTCTTTGGTACCATTTTTTTTTTTTAAACAACAGAAAAGTACATAAAAATTCAATTGTACACAAAAAACAAAACTTAACATTAATATACATTATATGTATGAATAAAATATGGTACATAAAAGTCTTATAAATATATGAGAACAAAATCAGGCACTTATTTGTTTAGTTAATAAACTATTTGGAATTTATACATTACAGCACCACGAATTTGTCGATCTTAAGCAATCCTTTGTTTGTACGAGACTTGATAATGTTGGTACATGTGGTCTGTTTCTTTCCTTAGTTTTTATTATATTTTGAAAAGAAAAAAACTCTTTCCACATTTGCAGACGAATGTGGAATGGATAAAATTCCAGTTACGACTCTAGAAATAATTGTTACTCGTAATAAGCTACTAAATATTTCGCATATATTTGTGAAGTAAAAGTAAAGTGTGTCACGCATAAAGCGTCGCCCCCTTACCAACAAACTTCCTCTGTCTGCCTTTCACTTGCAGCATGGGACTAAAACTATACACCACAACACTTGTTTCATTTTCAAGCGCCCATTACATTAACGATTTGTTGTACAACATAAATACAATGAAAAGAACTCAATAATTTGTTTTCTATAATAAAAATTCAAAAAGAGGGAAATATGACCAATTTTTAAATTGTACCAAATGAGTCACGGTAGTACCAAGGGACTTTAGAAGGTCAAAATGTACCAAAAAAAAAATACAATTGTACCAACTTTAACATCCCTGCTGTGGACTATCATTTATACAAATTGTTTAGATGTATAAAATAAGCAAATGCATACATATACACAAACCATAAAAACCGTGGTTTTTAATGGTATCAAAACCTATTTTTTGGTTTGCACATTTTCAAAATAATATACCCAGTTGGCCATGTCTTGAAGACATCCTTGACAACGCGTGTACGACCATATGGGCGACAATATCGCTCATATTGCCGATTTAGAGAAGTTTTTTCCTGAATCAAAAATTTTATTTCCCTTTCAAAAATAATAATTAAACTTACGTACATATGTGTGTATGTATTTTTTAAATTTATTTCGCTTTTACATATCGCACTTAATCAACAAGAGGGTATTAACTCAAAATTTTAACATTTTCAATTGAAGCAAGACAATTTTGATTTTAATATTAAAGGTATATGTAAAAGAACTTTTAAGCCAATCGTTTCATTACAAAAAAGTAGACAAAATAGCACGATATTTTAACAGCGGATAGGTATGAATATTACGTGTCGATTTTTTCTAAAAAGGGAAAAAATAAAAATTTTGAGTTACTACCCTCTTGTTGAACAAGTGCGAAATATGTTTTTTACATATTTCTAAACAATGTTTATGTTTTTTTTAATTAAAGAAATTTACAGAATTATAAATTAAAAAATTCATTTAATGAAATTCCATTTTTTTTTTATTAATTAAATACAATTACAACTGAGTTATACTCATTTAGTAATATTACAATAAGAGAAGATTAAGTGATGAGAAGTAATCCATTAATTACCCTCAGATATTTTTTCAATTTGATATTTAAAGAAAGATCAATAATAAAATTTTAATTATTTTGTGCATTTTCTTTCTCTTCCTCATGTATTATTTGCCTTTCTATATTTTGCTCTATTTATAGTGTTTTTGAATCTATGCAATGTTGAACGGAGTTGTTTAATAAATTCTTGGAAGGTTGTTCCTTCTGTTTTGGTGGATTCTATAATAAAAGTAAGACATTTCATGTTTTCACACTTTTGATGCATTTTTTCATATCTACTTACCGTAAACAATACAGCCAATTACTAAATAAAAAGCCAATCACAATTGTTAAAAAATAACAGAGCAAAACTATAACCTTTACCACGCACTTTGAAGATTCAACTAAATAATTTTACATGTTTTTTTGTTTGTGAATTTTACATGTTTCTTTTGTCGGTATTATTAGGTGCGTTTGAGTACTTTTACAGTAAAATGCAGTAAATGAGTAAACTTAAAAATTTGCTCTCTCAAAAAGCTGTTGTCCAAAAAAGTACGCGAACGCAAAATTTGTAAAATTTCGTAAAATAAAGGCAACAGCTAATGGCAAATAATTAAAGTGTTGAAAAAAGTTTACACTTTTGACTACTTAACTCGTTTTCTTATCGGTACTCGATTAAATACTTTTAATAACACGAATATTTTTGGAAAATACAAACAAATTGTTTTATGTAATCTTTCATATTTGTTTGTTTTCTTATTTTTTTTTAATTTGCTAATTTGTGTCCGGCTAAATTTGATCAATAGTACACGAATACTTTTTTTACTATTGATAACTTTAAACACAAGGGCTGTTCTAAGTACCCGAGTACTTGACACTTTTACAACTCCAGAAAATTAACATAACAAAACAAAGTTTCACAAACAAGTTTAATTAATTAATATTAATTAATTTTTTGTTTTTATTTTAGTTTTATTTCAACTTTCTTTTTTTAAACAATTTTTTCACAATTTGTATGCCTTTTGCTTGTTACTCTTGTTTGTTTACCTTTTGAAACATATGTTTTTTTGTTTTACTAAATTTTACTGCAAAAATTTCTGCAGTAAAAATTTGTAAGTACTCAGTCAAAAACTGTCACTATACGCTCTCAATTTGTGTTCACATTTACTGTAGTTTGTGTACGCGAACGCAATTTAGTAAAATGCAGTAAAGTTCAGTAAAAAATAGTAAAAACTTTTGTGTTCTCGAACGCAGCTATTATATTATATTGCCCCGTTATTTTTAAGAAATAGTTGAAGCAAATTTAAGGTATTGTCTATCATCTTTTATTATTCGCTTATGTCGCTAATGTTGTCCTCAAACAAGTCTCATTGAAGACAAGATGACCGACAATTGCATGCATTTTGTAGTCAATGAGGTTTGAAACACGACAAAATGCATGCAATGGTCGCTTATGTTGTCCTCATTAAAGTATTATTCAAGGCAAATTCTAAATTGTCCGGAGGACATCGTAGACGACATTTGCGTCTAGGACCATTTTGCTAACTGGGTAAGTAAACGTGTATGTATGTATATGCTATAATACATATATGTTTATTATAAATCTATAATATAAATAACACATATTAAATTATTTATGTATTTATACATACAAGAAATACAAATGTAATACCATTTAAATCACTTGGTACTTTTCCTGGAAAACAATATTTTGTAACCATTTAAAGCCTTTTATATATTTCTCATTTCTATTGTATGTGCATATGCATTTGTTTATTTCGTACATCTAAGCATATGTATATTTATATATATGGAAATATGTTGAAATGTAAGTCGTTTTGTCGAAAGTCCATAGATATACTGAAAAAAAGTACCAAAAAAATATATAAATAAATATATAATAATATACAAGCAGGCCGTCACTGCTTTAAAACTGTCACGTAACGACGCCATGAAATTCTAATTTATACAGATTGAGACGTTCCGTCACCGTGACATTTAAATTCGGTAAGCATTTACATTTTAAGCAAATAACAAAACGGACCAGACGTTTCGTTAGGGGACGTGGACGTTCGGCTAACTTTACCTTAATACTTCTTTGTGTTTGTTTTTGAAAAACAGATAACACGTTCTTACATTTTCTATAAGTGCACAAACGAGCTTACAGTACGTTACGGTACGTTACACTGCAATTCATGACATTTACGGTCGGCTAAAGCGGCCTTAAGTTTGCCCAATATTCAATTAGAAAAATACTTAAATTGCGGGTACATTTGCAACAAGAGTAAGGAAAACGTATATAAATTACACACTATTTAAATAACTGGTTTGTTATACCAACATAACCGGTTTATTTTATATTCGAAAAAATGACATTTTAAAATAACCAGCTTGGGCAGAACTAAAATAACCGGATAATTATCATTCTATATCCGTAGTAACAAGTCCGTTAAGCCAAATTTTGAGACTTATACGAACCGAAGACTGATTTCTCAAAATTAATTTGGATAATTTGGTAGAGTTCTTCAAGCGTAAATCTAGTCAAGATGATTAGCCAGAGTATACTGATCATAAATGTTAAAAAATAAGAGCAGTATGACAGTTCATTTGACAGCTAAAATTTTCGTAAGTTATATCGGGCTTAAAAAAACACCCTTTTCGGATATAAAAAGCGTTTCTTATTTCAAACACACAATTTGTTTTGTGTAAGTTATGCAATTTTGGAAAATTTTATAGTTTAATCTGTGAAAAATTGAATTTGGATTCCGGCAACACTGGTGTACTAATACTACACGTTTTCCATCCTACGAACACCAGACCACCACCTCTAACTCACTCGATCACTGGCGAGTGTAATGATAAATGATTCGTTTCGTTAAAAGGTTTTTTATTTGCTCTATGATATGCAATGCGTCTTTAAAAGATAAGACTGTGAATTTTGTTGATTTTTTTATATTTAAAATTTCGTTTACTGGTTATTTATTTATTTTTTTTTTTTTTTTTTTTTGTATTTTCTATTTTAGTTGGTTGGTGATTATTGTGTATGATGTTAATGCGTTTGAAGAAAAAAAAAACTAATTCTCGACATTCTAAATGCCAACGCAAATAAAGAAAAAACCGACAATTTTTGTTCGTGTATGTGTGTGTGTAGTTTTTTCAACGATTTTTTTTTTTCAAAAATTTTAGTGTGTTTTTCGGGTTGACATGACAGCATGTTGGAGGTAATGTTTTGCCACTGACAAGAGACCCTACCGAAAATAAATTAACACAAAACATACAAATCTATAATTTTAACTTGAACAAATACTTTTTGTCTTTTTCCACCCCACTTTTCACTACCACCACTTGATTCTTAAAATCTTAAAAGAAAGTACTGAAAATATTCAAGCAAATAGACTTCTAAAACGTTTGAATATTTTTAAGAATTTTCTCCTCATTAATTATATTTTTCTATTTTTTCCACTTTTTTCATCTTCGAATATTTTCCCATTTAATTTCAAAATTTAAAAAAATAATAATACTTTGTTGTTGTTCTTAAAAAAATATTGTAATTTTTCTTTCTAAATTTACCAGAAATCGATGACACTTTGTTGTTGTTTTGCCTTAATTTTCAATCTTGAAATAAATATTTGTCTTGTCAACAATTTATGAGATTTTTTTTGTAGTTTATTTTTTTTCTTTTTTTGAAATTAGTTTTAAATTTCTTTAATGTGAATTATTTTTGTATCTTGTCTAAATTATAAACAATTTGTTACTACCAAATTAAATTTTTAAATTATACCTAAAAAAAACATTTTAACGAATTTTGACATTTTGAATAAAAACCCAAAATATTTACACCGGGAGAAATATTTTGTGTTTGGAAAGTTTTGAATCAAGTTTTCGCTGTTTAAGAACAAAGAGATCCACTTGTGAAATTTGTCACAAGAGACGTTACTCGGTAATTCAACAGCCTGGCCCACGATATCGACCGATATCGTCCGCTTGAATGTTCAACGACAAGCAGCTAATTTGCGCCCCACTTACAATTTTCAGCAAGACAAGTCGATCGACAATGCAAGCGAACGATATCGTAACCGTTTTCTTTGCGACCCACTAAGAAATATGATGGGACCACAAATGTCAAAATCCGTCACTTGTGTTGTGGTTGTCGACAGAGGCATTTCGTTTAAAAATTGAACGAAATTTTCCTTTACACACCAACGCTAACCGTTTTGTTATGCCACAATAGTGGAGAGGGTCCTACCGCTAACTATTGAAAGGACCGCAAGGCAGGCCTTTTTGAAGGCCCCTATATTCCTTTCTAAAAGATTCGCATCGTACGATATCCTGCCTTCAAAAGTATGGTTTCTAGAAGGTATACAAGACCGTCGAATATATTCAGTACCCATTCGGATGGGAGTTGTTTAGTTTTATTTTATTTTTTTAGGGTCCTTCTCTACTCCCTTCTTTGGAAAGGGAACGAATTTGTTTTTTAAGGGAGTGTAGAAGGGCTTACTCCCAAAGACAGCCTATGTAAAACATATATAAGTATGGAATGCGGCGAGAAGGGCTGGTGTCTGCTAAATAAGGCCTTTTATTAGGCCTCTTCACTCATTCTTTTTGTCGCTGGGATATTATGCATTTGTGCTGATGTTTGAAGCCTTTAAATATTTTAAGTATACCGATTTATTCAGAATCACTTTCGCAGTCTATGTAACGATGTCCGTACGACTGGCTGTCCATGTAAACCTTGCGCAAAGTTCAGGTCTCAATTTCGGAGATAATTAGATCAAATTTTTACTGTAATATTACAAAGTTTTAAAAAGATTACTTAATCGCTTTAGTGCTGTCAACTCATTACGAAAAAATGTTCAATCAGCCTGACCACAAAAATTGTGATGTTTCGATAAAAAGGCATCAATCTTAGTAAATACCTAACAGAATTATTTTTAAATAATAAAATTGACAATCAGAAATGATTTTCTTACTGTGAATAGATTGTTTGTAACAATTAAATATACACATCTTAAATTGTTGAAAGTTCAAAAGTTCCAATCACCGAAAGCATTTATTGTTTTCCTCTTATAAGAAATAGCTACATTGGCAACACTGATACGTTCCTTGAATAACCTCTAACAAAAATTTTTATTTAAACAACATTTTTGAAATTTTATCGCATATAAACAATAACCGTTTATAACAAAGTATCAATTTTAGTTAATGTTCATTGATAACTTTATTGGAGAAATATAAAAGAATTTCATTGTTAAAAAAAAAGTTTCGTTTTAAAACTCGTACTTTGACGATTTTTTTACAATCCCTGTTGGGTCGTTCAGTCTATTAAATGTAAGTTAAGTATTTGGGTTTTTTTAACTTTAGATTAGATATTATTATTGCCTACAACAAAAACAATAGTAAATAGTTTGTTGGAGGCCAATAAAACTGAATTTTTTTTTTAATGTGCCGTCTCAGACTCAGAGTGATTAGAGTTAGTCGATGAAAAGTTATACATAAAATAGAAAAACTAGGGCAACAATTCAAGAAAAACGCATTCAAATTGTAAAGTTTTGTATAAGAAAATGTTCAGATTGGTCATATAATGTCAGTATCAACTTCAATCATCATATTTATAATTTTAATGATCTGCCCACTTGAAATCGTAGATATCAGTCATTATTATTGGGGTGTATAACTTAGAAGTGCTTTTAATTTTAGACAAATTTTGAAAGTGTATTGTAAATTATTGAAACAATATTAATTGATTCAAAGTATTCGCTATCGTTAGCTATTGCATTGGTAGCATAATCATGGTTTTTTTTTTGTAGCTTTAACATTTTAAGTTTTCCAGTTTTATTTTGACAAAAGGCTTAACTTATAACTGCAAGTGCTAGCAATCTATTTGGACTCTACGAGTCTTCGTGAGTTAGATCTAAGTGGGCTGATCACACCAGAATCTAATACGAAGTGGGTCCACTTGATCAGTGTAGTATTCTCGAAGGAATTTCGGATCATAAGATTATGACCTTAGAATTCGGTATAATACCACCAGTGAAGTTTTCGGATAGCGAAGTATAGCGTGGATCCAATGGGCTGTTTGAGGGGTGGGAAGTATTCACGGACAGGTCCAAGAAGGACACTGACGTGGAAAGTTCAATCAGACTCCCGGATGAGTGCATTGTCTTTTTGGCTGATATCCTAGCGATCTGGATGGTGATGGAGGTGATACTGGTTTAGGTTGTATGGGGTATGTGGTGACAATTTACGTTGATAGTCAGGCTGCGCTCAGAGCATTGACAAATTTTACGGTGCGATCGTACCTGCTCGCACGGTGTAGGAATGCTCTGAAGGAGCTAATGAAGGCACTCAAAGTAAGTCTGTGGTGGGTACCCGGACACTGAAAGGTGGATAGTAATGGTGAGGCGGACGAACTGGCAAGATAGGCTTCGAATCTAGACTTAGAGGTAAGGAACGGGGGGTAGATTGTAGATGTAGATAGATTTCACGATGAACTTGGGTGTATCGCTTGATGTAATCCAGAAAATCTCCTGGGGTTTATCAGGGAAAGAGGACGGTTGTTTCTTATGTGGGGAGTGTAGTGGGAGTTTTTCCCCATGTAGCATAGATTACATAGATATGACTCCCTTAAAATGGATAAAATAGGAACTGTGAATTCAACACACTTGCAAAAGTTCACCTCAATTTTTTGACATATATTTTGTAAACAATAAACCATGGTGAAATTACTAGAAGGTGGCAGCACTACGTGTTGTTGTACAACAATACAACAAAAACAGGCAAATTTGTTTGTGTAAAGAACCCAATGCTGTCAAAAATTATGTACAACAACGTTGCCATGGATTGTCTTTTCCGGCCAAGCCTTAGGGGGAACTGTTACATGTTTAATATACACATATATGAATTCGATCCAGTACCGCGATTTTTTTGGACGTAATGGAGTATTGATGGATCGCGATCCATATTGCAGAATAGTCTAATTTTATGTGATCCATGATCCTGATCGAATATTACAGATATCTACTCCTTTAAAAGTGTTTGTTTAACGTACAGTTTTATTTCTGTTATTTATTACATTTTGCACTTGTACAACAATACTGTATTAACTCAACATTTTTAATAGATAGAATTTTACATTAAAGGCATATCAACTACGGTTTCATTACCAAAAGGTAGACAAAATAGCCACTACATATATTTTTACAGAAGGTAGATATTAAGTCGCATGTTGATTTTTTACAAATAGTGAAAAAATATAAATTTTGAGTAATACACTACTGTTGAACAAGTGCGATATATTTATTTTTAAATGTTTATAAGATAATAAAATGGTTCGGTTCCGAAGGGTTTTGGTAAAAAAGTTTGGTCGAATAGAAAATTTTCAATGGCAACGCTGATCTGCAACAAATAAAACAAAAATATTATGAACAAATTACTAAAAAAAAATCATAATTAAAATTTTTAAGTTACATGAATTAAAAACTATTATGTTTCCACTTTTTCTTCACTGCAAGTCCTTTGGAGGTTTAAAGAAATAGGCGTACAAGTGCATATTAAAGATTAACGAATTTTTAAAACGTACGCACAACGTGTTCACAGACAAAATTATTTCTGTTTTTATTTATTATATACAAAAAATACATTAGCACAACTAAAGACGCACATATAAAAACCAATTACGATTTATTTTTAGCAATTATTTTAACTTTTTTACACAATTTTCATTTAAAACCCGCACAAAAATGATTATTTTTTTAACGCACAATAATTTTTTTCAAGAATGTAAACATAAACAAAGCAAAATGACAGACTTTGGTTCTCACCACAGTTCAAGCAAAAAATAGCCAGATGCCGTAGTGCTGCCACCTGTAGTTATTGCACCATGCAATAAACAATTAAAAAACAAATTTTTTATAAAATGTATTTGATGTGTTTTTTTACAATTTTTTTAAAAGAAATTTAAATTTGTTGCATTTAAAACAATGCCTAAAGTGTTATTCCGTACTTTTCTTGGCGCTGGTTCCTTATAATATTATAATATAATCGTAGAAAATCCAAAAGAAAAACCACTCACATTCGGGTTTTAAAGTGTTTCCGTGGGCTGTTCGTATGCGAGTTGAGGAGCTTGTTCCTTAGGCGTTGCTCTCTGGGTAAAACAGGAGTCTTTATCTCAAGCTTGTACAGCATAAAATTTACTCCCATAATATTTCAATGCGATCAATGTTAGAATCTTATTTAATGATGTTTTTTAAAAATGATTTTAAATTGAAGTAAAATGATTTATTATTTTCTTAATTTAATTTTAATTACTGCAGTAGGGGATTTTTGTTGTGCAATTTCTGTTGCTATTTTTACGAAATTATTAATGCAAATTGTTGTCTCTTTTTCAGACAAGGCAGAGGTTGCTGCTTTCATTTATTTACAATTGCTACAAAAGAAGTGCAATTTCGTTCTACATACCTCCTAATTATGTAACAAGGAATGCTTATTGATCTGACTAGATGAATTGAAATTTTTCTTTGCCGTTTGCAACTCTCTTTATTTTTTTCGACGCCGTTTTTACTCATATAGATTTAGTTAACTTAAAATTATGTATTCACATAAATAAATTTATGTAAAGCTTCGTCTAGACGATAAGCTGAATCAGCAAATGTACTCGTATGCAGCAAATGCTGTCTATTAGCTTATTGAATATGCGAGGCAGCGTTTCCGTTGGATATTTTCAAAAAGTACCAATATCTACAAAAATAAGTGACACCAAAAAGGTTATTTAAAAATAAGTGCACCAAATTAGGTTTTTTCCACGTATTTTTTCAATTTATTTGAAATTTCAAATAACATTTTATAAATGGAATAAAAACATAACCGAAATCGTTTTAAAATATCACCGAAATCAAATCTTTTTGCAGGTCAATTCTACCACATCCAGTTATTTTTTATAATCTAGGCAAATATTTCGCCCGAAATAAGGCGGTTATGCTAATACATTTTATCATTACTTGAGAACGATTTGTCTAATTTTGATCAAAATACTGACAGATGATTATGAATAAAATTTTCTTTTATATTTAAGATATTCGCGGTGATACTTTTTTGGAAAATTAGTACTATTTTGTTTTCAAAAATTCATACAAAAGTTAAAAGTACAAAAATTAAATTTTTATAATTTATCTGAAGCGAATTAAATGCGGCAAATATCATGAGAATCGTAGGACAAGGATTAGTTTTATGTTTTACGAATTTATTGATGTGGGCATGACTAAAATTTCGCCCGCAGTAAGACGATTATGTTAATATATTTCGATTTGGATACAATTACCACCGAATTATTTGGGATGAAATCCCATTTTAGTCATCCTAATAATAGTTTTATAATATTTTCAACAGCTTCGGAGATATTCAGAAATAGTGGCGGTAAATGTTGTAAAGCAAAATGATTGCTATTTTTTGGTTTTCAAAAATTCATAAAAAAAATTATAAGGGAAAACATTTAACATATTAAAATTTATCGGAAAACCAGGTATTTATTTTGCGAATAAAATAAGAGATTAGTCATGGAAATCTGTTGACAAATGTAGATTTAATTCAAAATTTTTTAAACATTTTGTTTATAATACGTATGTATACTTAAATTTCATGAAAGTACGTTCAGGTATAAATGCTGCAGTTTTATAACAATCTAATTTGTTCTTTTCGGTGTGTTATTTGACGACAAAGAAAAAGATTTCGTATAAGCATATTTACATATATTCAAACCGTATAACTTACATTAATAAAACAGAAAGTACAAAAGAGTATCTCATTATTAAGTAAAAAGTATCAAAAAAGTGGCATGAATTACAAAAAGTATCACATTTGGGTGCATTTTGTAAAAGTAGCAAAATAGTTTCCACGCAGTCGAAAAAGTGGCAAATTGCTACTTTAGTAGCATCAACGGTAACGCTGATGCGAGGTATCTACACGACAATGATGGAAAATTCGGTACTATTGTACTATTTTCAGTACTTTTTTTTATTCTAAAAATACGACGGTGCCTAAGTTTTAGTACTCTTTTCTTTTTATGGTGTCTTGTTAAGAAATCCAGCATTGGTATTTTTTTAACATTAACAAAATTGCCTACATGCCATTAATATACGCATGTTGCGTTGGCGGATTTCCCAGAATCAAAATTTATAAAAATGGAAAATTAAAAACAAAACGAACGAACTTATATTTCCTGATATTTACCGTATTGCGATCGGACTTTTGTCAGTATCCCATTCATCAACAGCAGTTTCAATGCAAAATTTTACAAAAACGAAGAAAGAAATCACCACGACTAGTGATCTTTTTAAGTAAATTAAACAAAGTGCCTGCCAGTCTTAGACGTAAAAATGTATGCACTAGGGTATTCATTCGTTTAATTAACTATCATATTGTGAACTGGAAGTTAAAGTAATAGTTAGTGAAAGGGCCAAAATAGATTAGGAAATGCCACAGGGCTATCAAACATCCAATAGTGACATATATTGAACCACTTTGCGGAATGCTCCAATTGTTATAAAATTTTGCACAAGCAAGTTTCTGCGACAATTAGCGATGTAATGCAAGGGGCGCTGGGCGAACTGTCAGCATGAGCGACTGATAAGGGTTTGGGAGTTAATCCGGAGAAGACAGAATTAGTTCTTTTTACTAGGAGGTACAAGGTGGAGAATTTTAGGCTGCCGGTACTAGGGGGAGTAGAGCTTAGGCTATTTGTTAGTGCTAAGTATCTACGAATTTTTCTGGACAGCAAGCTGTCCTGAAGCAGGAATACTTAGGAGAGACTAAAGAGGGGTCTCAATGCCTACTATGCTTGCAGATCGTCGATATGTAGGAGCTGGGGACTCCGGCCGTCAGTTGTGGGATGGCTGTACACTTCGGTGGTTAGACCAATTCTTACGTATTGATGCTGTGTTTGGTTGGAGCCATTGAAACTGGCTAGTCGGAGGGACCTTCTGTCTAAGGCTCAGAGGTATGCTTCGACCGGCATGACAGGTGCCTTGAGAAGTACCCCTCAGGCTTCTCTGAATGTTATTCTTCATCTTCTGCCTATAGAGGAGTATGTGATGGGAATGGCAGCGAGGAGCATTCTTAGGCTGAGGGAGATAAGGCTGTTAGAAAATTTATCGGAGGGTCACTCGCGGATCTTGGGTGAAATTAGTAATAGTGGTTATTACCTGGGCTCGCCCGGCTCTACGGATTATTTGGGCACTAGGGTCGACGGATTATTTGGGCTAGTGGACGATTGCAGGATGGCTCTAGGAGGAATCTTAGGGAATTATGTTGTGAGGCTCTGCTGGTTACCGAGTCACTGAAACATCACCGGCAACGAGATAGCTGATGAGTTGGCAAGACTGGGCTCGGTAATGGAGGATCCTGACAGTTTGCAGGTGGTCAGGCCTCCAATGGGCTTCTACTTTGGGAGAATTAGGGAATGGATTCTGAACGGGACTAATCGGGCTTGGGGGCCGAACGGACTGCCGAGTATCGCGCATGCTGTGGCCGATGCCTAGTAGGTCAAATTCGGACGCGCTGCTGGGAAAGTGTAGGGCCTGCGTCAGGACCATGATAGGTATTATCACGGGTCACTGTATGATAGGCAGAAGAGCGGTAAGAATGGGGTCTAGCTTATCGGATATATGTTGGCTGTGAGAGGACCCAGAGGAGTTGTAGACAGTTGAGCACTGTCTGCGCCAGTGTCCCAGGTTACAGAACAGCAGGCTGATGTGGCTGGGTTGCACATTCCTGCACGTATTGGGAGATGCCTCGGGCTCGAGAATCTGACGGGATTCTAATGGGAATGATCTGGCTGCGCGGCAGGAGGCTGGGGACTGGAAACATGTAGGGCAGTTTTCCTGTTTGGTAGTGTTGTTTTTGCTTGTTCTGTCCGATTTCTTATTTTCCTTTACTGTGGTGTCACTTTTTACTTCTTCTACTCTTTCACACTAGATTTATTTAACTTCTTTCTTTCACTAATTAAGTCGTCACAATGGACCATGGTGGTCTCTGGGTGAAGTTAGCTTCACACCAGCCTTTCTTACCTTGCAGAAGCTTGTTTATGACTACAAATCATACTTATAGATTTATTGAAGGTCGGGCGGTTATTACCCATAGGCCCTATATAAAGCCCCGTCGTAATAAATAACGCAATTGAAGTAAGATTTGGTCTGTCATAGTTCATAACACTAATAATCGCACCACTTAATATCGTGATGATCAGTCCATAACTTACCAAAGGGCCCATAATTAGTGTACTTTTCAAATAGACTTTTATACGCCTAAAACCGTAAGGAATTATAACACACTGTGAGGACTTTACAAACCTTGGTTTTTAATTTATTACGGATCCCATATAAACTGCCTGTTCATCGATTTCGAACGTTAACGTCCGCATAGAAAATTACATTTAAAACCAAAACAAATTGCGAAATTTTGTTTTAGTATTAATTTTGAAATTTTGTATTTGTTTTAAATGCAATTTCCTATGCGAACGTTAACGTTCGAAATCGTTGAACAGGCATATATCGAATATATCACAATTAATAGATCCCAAATAACTGCCACTTCTGAAATTTTCTAACTCTCGATGAAGGCTGTTTAACATCTGACACAGCCTTATTTAGCACGTTTACTTGTTATATTTCAGATTCGAAGTCATTATTTAAGATTTCTTTATTGATTGCTACTGCGAACTGTTTTGGAATGTTGCAAACATCTTTTTAAGAAAGAAAATACTATTGCAATATGCTTTGTAGTATTTTTCCAAAAAAATCTCACAATTATTTTATTAATAAAAAACTGATTACAAAAAATACGATTTAAGGAAAATACTAGATACAATGAACACAGACAAACAACTACTTTCTATCCCAATTAACCATAACTTTAATAATTTTGTGCTACTTGAAATACTCCAATACAAAATATGAGAAAATATATAAAATAAATGTTGTAAGTGTTTACGCAAATTATTGTGTCATGTAGGTTTTTTTTTAACCCTAATCGAATCCAGTCAAAATGTGCCTAAATGTCGTTTTACACTATCACACAAGTCTTACGTATTTTGACGGAAATGCACCTCTGATATAATTATTGTTTGGAAATTTTCCAAAACCAATAACAATTTATAATGAGAGAGTTGTACTTTTTTGAAAATACGGAAGACTTGTGTGAAAGTATAAAGCAGCAATAAGAGGCACATACAAAGGCTTTACATATAATATTTTTTTAATTTTTTTTTTTGTATGAAATCCCATATTTGTTTTATTCTGTACTTTAAGCAAGCAAAGGAATATTTGAACGATGGGCGTTACCAGTATTTTTGTAGACAAATACTGCAAGACTGCTTGAACATTCTGCATAACTTTGGTGGGTACATATCGAGCCATAACCGCAAAAAAAGCTTAAGCGAAAACATTTTCAAATTTTTTCGTTTTTATACCCTCCACCACCACTGTGGTGAATGAGGGTATACTAAGTTTGTCATTCGGTGTGACACTTTTTTATAATTCATCTAAGAACCCATAAAGTATATATATTCTGGCTCCTTGATAATTCTAAGTCGATTTAGCCATGTCCGTTTGTCTGTCCGTCTGACCGTCTGTGCGTCTGTTGAAAACACGATCACTTTCGAAAAAGTTTGGGAATGAAATCCAGTAACATCGGTTCAGTAGGATCAGAACTATGAATCAAAATGTGGAACCACCACCCTAAAAAAGTTGATAATTTTGATACAAAAACTAACATAAATGATGAAATAATGCACGGAATGACATAAAATTTTGCACGAATTCGCTATACGACTGCAACTCATACTGTTGAATTTCGCGAAGATCGGTCCATAATTGACTATAGGCCCCATATAAATACGACTTCCGGAAAACAGTTTAGTACGCCTAAAACCGCAATAAACCCCACTTTGGGAAAATAATTAAATTCGCCTAAAACCATCACAGATATAGATATTGCGGTAAAATTTCTTAATTAAATTCATATGGTCAGAAAAAATATCATGCAAATTTGTGAAATTTACTGTTAACGCTAAAACTAATTACACTGCTGTATTGAAATTTATTCCAATTTATTTTTTGTAATACCAGAAATCAGTCTTCAGAATTTTGGGATGATTGGTCCATAATTTACCATAGGTCCAATACAAATTACCCTCTTGAAAATTATTTTAGTTCGGCTAAAACTTTTACGAATCATGATATTTTACTCAAGCCAGTTCAAAGTTCTAACAAGAAACGCATAAAATTTTCTTATTGTCGGTCAATAATTTAATTCCGGTGTAAACCGCAACTAATTTTAATGCTGACGTTCGTTTTTGTGAAGAGCCCACTCATGTCGGTGGAGGGTATCAAAGATTCGGCACAGCCGAATATAGCAATCTAACTTGTTTTTAATAAATGAATTTATTGGCAACACTTGCATCATCTCCTAAAATCTCATGGTCACAGAAGGTACCGTTACCAAAAACAATTTTAGTTTAAGCTCCAATTTTCATACAAAATTCGTATGAAATATAATAAAAAAAACCTTCTCCTGTAAAATTTTGTTTTTGTCGCTTGAGCTTTTTTTGCGGTTATGGCTCGATATAGCATCTACATCGCATATTTATCTGATTTACCTCGGCTATTAACTTTATCAATGAACCATCGAAGGCAAATTTATAGCACCTTCTTATCCGATATAAGGAATTTCTTTAAGATTATATCAAGATTTTGCATCACAAATCCAAAAGATTTGTATGTCATATTTGTCTGGCACTGATATTTGTCCTCCAAACGGCACCAATTTCTCAAATTGCAATTAAGTACCCCTTAAGCAATTTTTTATGGATGCGTTCCCAAATATCGTGAAAGGAGCAAACTTGTCCTAAATTCAAAAATAACATTAGGGATATTTCTCATAATATCTCATATAAGAAATAAATAAAAAATAAAAATACAGTTTCATCTAGAAATTTTAAAATCTGTAACAAAACACATTAAAGTAGGAATTCAAAGAGCAGCAAAAAGAATAACTTATATTAAGGAAAGTTACATTTAAAAATTAAAAATGTGTGTGAAAGTCACATGTTGACTGGATTAGGGTTAAAGAAGACACTTAAATACTTGGTCATATAGCAACTTATCACATTTTCATCTCAAAGATCTCTCAATTTGAAGGGGTGTTTAGAAATATGATAAGTCGTATCATTAAGATAGACGAACACATCGATTAGCTGCGTTAACATATTCCTTGTGCTAACAATGAATAAGTAGCCGAGAAATGAAATGGTAATGAAGAAGATAAATATAGAATCTTTTTTCATCTATGGGTTTCTATTAAATAGTTTCAAAATGCACAAGATATTTAATGAAAATCTTTGACTTGCTATTAAATTTAAAATAAAGAATCTTATGGTTGCATAAGATTTTCTCTTAAATCTTTGGGTTGCACAAGTTTTTCTCCCAAAATATTTCGGTTGCATATTAAAAACAAATACAAATTTAATTACCTTTGACTTTTTTTTGTTTTATTATTTTATAATTTTAGATATTTCGGGAAAACTGTTATCATTTATTGTTGTGACATCAAACTCAAAGCGCAAGAAGTAGAGATTCTCTTCTTTTATAGATCTAATTTAGGAATTATTCAAAAACTTACCTGAAAAGAAAAAAAATTAAATTTGTTTTTGAAAATTAATACTGGTATTATGAAAATCATAAAATTAAAATATAAATATTTACTGCCTGTACGGTTTCGTACGTTACCGTTCGCATAAAAAATGACATTTAAAACAAAAACCAATTTTGAAATCGATGAAAAGGCAGTTAATCAAAAATATAATAAAATTGGAAAAATATACAACTGGTTCCAGACTAATTCACTTTTTGTTTAAAGATTATTTGGTATGCATAATAACCATAATTTAGGATTAAAACCCCGCAAAAAGTCTTTCGTTGGAAAAGAGTTATCAGCAGAAATGTAGACATGTTTGGCATTTCTATACCCTACACCAACACAGGTAGGAAGGAAAACACGCCACAGCCATCCTTAAGTACAACGATCTTGTTAGAATTACTTCCTGATACGATTGAAGTCGATTAAGCTTCTGGGCAAAGTATAAGTTGAACTTTTTAAGATATACTTCATGCCTTAACTTTGATTGGCTATAGGACGAAGCCTGTTGAAAATAGTGAGAATCGCTTCATAATTTCACCAAATATTCTGCAGAAATAGGGAAGTGCTCTAAATATTTTAGTGTTTTAATGAAATTTACCGTTGACATGTTTTACTGGAACCGTAATCACGTTAACAAATTTTATGGAAAACAGTCCATATTTGACCGCAGTAAGACTCCCAATAAGGGCTTTAACGGTTCGAAATTTCTTATAAACGCTGGTAAAGGCCGGTATCCACTATCCTACAAAATCGTACGATTCATTCACACGAAAATCTGACGGAATTCTATTCGACATAAAAAAATGTCTGCAAAATCTGTTGTCTATGCCACACTATCCCACAAAAAAGATGCAAACTCAAATGACGCATCTACTTTACTATTTCTCGAATCTCTTGGGCGTTACGTAGGTTGTATAATGTTGCATTTTATTTACCTTTATCGATAAAGCGACGAATTGCTTTATCTTTATGTTTACCCTTATTAATTTATGGCATTGAAGTTTATTCCAGCACCTCCGTAATGAATAGGTCTAGATTGAGAGTCTGTTTTAATAAGGAAATTCGGTATATTTATGGTGTTCGTATCGATAATCATGTCTCTGAATATTACCTAGATTTATTTGGTTGTTCTTTCGAAAAATATATTGAATTAAGGCAAATATTATTTTTTTACAAAACAATAAAATATTGTAAACCCGATTATCTTATGAGTAAATTTCATTTTGCCAGTTCTAATAGAACACATTCTTTAATATATCCTGCATACTCTTATTCAGTTATGGAAATGTCGTTTCGTGTAATCGTTTCAAGGATATGGAATAGGGTGATAGAGGTGATAGAGGATTTTCTCACTCTTTATCAGAATTTGAACATATTTTCTTATCGAATTTATAAGAGACTTAACTTTTCTTTAAAAAATAAATTATATATATATATTTATATTTTTATAACTTATTCACTCACTAATGATGTTACTCCTCTACTTTCATTGCGAATGAAAGTTGTAATGATAATTTTATTAAAGTTCTTGAGTATACCCAGTTTTTATCGCTGAATAATAAACACAATTTAATTTTAACTTATTTGAACATTAATGAGTGTAGAATAAATATCATTAAATTTTTTAAATTTTTTATATTTTTTATATTGTTGCCATCTTATGGGCTACCTCAGTTTTGCCACAGCTTTCTTCCCGAAATTTTTTATTGCAATAGGTGTGTGTAAATCCCAATATTTTTTAGATTAAGTATTATTGTTAAGTGAAATTATTATATGAATTACATTTAGTAATTATAATTTAAGTCTTAATTTTACTCTCGATCTCATTGTAGACTAGCCAACTAGGCCCTACGGGCTTGCGGCATCCATTTTTAATAAATATATAAATAAATAAATAAATAAAATGTTATTATCAGCTGTTTTCAATCTTTTTAACTTGGTAGCACTGAATTAAGTACAACCAAAACATGGTTGCATTTCATGTAATCTACTTTAAACCCAATCAATAAAGGTTTTAAGATGGTTTTTACAAAATTATTTTGTATGATAGAACCAGGTTTTCATGACTGGTTTCATCGTTAAAGCCAAAATTTGTCTTAAAACCTTTAGTGTGAAAACACCTAGGTTGTTCACGGTAGGCTGGTTATCAGGTTATATGATTATTTAGGTATATTCACAACAACTAAATAAATTTTTTAAATTTTTTTTAAATATATTTTGTTGCTGCTTAAATAAATACATGACCATTTAACCTGATAATCCGCCTTTCGTGAAAAACCTAGCTGTAACTAATTTTTTTATTTTTTATTAATTTGTAATGTAAAAATATATTGTAAAATTAAAACGGGCCAAGGGACCATGTCATTAGTTAAAGGTTAAAACAAATAATTTAAATATACGGCAATGTCACAGAGTACAATTCCGTTCGGAAACGGAGTTCATTCCGTATTTTGGTGCTTCAGAAAATTTAAAAAAAAAACTTTACCAAATGAAACCATTTTTGTTTCCATGAACGGAATGGGAGTTTTCTGTATCCTTAAATCCAAAAAACTATCAAAATATACTTCCTAACAATAAACAAATACATATGTTTTCTTCGGTTCCGAACGGAGTCATTCCGAGCGGAACTGTACTCTGTGACATGGCTGATAGATTTTGGTATTTCAAAAACAATTTTTGTTCTAGTAAGTCAGTAATTGCCTATATGTCCCAAAAAGGTTTCAATATGGTTGGGCTTGCCCGATTATACTTTCTCACTTGTTGTTTATTCTTTTATGTTGGCTTCTCCCAAAGGCGATTGAAACTTTTACCATATAAAAACGCACTAGGGATATAAACGCACTATTTATTTATGTATAGCCAAGATTCAAACCTCGAAATATTTAAGATTTGAAGTGGGCTCTGCCATTTTTGAACACGACAAATCCAATATGAGGATAAACAAGTAAGAGTGCTATATTCGGCTGTGCCGAATCTTTGATGCCCTCCACCGACATTAGTGGGCTCTATATGATATCTACACATTTAAAAGCCTATAGGAAAAAGTATTATTGAGTTTTTTTTAGATTTTTCGGAAGAAGTTTAGAGGTCGCTACCACTGATGACCTAGAACAGTTTTTGACGTGGTGCGTGCAACTGCTACATTAATAATTTTGTAGTTATCCAACCCATTCAATAGGCTTAGATCATTGAGAGGAGTGTATCGAGGGCATTGGCAGAGGTGCGTACCAATTTTTGATATTTATTCTTAAAATAAATGAACCAAATTCTAGTAAGGCATCAATTTTTTAATTGTCCATGTAAGATTGCGGCTGGTTCCAAAATATTCATATTTTTTAAGAATATATAATTTTCTTCATCCAGTGAGGCCGATTAATAGCTCCTATGTAAGAACTCCAATGTATGATTTTTGAAGAAAGCAAAAGCAAAACGTCTAATGCTAGGAACACAACTGGGACGAACGACGAATTTCGCCCAACACGACGAATTTTTCCGTAAAAATTCGCTGAGTAAATTCGTCGTATGAAGCACAATAACGACGAATAGCTGGCAGCTTTTATAATTGAGAAAGTTGATTACTGTTTGTGCAAAGAGAGAGAAATAGTGTGACCATATTCAAAAAAATGATGCTTAAAAATAAAAACACAACTAAAAACTATTTCTATAGCAAAATTCTTTGTAAACTCATTTTATGTGTTATACAATAAAAAAAAACAATTATTAAAGTAAAAAGCAACTTTATTTACTAAACTACTTCTTAACTAAAACCAAACATGGTCACCTAGTACTGATTTGTTCGTCGTTCGCCGGCGTATGAAATAGAATTAAATCTATTTGAAGTTCGCCGTGTCTGGCGAATTTTCGCCCGCGCCCTGATTGTGTGAATTTTCATATACACAAACGTCTTTTATTTTTGGCGACGAATATTCGCGGCCAAAAATTCGTCGTTCGCCCCAATTATGTTCCTAGCATAATTTTTATATGTTTGTTGGGTATGAGTAATTTAATCATAAACTGGGTACAAAGCTGAAAACCTGTATAACTCAGGAACTGTAAGAGCAAATTCAAAAATAGTTTTTCCTAAATAATTTAGAATTAATTGATCTTTTAAACTGCATTGTTCGTTTTATTTACAAAATTTATGGAAAAAATACGGAAAATTGTAATGTAGGGTACCTAAATGAGCAAATTCATTCATACGTCTAATTTTGGCCCACAAAAATAAAGCTTGGACACTTTTCATTAAAAGTATTTATTTCCTTATAAGGGAAGAAAATCGTGGGTTTTGACAAACTTATGAAGAAAACTTAAAAAAAAATACCGGCAAACGCAATTGTTGGTAAATAGTCGACTCGAGCGACCTCTAAATTTCTTCCGAAAAATCTGAAAAAATCTCAAAAATACTTAACCCTATAAGCTTTAAAATTATGCTTGAGCATCCATGAAAATTAAAAAAAAAACGAACATAAGCATTAAAATTGGTTGCAGTTTAGACCATTGTTAAATTATTGACCGACAATCAGAAAGTTTTACGCGTTTTTTTTTAGAACTGGCTTGCGTAAAATATCATGATTTGTAACAGTTTTAGCTGAACTAAAATGATTATCTAGAGGTTAATTTGTATTGGAGCCATGACAAATTATGGACCAATCATCTCAAAATTCTGTAGACTGATTTCTCGTATTGAAAAAAAATAAATTAGAATAAATTACAATTCAGCAGTGTAATTAGTTTAAGCGTTAAATGTGAATTTCAGAAGTCTGCTTAATATGAGATCTAAGGTAAGTTATGGACCGCATATCACAAAATTTTAGTTTTAAAATTGCATGATTTTTTTCTAGCCATATGAATCTAAATTGGAAGAAATTTTACAGCAATATCTATATCTGCTGTGGTTTTAGGCGAATTTAATTATTTTCCTTAAGTGGGCTTTATATGGGGCTTATGTTATTAGTGTAATTTCTAATTTCTAAGCTGTGAAGCATTTAATGTTATTATAATAGTATTATTTATGACGGATTTAGGCGCACTGAACTGTTTTCCGAGAGTAGGGTTTATATGGGGCACAGGGTAAATTATGGATCGATCTTCACGAAAGTTGACATTGTGATTTCTAGTCCTATAAAACTTTGACGTACCGAATTTAATTATGATAGCATTATTAATTACGGGTTAAGGCGTACTAAACTGTTTTCCGGGAGTAGGCTTTATATATTGTCAGTTATGGACCGATCTCCACGGAATTTAGCAGTATGATTTGCAGTCGTATAAAACGGATTTGTGCAAAATATTATATCAATCCGTCCATTATTCCACTATTTATGTGAGTTTTTGTAACAATATTATCAATTTTTTAGGGTGGTTGTTCCACATTTTGATTCATAGCTCTGATCCTACTGAACCCATGTTGCTGGATTTCAATCCCAAACCTCTTAGGCAGGGTTACCGCTAGGAATTTTTGAAAAGGCGCACAAAAGGTCGTTTCATAAAAATAAAGTCGCACAAAAAAGTCGTTTGAGAAAATAAAAGTCAAACATCTTTTTTTTACCGTTTATTTTAATAATAAAAAGCATAGCAAAACAAAAAAATTAAACAAAACAATCAGTTTCACTTTTTTATTTTCAGTAGCCTCTTTTGCATAAGAGTTTTCATGATATCGCTTAAAAGTCTCGCAACCTGGGCAAACTATATATTTTTACACTCTCGCAAATGAACTGTCAAAATTTTTATGAGAATTCAATAACACAAACTTCGTAAATTTGTCTAACAATTGCGCTTATCAATTGTGCATTTATACAAACAGATTTTTTTTTTATGATTACCGTCGTTTTCAACGAAAAATTCAACAATTAAAACAACAAATTCTTGGACTAATCTGAGCAATTTAGTCTTTTGGCTTTATCTAGTTATTTTTAAGCACGCATTTAATTTTTAGACACAAATTTCAAGTTTCTTATATACTATATATATATATATATATATATATATATATATATTTTAATTTTTTTTGGATTGGCGTTTCTTAAATATTGACATTAATTGTAAAAAGTTACACAATAGTTAAAAAGGCGATTCTTGAAATAAGTCTCGCAAGTTTGTCCATGAAACCCCCTATTATTATTCGGTTTTTTTCTATGTCTCTGAAGATGATTGTTTTGGTTCACTAAAAGCTGTTTACAAACACTGCAAAAAGGCCGCTATGACTCCATGTCTGGCTTAAGCCCAGTCTCTTGAATACTTGCAGCGATGTTAACGTTATCCGTCTCAGACTCCGTGGTTTTATCTGCCTCTGAACGCGTATTTCTAGCTCCAATTTATTTTTCGTTTTAAAATTTCCTTTTCTTTTTAACAAGAAATCCTTTTTTAAAAAAAAAATAAATTTTATTTTTTAAGTTAAAGCAAAATATTCTCATGTTCGTACATGCCTGTCCATGTTTTACGAAAACTTCATCTTTCATTGACTCGGTGGCTAAAAATTATTTTGTAAAATAAGCACTGCAATTTTTTTAAAAGCCTTTTTGCTAAAACGTTATTTTGAAACTTTTACTGAAAATTTGCGAAGAATTTGTTCAACACATGAAAAGGTTGCACAAAAGTGATAAAAGTGTTGTCAAATGAACAAAAATCTGTGAATTTAAAATTTTAACGACTTTTTTTTTAACGACTTACTACATGTTAGATGCTTTACAAAAAAGGGTAAAAAGTCGCAACAAAATTAAATAAGTTGCAAAAGTCGGTGATAAAAAAAAGTCACACAAAAAGTCGCAGGCCGCTTAAAAAGGGTCAAATTGCGACTTTAGTCGGGCAAACGGTAACGCTGCTCTTAGGATAACTACAAAGCAATTTGAGACCAAGTTTGTTCTTTTATTTAGCATTTTTCGAAAGTGAACTTGTTTCCAACAGACAGACAGACGGACAGACGGTCAGACAAACGGACATGGCTAAATCGACTTAGAATTACTCAAGGTGCCAGAATATACTAGTGGTGGTGGAGGGTATGTCTAAAGAAACTAGACGAGTTTGGTTGTTTGCATGTAAACTCAATTCAAAAAATAAATATAATAAAAATTTTAACTCTAAATGTTGTCCATTAAATCCCAAGTAAACAAACGGTCAAAGTACATTAAAAATTTGAGAAAAAAAAACGAATTTTTGGTAGATATTCTGAAAACAAGTCGAAAAAACAAAAAATCAAACGAACTAAAAAAATATATATATTTAAAACTAATTAAACTATTTCTACAAAAATCTAATTAGTAATCGCGATTTTTTATTTTTGCATTTGTTTATTGTTGTTGTTAAATTTGTTTTTTAAAGTTTTAATTCTTGCAATGACAATGGGACTACAACAACAACGGGACGCCAACTTTTTACGTGAAAAAATTATAAAATATTCCACACCACGTGGTCGTTTTCAATTTATATGGGTTTGTGTGTGTTTTATTTTTATATTTTTTTAAAATGTTTGAATGAGAGGTGAGAAACAGATACTCTCAGCCACATGGACAGTGTGACCAGATCTGAAAAATTTGTATAGCTAAATCTGGTATAAAACATGGCCATTAAATGCTAAAAATTATTTTAAAATATGCTAAAAATAATGCTAAAATTTTTTTTTAAAGAATTTTGTTAAAAATTAATTACCAGTAGGAAACGTTATTCGAAACTAAATACATTGTAGTGACTTATTTTTTAACGAAATTGAAAAGAGTGGTTATATTTAAACAAGAGGGTTTTTGGTAAATCATCTGATACATATAAATATTCAGCACAGGTAGTTGAGATTAAATTTTTAATTAACCGATTTTATTTCTATGGCTATACAAAATTTTTTAGGAAATTTTATTTCTTATAGTTGAAAGTTATAGAAAAATTTTAGTTTTTAAATTATTATTTTTTCAGCAAATTATAGCAAAAAAATGTTTCAAACATTTGCACTATAGAATTTCTTTGTACTTTTATATCGTAATATAAAAGGGCAAATAAAATTTACAGTCAACATGATGAGAACATTTCTAATATTCCCTGAATATTCCATTATTTTTAACAAGACAGGTAAGATGTTTCTTAACATAGGAATTATCCATTTTCATACGAAATTTCATTTTGGGTACAACTATTTTTAGTCAAAATTTATTATAATTTATAAAAAAAAAATTAGTAAAATCAATAAAACTATTCGTCGTATTTTTTAAAATAATGGATAAAAAAAAGCTAAAAACATTTTCTAAAAGTGCTAAATAAAATGCCAAGTGCTAAATGAAAATTTTGCAGCTAAATAAAATATTTAATGCTAAATTTAGCTGCAAAAATGCTAAAATGCCCACTCTGCACATGGACATTAGAACCAGTATTAACAACAGCAAGATTTACAATTGTACTTGAGATAAAATAAAACTACCCGATTTAAATGCGATAACACCTGATATCAAATTACCGTTTTTATACCCTTCACCACTGTTGGGATCTAACAATTTTTTAATTGTACCGTCTCAATGACAAAAATGTACCAAATTGATATAAATTGTACCAAAATTTCGCTATAGAATAAACAAGCATACATAGTAATTCATAGCACATTTTTATTCAATTAATATAATAGCAAAACATGTAAAAAAGTATAGTCGGTCAAGTCCGACCATTCGATACCCTACACCACTGTATATAAAAAGAAATTTTCGAGAGTGCACTCCATTTGGGACCCATTCATCTATATGAGATGTGTTTGCCCTTAAGTGATTTTATAAAGGGCGCTTATATGGGGCCTATGATTAATATTGGACGTACCAGCACAACATTTTTCATGACATAGTAGCTATCGTAAAAGTTATTGTAGCCAATATTATGCCAATGCCAATATTTATAAGAAAGTTATGGCATTGAAAGCTATTTTCGGGAGTAGTATTTGTATGGGAGCTATCGTCATATATGGACTGATTCCAGTAAAATTAGGTAAGATGATTTAGATTGCAATAAATAAGTTTGGTGCAAATTTAATATATATACCAACAATATAAGACACCATTTAGGAGGGAAGTTTGTATGGAGGCTATGTGAAATTATGAACCGATTCTCACCATTTCCAGTAGGGTTTCCATATGAATTGAAACCAATGTACAAAATTTCATCAAGTTACATTAAGAGTTGCGACCTGTACTTTGCGCACAAGGTAAAATGGAAAGAAAATCAGCCAGCCTGCCAGCCACCTGGACTGGGGTACGTCGTTAAATTGTCTTAGAAAGTGATATTAAGTCGATCGGTATACGAAATGGTGGGGCTAAGACCAGTATTTTTTATTGTTACACACATCGGCACAAACTATTTTACACAGAAAAAATATTGCGCTTTCAACGCCACCTGCAAAATGAATTTGCCTTGCTATAACTCAAACTATTAACACTCATTTTCTCTTCACTGAAGCATTTCAAAATTGCAAAAAGAAATGTGTTACTTTTTTATATTTTCCCCCAGGTATTTTTTAGTTTCGTTTTTAGATTTTTTGTTTTTACAATAAACTTCGGGTTATAAATCAATTTGTATCGAAAGTTAAGAGTCCATTCAAGTTTTGCAGATCATTGTTTTATATTAATTTCTCGTCCATATAATGAACAACTTGCTGCAGGAACTTTCTTTAATTCTCTTTTGAAACTGCATTCGTGTCCACACAATTAAATTTTTGTTTTGCAGCATTTAAGTAATTTGTATGCTTTCTCCCTTTCTTCTTCTTTCTTTTTTTTATTTTACAACAAATTCTTAGAAACGGCAGGTACATGTATCAAAGTACACTTTTTCATTAATCTTCCCGCTTTCACCATAAAACCCAAACGTTATGCAGCAAATGTTTAATTAAATGAACGGAAGCTAAATGAAAAAATCGTTTGCAAAAATCTCTGGCTTTTAATCAACAATGCATTTTTAAAAATACTTAAAATTTTAATTCACACCTGATTTACACCTAAAAGAAATTACCCACGTTCTACCCACGGCAGTTAAAATTACACTCAATTCGGGAAATGACTCACGAAGTGGCAACACTGATTAAGACTCACATTTATTTGACGTTATTTCGTTTGAAAATTGATAACCAGAATTTGATTTTTGCTATTAAGTTTTTATTTTGTTTTGTCTCTGCTTCTCTGCTTCTTTTTAGCAAAAAAAATTATTTTACTTTAACGCTCAATTTGTTCTGTATTATTTAAGTGAGCGATTAAGAAGATTTTAATCTTTGTTGGAAAACAAGTTATGTGAGGCGATTTTAGCGATATTTGCAAATTTAATTTTAAATAAATTCAAGGGTTTTTTTATAAGTTTAAACCAGTGGTGGGCATGATAATTACGCTTGTATGTGTAAAGCAGCAGCACATGGCACCTAAAGTTAAAAAAAGAAAGAGTGCGATTAAATACCCTTCACCTAACGTAATGCAGCGTCTTAGACCGCTCAACCACTAACACTCTTTATTAAACAGGATAAAACAGCAAACAAAAAAATATTCCATATGTATTGCCAAACGTATTGTCTGGATAAAAAATATTATTGCGGCAATAATCGGTTTCGTATTGCGGAAGATACTTCCTTCGGGAAGAAACGTATCTCGAGAGCAACACTTCTACGCAATGCGAAGGCGATTCTTCTAGATGATAAACCAGCAATATTGCCAGGTAACCACTTATAAGAAAATAGGAAGATATCGCCAAAATATTATTAGGATGATAAAAAGTAGATTTTGCATTTTAAAAAATATTAATTTACACGCTGCCATACATTTTTATTTTTTTTATTTTCAATTTGTACTTTTTGATTTTTTTATATTAATGAACTAACAAAACTAAATTAAACATTCACGGACTTGAGTGGAAGCTTAGTTCTTTAATCTGTTATATTTATTATCGTGGAGATAACGCCCTTTTTTATATATTTTTTGATATTATACAAAACATATGGATGTACATATGCCAATAAATAATTTAAAATATTTCATTTTTTTTGTAACTTTTTAAGAAACGGAATTTTACAACATGAAATGAATTAAAATTTATTGATAATTTATCATTCTTGACTGTGCTGGGAATTGAACTCATTGTAACCACATCTCTTCAGTGGGATTTGCCGTTTTACACTCACCACCATTGACGACGGATGACGTCAATAGTCAAACATCAATCTTAAAACCATTAATCGGTTAACCAATTAACGGTTAACCGATTTATTACTACCTGATTAACTAATCGGTTAATTTAATATTGGCTATTTTCGATTAACGATTAAACCGGTTAATTTCAGTCGATTAACCGTTGTAACAAAATTTTTAATTTTGTGTAGAATTATAACAAGTATTTTGTGTTTTTAATTATTTGTTTTGTCGCATATACAAAATATTTTTCATACAAACAAAGAAGGTGTCCAGTGATCTTTATTTTAAATAAAAGTTTGCTGTCAAAAGCTTTTTGTTTCACGTAATTTGTATATGTATTCTCATATCAATCTTTTATCAAAATTAAACGAAACAATTAGAAGTGTTAAACCATTAAGATATGGCTCTAATGGCATAATGGAAGATTTTATATGTTGGGACAAATCCAGGAAAAGGACAGAGAAATAAGATATTCTGTATTATGGGTTGCTTTCGATTTATCCAACTTCTACAATAAGTGAAAAAAAAATTTCCAAGTCGAGTTTTATCAAAACTAAAGGAAAGAATCGAATAAGCCCTAAACATTTAAACCAAATTATTTATTTAAAAGATCTCCTCAAACTATTGAAATAACTAATAAAATTATCTTACAGCTTATTTTTTAATTACTACATAATATTAATGCATTAATTAAAAAATATGTATTACATATTTATGAATTATTTTTTTATTTGCTCGTTTTAGTTCAAGAACTGGGAGCAAATTATGGCAGTCGTGATCGAATACTTTTGCGAATCGAAATTATTTTTTTTTTGAAAAATTAATTTCGAGTCGTTTAGTATTAACTGAAAGAATTAGAAATAAGATTGCTTTCAAATCGAAAAAGTATTCGATCACGACTGCCATAATTTGGCCCTTGTAATGTTGTTAATGTTGTTTATTAATCGGTTAACCGATCAATTACAAAGTTAGCCTATTATTAACCGATTAAGCCAAAATCTCGGTTAATTAATCGAGCGATTAACCGACTACAGCAAAAGCCCGATTAAATGAATACCCTAGTACTGATAGACAAGCTCTCTTCTAAAAAGACTACCGGGTTACCCAAATTTAAATATTCTTTATATGGATTTGAGAAATCCAAATTTGATCCTCCAACTTTAGGAAAAAAAACTGGGAAGGGCTATTGTCTATAACTCGTCCATTTAACAACTGATTTCGTTAACTTTTACTACCAGTATTCTACTCCGATTGTTTTGGGTGGAAGTCAAACACGAAAGTTCATAAATTATAAGAAGACTTCGATAAGTGAAGTTTAATGGGCAGACGTTGTTTTTCACTCATATCTTAGCCATATTGTGAACCGAACTGCCTGAATTTCAATAGCAAACTTGCCCAAGCGATATGTAATATACATTCATAAATATATAACAACATAGTTCCTAATTCAAGGGTCTTCGAAACCCCCTATTTCAACCAATATGCGGACAGGTGGGCATCGTTAAATAAACTCCGATACCCATAGCGATCCAAATTTTTTGGGGGTATGCTAAAGATTGTATAAATTACAAACGGATTGAAAAACTTAAAAAGAAACCTTTTGCACCTGTGCTGAAGGGTCTAGTAAATAAAAAATTTACACATTAAAATAATTTGAGGCGTTTAGAAGTTGTAGGCCACACCTTTTTTCTAAAGACGCACTTGGGGAAAACACCGTATACCAAATTGTAATGGAAAATGTTTATATTTTCTGAAAGATAACAATGACGCCTATTTAAATTATAAATACTTTTTTCATATTATTGTTTTTGACTACACTAGAGGGCACTAAAGTCAAGGCCGTTTATAATAAAAAAATACTTAGCAGATAAAAAAAACTTGTTAGTGCTTTAAGAAAAGAACCATAAAACCTCTAGTTTTTGCAAAACGAGATAGAAATTTTATTGTTTGATTACTTTTTCATATTACGGGTGTATCAAATCTACTTTTTCTAAACATTTTTTTTGATTATGCTACAAAAAGATTTTCTTAGATTATTTTTTATTTAATTCTATTTCATATGCCGGTTACGGCCATATTGTCATAGAAAAAGAAAAATTAAAAATATAAAATGAAATAATTTTTGTATTTTAAAATTGAATATTTGAAAACAAATAAAAGAGGGGAAAAACCAAACAACAATTTCAATTAATTTGGATTTTTCTAGTATTATTCATGGCCCGATTAGTAGGTCTGCGCGAAACTACAACAATGCAACAATAGAAAAAACAACTAGCATTTTGTTTGTGTAAATAATGTTAAAGATGTCAAACCCCAATGCATTTGTTTGTATAATAAATGCACAAGATGTCAAAAACAACTGCTACAAAAACAATTGCACGGTAAAAATACGACTCTACAAAAAATTAGCAGGCGTTTCGAGCAGACCTACTAATTGGGCCATGGTATTAATATTAAAGGAAAATAAAATACGTCTACGATGGAATTGTAGGTAAATAGGGCGTGTTTTTAGAAATTTACGGAGTGCCGTCCTGATAACGATCTGAAGGCTTTAGCTTTTCACCTTTTCTTATGCTTTAAATTGCATTAGTAGTTTTAAAGTTTTTTTTTTATTAACAATTGCGATTTCATTGAACTGTTGGTTTTAGTTGAAATTTTTGATATTTTAATTAGGCTTAAGTTCATCAAATTTAATTTTCATTAAATTATTTTTATTAAAGGAAGAAATTTACAACAAGAAATTAATTAAAATTTTTTTGGTAATTCTTGACTAAGCGCGGAATTGAACTCGGGTCGAATTTACATGTTTCGAGAATTACCACATTCCCATCATCAAAATTCTTTGTGTTCTACAGTTTGCGCCACTGCGGTATAAACATAAACAACAAATGTACTTAAGTTTTCAAGACAAAGTTTTGACAAAAAGTACGAAAAAACAAGAAGTAAGGGAAAAGCATGTAAATAAAAATTGAAAATTGATTATCAATTACAGCAAATTTCGATCTACCAATACCATTTGATAGAGATTGATATTTGACTATAGACTGACAGGCGCCGCAATGGCGCAAACGGTAGAACGCAAATAATTCTGATGATGGGAATGTGGTTATTCTTGTTTAAACGATAACAAAATCCATATACCCTATAACTTGGAAGCACGCGAAAGTTGTGCCGATACCAAAAACAACAAATGAATTCCGCCTAATAGTTATACTTCTTTTTTGTCTAAGATTTTTGAACGTTTAATTCATAATCAGTTGATAAAATTTTTGAAAGATTTACTTACTGCCAGGCAATCTGGATTTCGACCCCAACATAGCTGTAATAGCTGCTTTAATTGATGTTACTGAGAACATTAGATCAGAAATAGACAACGACAAAATGGTTTTTTAATACTATTAGATCAATCAAAAGCGTTCGACACTGTCAACACTGAAATTCTCACTTTCAAATTAATGCACGGTTTTAGTTTCTCAACAACGGCTTTAAAACTTATATCTTCATACCTTACGGGTAGGTCACAATCTGTGTTTTATGAGAATAGAATGTCTAACAGTATAGAATTGACAAGAGGAGTGCCACAGGGCTCAATTCTTGGCCCACTGTTGTACTCTATATATGCAAATGGCCTTCCAATACACAAATATTGTAATGTACAAATGTATGCTGACGATGTACAAATTTATATTAGTTGTAAGCCTTCGGAGGTTGATGCATGTATCTGTAAAATCAACTATGACCTTAACAGCATCAATGTCTGGGAAAAATTAAATGGGTTAAGTCTCAACCCGAGTAAATCGAAATACTTACATATAGCGAAAAAGGTACCTATAATGGGCAATATTTCTGACCTTATTCTTAGTAGTTCTAGTAATGAAAGGATAATGAAATGGAGTAATGTTTAACAATAATCTCACAAATAAACAACAACACAGGCAAAGCATATGGAATGCTGCGAAATTTATGGTTCACGCAACACTTCTTACCCATTCAAAGGCGTATGTTAATTGCTAAAACATATATTTTGCCTAAATTACTCTATGGTTGTGAACTGTTTGCCAACTGTGATTTTACCTGTAAACGTTAACTTAACGTGACAGTCAACAACATTTCACGATACATTTATGGCCTACGAAGATATGATAGAATATCCTTTTATGCCAAACAGGTCTTTGGTATCCCGAAATTATTGTATCTGCATAAAATAATATACACTCGTCAACCGAAATATCTCTATGACAAGATCCAATTTTTAAGATCAAATAGGGGAAACCGCATTAAACAGCCTAGATACAAGAGTCAAATATCGAATCAACAATTTTTTATAAACGCTATTAGAATTTGGAACCAATTGCAGACTATCAGCAACGCAATGCATTTTAAATCTTCAATTTTTGCATATTTTAAAGACTGATAATTTGTTTGTGAACTATTTTATCTTATTATTATTTATCTATATGTATCAAATCTATTTTAGTTTATGTGCCAAATTATTTGTGTTTTTTTCACATGTACTTTATAATTAGTTTATTTTGTGATATAAATTGTATTGTATCAATTTTTCTTATATATGTACGTATGGAATAACGCCTCTTTTTTAATCTAACATATCGTCGGTCACAGATTGACAACTCTTAACATGTTTTTTTGTACTTTTCAGGAGACAAAAAAAAACGTTATTACTCAGTTACTAAACCGTGTTGGAAGTAAATAAAAAAAAACCAAAATTAGTAGGAGATATTTATTGTAAGATGGTGTAAAGAAAACAAAGGTTTCAGATTAAAAAAAAATTAAAAAAAAAAAAATTATTTAAAAGTGAGTTAAGAGTTGTCAACCTGTGACCGACGATATATTTTATCCAATACTTTAATATAAGATTAAATCTTTGTATTGGGTTATAAACAAATAAATAAATTAATAAATAAAAAAACTTGTAAATTCGACCCGAGTTCAATCCCGTGTTCAGCCAAGAATTTTCAAAAAAAAAAATTTGTTAATTTCACCTTTTTTTTTTTGTGATGCAAACGAGTTGGAATTTTTGCATATTAAAATTAAGAATTTGAATAAATATTATCACATCCACTTTATTTGACGTATTCTATTAAAGTCGGACGATCATTATCGGTCTTATAGCGATTTATGGAAAATCAATGCATGAAAGATTACAAGTCCTTATGGAATATTCAGGGTTGTAGCGAAATCTGATTGTTGTTAGAATCAGAATTGAAATCGATATAAAATTCATTAATTTTGGTGGGTCAGAAACAGATATTTTTGGCTTTATCAGAATACATATCAGAATTATGTGTCATAAAATCTGTCATTATTGATGAATTCACAAGGTGAATTCATCCACACGGTGGCAGAAATACTACAACAATATAAGAACAGCAGAAACAAAAAAGGTTTTTTGCATTGCATTGTTAGTGTTTACAGTTCGTCAACCATTTCTAAAAAAAACATTGCAAATCCAAAAAAAAAATTGGTTCGAAATGCCAAAGTCAGCAGGGTGTAGTGAATTCGCCAAACAATCCGGTCAACTTTGAGGTGTCAGAATTAAAATTGACTTTTATTTTTTTACTTAGATTTGTGGTCAAGCAAATGAATTGGTTAACCAGCAAAATGGAAATAAAAATGGAGATAACACCACTAGATTGACCTAAAAATAGCTGAATTGCCATTAAATTTTAACATTATCAGCCAAATTCATTACTTAACGCGCTCTCAAAATCGGATTTTCCTATTGCAAAGCGTTGACACCGCGCTAGTAGTGTTTGCTTCTTACATTTTGTACTAGCAAAAGAATTTTATACAGATAGAAAACGCTTGACGCGCTGATTTAGGTTGGTCTGTTCTTAAGTATAGAGCTCGGCTAGTACACTAACACTAGCAAAGTACATATTGTTTTTAAGCATGAATCACAAAAATCAGATTGCGCCCTCAGCCGTACAAAAAAAATCTACTGTGCATGTGAGATAAGGCCATGATGGCTTAATCTCTCATTCAATAGGGAGATAAACTGTTTAGACAGTGAATGTTGCAGTGCAAGTTCTAGCTAAACATGTTTTATATGAACTTAACAAATTAAAAATAGCATTTAACAACTATTTTTTGTGAACATAGATAACCCTTAAGTAAAACATGCAAAACCAAAGCATAATTTATTAATTTTCTTTTAATTGTTTATTTTTTTTTTTTTACTTTTGCGAACAAAACTTCAAGTTACTGTCAGCAAATGTCGAATCACTGTCCATTTTACTGTCTGCAAAATTTGCAAGACAGTAGACAAGACAGTTGGAAAAGTTTACATGTGTTAGTGAAAAAGTGTGCATGTATTGCAACTGTCTTGCCAGTACTGGCAAATTTAAACACCGTGTTAAGTATTGAAATCTGGCTTCGCATACTCAAGTTTTTCTGCGTGGTGCTTACGGGTTTTCTCCTCCAGTAGGACGCGGCAGGTGGCTTCGCTGAATAAAGTTTTCCTGCGTGCGTCACAATAATAAAAAAATGTCTTTTTCCGGAAACACTTAAGTAAAGTATTGGAATCTAATGATAACTAAGGATTTTCTACAGAATATTTACACCATGCATAACAATATTCTGAAAAAATGTGTCTTTATCTCTCATTTGTGAAAAAAAAAATTTGACTATATCTCTCATTTCGCAAAATTTTAAATATGACCTTACCTCTCAACGATTGGGCAATAAGGCCATTATGGCTTTATCTCACATTCAATTGAGCAATAAAGCCATCATGGCCTTATCTCACATGGTTTTAAAGAAGCCCCACCCCCCCCCATGAAACAAAGAAAAAGTGCATTTATATTAAAAAAAACATTATTTTTCTGGGCATGTACGTTAAATTAAAAAAAGCATTATTTTTCTGGGCATGTACGCCATAGTAGTAAATGAGCACCAACATGATCACACAAACACGTGTATGTGGTATGCTATAGTACACGGTACGTAAAAAGCCACGTCAATACAAGGCCACTCTATGAACATTGCGTGTTGTGTGATGACGTCATAATTACGTAAGAACTACATGCGCATGTGGCTTTTCACATTCCGTGTACTATAGGCTTTTGTTTACGTTTAAATCTCTTTGTTATAGTGACGTCAAAATGAGAGTAAACATTTAAAGGACCTGCGCAATGCGCTAACTTGTCTTCTTTGTTTCATGATCTAAGTCACCATAGAATGCAAATTAATGTTTGTTGTAATAAATGTACGACATACACAAACACAAATTCTATGTCTACGTCACACAAAAAAAACGCACCTGCGCAATACGTAATCTGGGTTTTTTTTTTGATGCATGGCTTTTAAGAGGGTTTAAGCCATTTTCCCTTCCTGACTTTCAATATAAAAGCCTCGTTCAAAACATAGTGGTCTAGGAATTCGGCCAAGTCTAATAATTAAATCACTTCTACACCAACTTCAATAAACGCAAACTTAGCATTACTATACGTATGGCATAGTGATTATTATGTCAGGTTGAATAATAAACTGCGTTCTCAATAAACAATCTATTCCAACAAAAACAACTGTTAGTTGTAGTTTTTGTTATTGTTGTTGTTCAAATTCGAATTTGCAAAATTAAATTTTATATTTGTTTTGTTGCTGTAATAAAACAAGTAACTGAAGGAGAAATAGAAAAAGAAAAAACAAAGGCCGATCTAGTGGTTGGACGGAGTAGACGACGAATGCCGCACTCCCATTTTTTGAAATGCGTAAAATTTTGAATTTAAAGTTGTGCAAGTATTGAGGTTTTATCTACGATAAATTTGTTAGTTTTTTTTTTTTTTTTGTAATAAAATCAATATTGATAGTAAATGGTCATGGTATGAGTATGCGAGTGTTCGTGTGCGAAGATAAAAAATAGAGTTTTATAGAGGGCGCTTTCCAGTTTAAAAGCGAATTATATGGTAAATATTCATGTTTTGCACGATTGCACGCACTTGGCCACAATTTAACACAAACGTTTAAACGTTAAATTTTCTTGTTGTTTAATATTTTATCAGTTGGGTATTTTTCTTATTAATTTTTTCCTTTGTTTTAATTTTTTATAGTTTTTAAGTGCAATGGTCATTTTTAAGCAGGGCGCGTGTTTTATTTTTTACTGTTTGATTAAATTATTAAGAGGCTATTAACTCAAAATTTAAGCAAAACACTTTTTGATTTAATATTAAAAGCACTTGAAAAATAATTCTACCAAAAGTAGATAAAATAGCGCGGTCTATTTACAGTGCGTATATATGAATATAACGTATCGATTTTATCCAAAAATTGAATAAATAAAAATTTTTAATTAATACCCTCTTTATGATCAAGAGCGATATGTATAATTTTGTTTCATTAGAACTTTTAGAAAATTAAATGGAGGTGGCTTTTTCTTATACTTTTTTTTCTTTTTGGTATTAATTAACAAAAGAGCAATTAGCATTTCATTTATCATAATTTTGTTTATTCGCTATATATCGTAAGAAAGAAAGAAATGTGGTGATTAAAAATGTTAATTAACATCCCAGCAAACACGAAGTGTTGAAATGACTTTACCATTTGATATCAAGCACACTTTTCCAAACATTTTTAATAATTTGATTTTAACATTTGAATTGAAATTTAATATGATTTGAATATAAAAATTTGGCATTCATTGTTTTATCAATTTGATATTAAATTGTTATCAAATGTTATTCTCAAATAAAAAATCAACTTGGCAACACCAAAGCGAAAAATAAGTGCAAGTATTACGAAATGGCGATTAAGGCTAAATGTGTTTTACAATTAAGAAAAATTACATTTTAAATCAAGTGAAGTCGCCTTTAGAAAACCTTAATTTCTTGTGAAAATACGAGGGCGGATCAATAAGTCCGTGACTTTTCGAACTTCCCTCGTAGTTATATGAAATGCAACACTTCTCCCATCAAGTATCACCTGTGTACAGACTACTGCCCAGTTTTGATCAAGTTTCGTCATTTACTTTGCGTTTAACAGCTGTTTAAAACATACAACCTCTTGGATTTTTATAAAAATGGAAATAAGTGAATTTCGAGTGCTCATTAAACGTTATTTTTTGCGAAAAAAAAACCGTCAATCAAACCAAGGAAAAGCTTGATAAATACTATGGGGACTCTGTACCATCGATTTCAATGGTAAAAATGTGGTTTACTGACATTCGTTGTGGTCGCACAAGTACAAATGACGCTGAACGTTCGGCCAAATTAAGTCACTACACCCGAAAATGTCGAAAAGTTCACGATATGGAGTTGGCCGATCAAAGAGTAAAAGTGCGTGAGGTTGTTGATGCCATAGGCATTTCATATGGCAGTGTGGGTTCGGTTTTAAATGATCAGCTGGGTTTAAGAAAACCGTATGGAAGATGGGTGCCGCGTTTGCTCTCAAAACCACGTCTGACTCTAATTTAACCCATAAATCCATTGTTGTTGAGTTTTTTTATTATGTCTAGAGAACGGCACGAACCAAAGATTCCAAATTAGGTACAAGCATCTTGGTTATCAATACACAACATTTGATAAAATGTGGGCGGAATGGACGAAGTGGGCGTGGCAGAAAATAGGTTAATTTATATCTAAAGATATAAATGTTTCTGTGTCTGATTCAACCTTAAGAAATTTGAATAAATTTAATATTTTTTATAAAAAAAAAAAAAGAAAAGAGACCTCAAGGTTAATAAAAAAAATTATATGATTTTCTATTCTTATCGCACCATATGCTCAAAGGTATCTAAGACTCGGCATATACGATTATAATACTCTTGCTTGATTTATTTCGTTTTGAAAATTTTTAAATTAGGCGAGTTCTATTTGTTTTTTATTTATTTATAACTTATTGTTGATATATTGGTAATAACGTCAGGTGAATACACCAAAAAAAAAATAAAGAAAAATAAACAAAATTATTAATTAAAGCCATACGATATGCCAAGCAGGTGACTTAAGACTAGAAAAATTTTATGTTTTAATGTCACAAGAGATAAAAATAAAGATATTGCGATTCATGGAATTTTATGAAGAAAGTTTGACATACAATAAAAGTAAAGTACTTAAAAAAGTTGTTCTACTCCTAACAAAAAGTGAATCGTCCATTTTATTAAAAGTTGTTAGACTTTAAGGTAAGGCTAACTAACTGCCCAGCAGAAACTTAACTTACAATGCTACTTTTAATGACTTCCTGAATTCATTACTTTGTAGCTGTATTCGCCACTTTTTGCATTATTAGTTATATATTAAATAATAACTTTCTTATTATATCTTAAATAAGTAATAATTATACATAACAAAAGAATACTTTAATATAATGATTTAAATAAGTTATTATTATATTATTATCAATTTCCAATATATTCCATTAATATTTGTTAGATATCCGGTAATATTATAAGATTTTAAGAATAACTTCGATGTGAAATATGTACATGGAAAATCCAAAAATCAATCAATTGTATGTAAATATATACATAAATATGTTCCAAAATTACCAAAACAATATATTTTCGTTATTAGTGATATCAATCTAATGTTAACGATTTTTTTTTTTTTTGAAGAACATAATCAGGCCTGTCTCAGAAATTGTTCGGAATGGTTTTGAACCCGTATTTTCATTTCGATCGATTTTCGTAATTCCGACAAATTTTAATTTTGTTATTTTTAAGTTAAATGTGGCAATATTGTGCAAACCAAACAAAACATTTTTCGATCGAAAAATTAAAAATGATTTCAACGATCGGTTTTCTGAAGAAGATTTCTCGGAATTAAAAAAAATTCGAACGAAATTGATTTCTGTGACAGGCCCGTATATTAACATATATTAAGACACACATTGTTAGAGCTGTAAATGATTTTGTGCAGCAAAAGCACACTTTATTATATATCTTCTTACATTTCGAAAAATTTATTATTGCATACCTACACTTTTTCAACAAAAATTCCATAAGATTTTTAAATGTGTTTTAACCTTTTTAAAAGTAAATTTGAAAGTACTTATTTTTTGTCTCTTTCTGTAACTACTTCTTTTAATACAACTTTTAAGTATAAAATAAAGGTATTATTTTTTAAGGTTGTAATTGTCTGAATTATAAAGGATTACTTTTGGGACATCGCGAACAAAAATAAGTACTTTTTCTTGTAGAAAAATAAGTACTCTTTTCCTCAACTTCTCATTATTTTTCTGCTTATTTTGTAAGCAAAGTTTTTGCTGGGTGTCCCGGGACACTATAACTTTAATCAGCATACAATGTATTATGCAGGGGCTGACAAAAGGCCGAAATAACAAAACGATTTTTAAACTTTTTTTATTTACTTTATTAAAAGGTGTTACTAATTTTGAGGTCTGGCAGCTGCTTTTAGAAATTGTAATCTTTGAAATAAGTAAATACCTTGGTTTTGTCTAGCATCTCGGTTTTTATAAGCAAACAACGCACAGTGTAAGATTTTGCTAATCTAGATGGACAAAAGTCGTTTTTTTGAGTTAAAATTTGAGTAAATATATTTATCAGATATGAAAGAGCACTTGTTATAACATAGGAAATTGCAAAAACTTTGCCTAATTTGGCAACAATAACAATGTAACGGTACTTTAAACTTGAATATTTTTGAGTGAATTAAAAACAACAAAAACACTTACATGAAAGTGCTCCTTATTAAAAGCGTGTAACTTTTTATTGGAATAGAATTTTTTAACGATTCTTTTTTTGTTTCGAAACTCAACTTCTTCGCTGTTAATATCATGAGAATTTATTTTTAGAACTGTAAAACTCTTTAAGTGCTATTTGATTTAAGCAATTACTCTTTTCGTTAAGTTAAGAAAAAAAAACTAAATTCTATAATCGATAAATTCTGAAGTCTGAAGTACCTACTTAAAGGCACATATAAAATTATCTGCCGAGATTTGTCGATAAAAAAAAGAAAAAAATAATGAGTGATAATACCACGAAATTTTTGGTATATGGCTTAAAACACCCGAAATTAAAGGCTTGGCTGTTCCGTAAACCATAATTGCGGAAGTACTGAAGTACTACATTTATTGCAATCTCCAGAAATACCAGAAGAAACCCATTAGTTTTAACATTTTATCCCAGCAAAAACTTTGCTTACAAAATAAGCAGAACAATAATGAGAACTTGAGGAAAAGAGAATTTATTTTTCTACTAGAAAATGTACTTATTTTTGTTCGCAATGTCCCAAAAGTAATCCTTTATAATTCAGACAATTACAACCTTAAAAAATAAAACCTTTATTTTATACTTAAAGTTGTATTAAAATATGTAGTTACCAAAAGAGACAAGAAATAAGTACTTTCGAATTAACTGTGAAAAAGGTTAAAACATACTAATTATAATTGCTCTGAAATCTTATGGAATTGATGTTAAAAAAGTGTAAGTGTACATTTTTCGAAATGTAAAAAAATATTTAATAAAGAGTGCTTTTGCTGCATAAAATCATTTATAGCTGTAACAATGTGTGTATTAATACATACATATATGTAATTATACGGGCCTGTCACAGAAATAAATGTCGATCGAAAGTTTTTTTAATTCCGAGAAAGCTTCTTCAGAAAACGAAAACCGATCAATTTTCTCGGAATGAAACACTTTTAATTTTTCGATCGAAAAATGTTTTTGTTTTGACTTGCACAATATTGCCACATTTAACTTTAAATTAACAAAATTAAAATTTGTCGGAATAACGAAAATCGATCAAAATGAAAATACAGATTCAAAACAATTCCGAACAATTTCTGTGACAGGCCTGATTATGTTCTTCAAAAAAAAAATCGTTAACATTAGATTGATATCACTAATAACGAAAATATATTGTGTTGGTAATTTTGGAACATATTTATGTATATATTTACATACATTTGATTGAATTTTGGATTTTCCAAGTATTTCACATCGAAATTATTCTTAAAATTTTATAATATTACGGTATATCTAACAAATATTAATGGAATATATTGCAAATTGATTTAAAAAATTATTTAAAATCATTTATATATAATTATCATTTATATACATATAACTAATAATACAAAAAGTGGAGAATAAAGCTACAAAGTAATGAATTCAGGAAGTCATTACTTTATTTTATTTTGGGATCCTTACTTTATTTTATATGTACATATGAAATATATTCTTATTTTAAAATTAATGAAGAAAAATTAAACACTTATTATTACTTCCACCTCTTTATTATTTATTTATTCTCATGCATACTCTCCGCTTTTTTACTTTTTGATTATCCAACGCGAATAATATCAGCTACAGTACTTTTCGCTTATAGTCCACTACTATAGTTGCACAACTTTTGTGGACTATAATCGAATTTGGACTATAATCTAATGGTTTTTATATACTATTTTATGGATAATATGTGATTCCTAGTATAATCTACATTTTGGACTTTATAAAAATTATTTTCTTCAATAAAACCACTCAATATAACGCGTTTACTCATTTTTTCTACTTTTATGAATTAACCAAAATTTGACGTTTATAAAAGTTTCCAGAAGTTAAATAAAAACATATTACCAGTTTGTAAAATATAAAAATCAGAGTGGACTGAGAGCGAATTTTCCATAAGGTATTAGATACGCATGCAAAGAAAAAGTGGCTTTAAAGCAAAAACTGAATACATGCGAAATGGACCTAAGAACAAAAATTTGTATGAAATTCGAACAAATCTGCAAGTAAGTATGACAGTTTTGGCTTTAATCTATTTTTGGCTTTTAAGCGGAATGGACTATAAGCGAAAAGTACTGTATAATATTTTGCAGTTATATGGGAGGTGGACGTGGCAGTGATCCAATTTCGCCCATTTTTTTGACAATGGCACATAGTAGCCTAGTACTCGTAACACCTTGTACCAAAATTCATAAGTCTAGTTTAATTTAATTTTGTCTCCCTAGAATGGCTAGATCTTACACTGTGCCGTGTGTTCTGGTCCTAAGAAAATTATCGTTTCATACAACTTAACAAAAAGCTGTCTAATGTTACATATGGTTTAACACATATGATTTACATGTATTCGCACAGTTGCTTAATCCAGCTCATGTACATCATAGTTGGGCCTTAGAATATAATAAAACCGCTCTGATACAGAAATACATATCAGGCCTGTTCTAAGAATCACATTAATTTAAATCACCTGATTTCAAATCACATCTGCCTTTTAAAAGTACACGTGTGATATTGTGGTGTTCCGGTTTTGTGTTTTTCGGTGTGAATTTTTATTGTCTAAAGCCTAGTACTATGTTCAACATTTCACGTGAAATGCTGTCAAAACTCATATGAAAAAAACTTGTGCGGAATTTCTATGAAATAATGTTGATAGAGTTGTACTCTGTTTAATTTGCGAAAAAGTTGCGAAATGTTTCTAGCAACATTTTTTTACAACTGCGAAATAATATAAGCTGCACTTATTTCACGCGGAATCTTAAGCAAATGAAAAAAGTTTAAACTTAATATTAAAATGAGAACTGCAAAACATAAATAACACAACCGGTAACAGGTTTTTATCAATATTTACTTTCATTTTTACTTAATTTTTTATTTAAAAAAATACTTTTTAGTAAAATACATGTGGGTTTTGTTTACATATCCAAAACAATGTCGCATACTTTGAAAGATTAAAAACGTCAAATTGTGCAAACTCTCGAGGGAGGTAACATTGATACATGTCACTTTTTTCATATGCTCAAAATTCCACGTGAAATAAGTTCAGCTTATATTATTTCGCAGTTGTAAAAAAATGTTGCTAGAAACATTTCGCAACTTTTTCACAAATTAAACAGAGTACAACTCTATCAACATTTTTTCATAGAAATTCCGCACGAGTTTTTTTCATATGAGTTTTGACAGCATTTCACGTGAAATGTTGAACAGAGTACTAGGCTTAAGGCAATAAAATATCTTGCATAAATATCTAACTTGAGCTGCAAATACTTGCAAATCTCCTTAAAAAGCATAATTTAAGTGAGCCAAATTCAGAGTTATTTAATTTATGGCGAGTAAAACGTAACGAAGCTGACGAACGGGCAGCTGCTTATAAACATTTGATATCATATATTGTAAAAAGCAGGCATTCCGAATATTTTAAGCAGCCAATGATGTGCTGGAAATCGAAAACACAAGAATTTTAAAAGTCGCTTTTTAATAAGTTTTTTGTAATAAAAGAATTTTAAGACAAATATTATACAACCATGTCTCTATTAAACAGAATTTTGTAACAACAATTTTAAAAAACAGATTAAAAGTTTATTAAAAGAAACTTTAAAATTCTTGCGTTTTACGCTTTCGATTTCCAGCACACCCCTGAAATTTTAAAAGAGCTGCCGCGAGTATTTTGTTTAAATCTCAGTTAAAGGTCTGCATGAATAACTTCATTCATGAACATACTAAAATGTTTATTCAATGAAGTTCATATTCAAATAAAATTCAGACCACTGAACAAACTGTTGTTTTATTTATGCTGCTAGCAAACACATTTCGTTTCATATGGCAAACGCGAAGACTTTGTTCAATGAAACGACTTTTGTTTTACAGTTTTCACTATCTCTCATTTTTTTTATATAAATACTCAATAGCAATGTTGCCACTTAGTAAATTTATGTAATTTTTTTTTTGTTACCTTTACAATAATATATGTAATTTGTAAAGCATTTTTTAAATTAAATTTGTTTCCTAACAACTTTTTTTATGTACTTCCAAGCAAAACACATTGCTAAAAATGTTTAAGAAAATAATATGAAATTTGTTTGAAGTTTTAAAATTTACATTAAAAACAATTAATTTACACTGAGAACAAAGTCAAATTTGTATTATTTTTGTTATTTTAATATTAATGTACTTCCTTATCTTGTTGCTTTTACTCTTCATGGTTATTTTTGTTTTTTTATTTTTCCTAATGTTTTTCATTTCATCAACTGGCAATACTGACTTTAAAATAAATGTGTTTTCAGTATTCAGTGGTTGTATTGTTTCAGAGTTGTTAGTATTCATATTCTCTTGTTTAAGTAAACAAAAAAACTTCATCTTATTCGTCTCTTAAATATCGAAGTTATTCATTATACTGAATACAAACGAAGCAAATACAATATTATAATGACAGTTTCATGAACATCATTATTAAGTTTCATGCAGATGTTTATTTTCAGTTATAGATGGCGTAAAAGTCGTCGAAAACTGCCACGAGGAAGAAGAGAGCGAATATGAAGAAATTGAGAATCATGTTTTTTTTTTAAATTTATGTTTCTTTTTAATTTAATTAATAATTTAGAACTAGGAAACCAAATTTTGCAAAAGACTTTAACTGATTTCATAAATGCAGTATTTCAAAGCATCGCTAAAAACAAAAGTGTTGACAAGGCTTCACAAATAAAAACAGTGCACAAATTTCGCAACCATTTTGCAGTAAAAACCGTTACCATGCAACAATAACCTCAAGGTATTGTCCACAGAAATGTTTTGGAGTTTTTAAAGCTATTCCTTTTAGTGTTGCATTGCAATACTGCGTTTATGAGGTCAGCCTTTCTTTAAAACAAAAGTTTCTTTTATGTGGGTACAAAAATAGTGATGGTTTTAATAGAAGTGTTTTAAACAGTTCGCCCGTGAGCGCGTGTGATCAAAATTTTTTTGACCAACTTTTTGCCCGTGACGGTGCGTGACAAAAAATTATGGGCCTTAAAAGAAAGGCAGACTTCCAAAGATCAAATAAAAAAAATCATTTAATTTGGGCCAGTCGTTTGGCTAAAAATTAGTTTTGGGCAAAAAAAAAAAAGGAAAATTTTCCTATAGTGCTGGTTCGATTGTCCCCGGAACCTCTGGTCTGTTTAAATAAGTAAACCAATAATTTGTACTCGTAATTTTGTTTATAAGGGACACCCTTATACACCCACACACATCATTTTGTTACAATATAATCGTGTCTATAAATATATTCATACTTTGGCATATCATCATCAAAATAGTGCGACCAATAAACCTGAAATATCTTTCATCACGGGGCAAATTGTCAATTGAAATAGTTTTATTTTCTTAAGTAAACGAAAAAACACCAGAAAATTACTCGAAGACGGTAAAATCCAAATTAACAAGTTCTAAAAAAACAACAACAAACAAAAAAAATCATGCATTCACTTGATAATGGAAAAATTTTTTTACAAACACAATCTGGTGTTCTTAATGTCTATTTAATTTTTTTTTTTGCTGTCCGTCTGCCTGTCCAAGTAATGACGTTATTTATTATAATAACGAAGTTGATAATAACAATAATAATGATTTTCGCATGCTAATAATGACAACTAAAACAATATTTGGATGTGCCGAATCTATATTACCCTTTACCTAATGTAATCCAGCTTCTTAGAACACTCACCCACTAACAGACATTATCATACAAAATTTAAAAAAATTGTTCACTACATATTTTCGTTAAAAACACATTTCTTTATTTAAGCGGCAAATCATGTATGTATTTGTAATGTGTAAAAAAGAAAGCAAGATAAAATTTAAAAAAACAACAATCGTATTTTTTTGCTGATATATCAGTCATTTAGAAACCGACCTGGCTGAATTTAGATAGCAAAATTTAACGGAACATATGTATGTGACAGAAATATATAAGAACATAGTCCCCATCATTTCGGGCATCTGCGGAAAACCCATATCAACAAACAGACGAGCTTCGCCAAATTAGCTTCGCTGCGCATAAAGACCAGTATATACTCTATGGGGTCTAAGATTAATATTGTAGAAATTACAAACGGAATGATAAACTTATACATACATACCCTTTCCACCTGTGGTGAAGGGTATAATTGTACATGTGTTTGCTTAAAAATACATGTTGGGTTGTGATCAAGAAAATGATAAATAAGCAAATACAAAAACACACGCAGAAAAGGTATTTAAGCGAAAAGGGAGTAGTTACTGAATGGATGATATTGCAAATACAAGCAAAGTGTGAAATAATATAAACAACGTTAGATAAAAATATCACTTTCAATTACCTTAATTAGCAAACAAATAAAGAAAATAATTGAGAAAATGTTACGTCTGTTTTTCTTGTACGATTTCAAAATCGTAGTGATTTATTCAGGATGATTTCTGATAAATAAGATTCACGTGAACTTTGAGCTGCCAGGCCTTCAAAGTTTCAACAATAAATATGTTGTCTATTTGCGAATATTTTTATATTAATTCAAATTACTCGTAAGCGTGGCCTGGGTCAATAAATACAAAATCATACGATTTATTTGTGTGATAAGATATACCGTGTTGTTTTTAAAAGTTTAAAAAGCTCAACCCAGAACTGTATTTTTGGATGTCCATTAATAAAATTTATTACTTTGCTAAACTTTCGAAAGTCGGTCAAATATTCTTATATTTAAAATATTTTTCACCTTTTTATTTATTATAAAACTTTATAGAATTCTCTCTCATTAGAGCTTGTGCTATGCTCTCGTTTAAATCTCACGTATAGACTTAGTTTAATTTTGTTTTAAAATAAAACCTATAACAACCATTTTATATTTTTAAAGGTCACCCTAATTCCTAATACTGATCTACTGTATCAGACTTTAGTTAACATTTATTTCAATTTCAGTTGTTTGTAATCTTATCACATGGTTTCAAAATTGTCTTAGTATGAAACACAAAACAACAACAAAAACTAACAAACTAGCAAATAATGGATTTTATATAAAATTTATTTCGCTTATCACACTATGCGACAAATGAAAGCTTTTGGAAAAACAGACACTAGACAGTATAGATTCGATTGTATTCCCAACCGGTAGTAAAACCCTATAGTCAGTTTGGCGATTGTGGTTATCAATTTTTTTTATGGAATAATTTTGACAATCGGTGGGCAGTTATATAGTTTAGAGTCCGCCAAATAAATTCTGAAAATTTTTTTGCCAAATTTTTGCCAAGCTGGTTTCTATGCGCAGCTTTCCCTCAACAATAAATTTCAGCGTTTTTATCAAAAGCATTCATAAAGAAATGTTCTTAATGAAAAAAAAAAAATTTCTACTTCTAATTTTTCACAAACAATATTTAGCAAAGTTGTAGCTACTAAATCCCTGCACGAATGCATTTGTTTCTTGTACACAGTTGTCAACACCAAATTATTGTTGTGTCAACTACTGTAATTTTTTTTTAAATCAGCTCGAATGATCCATTATGAAAAACCAAATCAATGTTAAAACAGTAGTTCGTTTCAAACAAATCAGTGTAAAGCAGTAGTTGGATTTAAATAAACCAACTCAATCCATAATTTGATTTGAACGAAAAAACAACACACAACAATTGTGTGTCTATAATATAGTTATGTACGGTAAACTTTTCAATTCACAGTGTGTGATCTTGATGTTTATTGCCGATTGTTTCTCAGATTTTGATCGTTGTATGTATTATTTTTATATTAATTTTGCAACTAATAGAATTACCTTTTAATTTTTTTTTTACTTTGTTGAAGTGTCAAAAGTTTCCAGTAAGCATAAAAAAGTTCTTCCACAAGATCAGATCCATATTTAAATTCAACGCGATGCTCAACGACTTTCAGTTTTTCCATATAAAATACATGTGAAATTTTTTTTTTCGTACTTTGCAAATAAAAGTGCTTCTTGTTATATGAAGCATACCACACAGCCAGGGCTGCCAGATCAAATTGTGAAAAAAACGTCCATTTTCTGAGAAAAAAATCGTCTTTTTCTGTTTAAAAAATCGACAAAAAAAATCGATCAATTTAAACAGAAAAAAATCGATCAATTTAAACCTAGATTTTAAACAAAGTTTGTTCGATTATTATTAAAAAAACAAGCCAACAAAAATATATTATATATGTACATACATATACCCCCGTATGTTTATGAAATTGTTTGTTAAATTTAACAAACGGCTGTTAAAGAAAATTTTCATAAAAAATTTGTTTTGTAAACCTTTAATAACTACATTAAAATAATCGAAGGTTTTTTTTCAAAGTCTTAAGAATAAAAGATACTTTCGATTGGGCTATTTTCTATAAAATTTCAAATTTGTACACTCACAACATAACGGACTGTAGGTTATTGAAGAAGTATTCCGTTCAGACATTTTTAAATAAATAAACATTTGAAATTCCAAGAAAATATATTTTTAACTGATTCTAACATTTATTCAAAAAACTCAGTGCACATTAATACGGATGTTCGGTTGCATTTAATATTATTACTCACAACATAACGGACTGTAGGTTATTGAAGAAGTATTCCGTTCAGACATTTTTAAATAAATAAACATTTGACTTTCCAAGAAAATATATTTTTAACTGATTCTAACATTTATTCAAAAAACTCAGTGCACATTAATACGGATGTTCGGTTGCATTTAATATTATCAGTTGATTATGAAAATGGAATTTAAAACAACTGTAAATTTATTTAAAACCCGATCTACTTATTTTACAGTTAATTTTAATAGAAAATAATTGATTTTTACTGTCAAAAATTCAACCGCGAATTCCATAAAAAATTCCGTAAAAACAAATGAGTTTTCAGTTATTTTATATAATTCAACTATCAAAAAAATAACCGACAAATTCCGTAAAAACAAATGAGTTTTCAGTTATTTTATATAATTTAACTATCAAAAAAAAAAAAAATTTCAGTTGCCTATTTATAGATCTGTGCAAAAAGTTAAGGTAAAAAACGATTTGCTTGTTTTGTGTAGAAAATTCACATATTCTATTTGTTAAAACTATTTAGTTAAATACATCAAGTTTTTAAAGTAAAATTATTGCGAATACCATATCGGGCATGCTGCTGGTGTCTTATAATAGAAGGTTCTTCTGTAAACAAAGTAACCAGTACAACTAAAGTAAAACAAATTCATTTGTTTTTGCGGAATTTGCCAGTTATTTTTTGATAGTTAATTTATATAAAATAACTGAAAATTCATTTGTTTTTATGGAATTTGCAGTTGAATACTTGACAGTAAAAATTAAATGACCTTTTCGTTAAAAATAAATGAAAAATAGGAAGACCGGTTTTTAAATAAATATTCATTTATTTTATATTACAATTTCATTTAATTTTACATACAGAATATTGTGAGTGTATACCGTTCACGAGGGTGTATATACAAGTTCGTTTTTATATAAGTTTGTCATTCCTTTTGTAATTGCTACAATATTAATATTAGGCCCTATATATCCCCACATATTCATAAAAAATATTTTTGATTAATAAAAGGTTTATTAAACAATATTTCAATGAAAATGCTTTTCATTAACCTGCTATAAACCTAAAATATTTTTTATGAATATGGGGGATATATGTATATTCTGAGTCCTTAAGAATAGCAAAGTTGGTTTAACGATGTCAATCTAACCATGTGTCTGTTGAAATAGGATTTCCGAAGACTCGTATATAAAAATTGCTATACATTTATATTAGATATAGTACGTAATAGTGTGCTATTATATTTCAGCCAGATCGGTTTACAAATGCCTAAGATATGAACAAAAAACCACTACCCATAAATCTTAAATTTGACCTGTAACCCTTAATTAACTTCTTTAAATCTTCTTATAATTTATTATTATTTTTTGTTTTTTACCTGAAATATTCTTAGTTTTGCCACCCATATAAGCTAGGAAGATAAAATTTGGCTTAAAATTTCATATATTTATATGAAGTATTAAATGTTAAAAATGAGCCAAATCAGTCCACAACTTCACTTGCTCCCCACATGAGTGAACTCTCAATCTCAAAATCAAGGTTTTGGTACGAATTTTTACTTAAATTGACTTGGCTCAAAATTTTGCTTTTGCCCATAAATTTTTCATGGCAAAGAGCAAAAATTTCTAGTATAATTTTATTTACAATAGGGATGAATAAAAAAATTTAAGCTTTCTTGTTTACAAAAATATTTTTTTTCTGTGCTGCCTAATAACAAACATCAAAAGATTTAAAATTGTTTTATATAAGTCTGAATAACATCGTCCCTTTTTAGAAAAAAGCACTTTGCTAATTTCGGAACCAAAAATCGTCAAAATGACGATAAATTGTCCAATCTGGCAGCCCTGCCCATAGCATATATTGACACTCGAATTAATGTACGTTGTTTGGCGTTAGGTCTGCCAACCGTATGTTAGTTTTATTCCGGGAAATTAGATATTAATAAGCAATACTTTTCATTTTCGACGTAAGTGTTTTAATATAAGAATTGATTTACTGTTTAGAAAACCTCTAACACTTTTTTCTTTAGCTTTGACTTTGGATTCTTTTTTTAAGAGTTGATAACATTGTTTAGCATCAAGAATCGTTTTAAATTAAAGTATATGGAATATACAGGGGCCAAGTTATGGCATTCGACATCGATCGAAATTCCCATTTAAATTGTATTGTAATTTCGAGCGCTTTCCTTGTAGTGAGATTTTTTATCAACTTTTTTCTCGCATTGAATATTATATTAATTAATACATAAAATTGTAAATCTAGAAATTAATATTAGCAAAAAATTATATTAATACTCTAATACTGGCTGTAATCGAGTGCCCTTTTTAAGGGATAGTATATTATATGATACATTTATACGTACTATTATTTGAGCCGTTTATTTTGAAAGTGGCATAAGTCACTTTTTCAAAAAATCGAGTTAATGGCAGCACTAAATACAATTGAACGGTATCTTTTCATTTTTAAAAAATTTGCAATCAATAAGTTGAGAACTATTTAGAATTTGTTCGAGAGAAGTATTGGTAATTAGCGGTATAGCAAACATCTTTATTTTGAAAGTGGCGTAAGACTCTGTAATCAGGAAATTAATTACGAAGCTTAGTGTAAAAGAAATAGAAAAATGTGATTGATAAGTGTGTGTGAAGTATTGTTTTGAATTATTTTCAGTGTATTTAAAAAAGTTGTGATCATTGGACTTATTTTTATAAGTGTGAAATTTATAACATAATCAGCATTGTTTTATTAAAATTACTTTTGTATGATGTTATCACACAGCGAATCAGGCAAAACATACTTGTTTTGTGGCTTTCAATGCGCATTATTATTTTATAGTAATATTTTCTAAATGAAAACGACATATGAGAGCGATTTCATCAGATGAAGAATCGACTTCTATGGAGTCATCAGAAAAGGAAACTATATCGAAATTCTGGATCAGAAATTTTTAATTTCGGGCCATTCACACTTACCAAATGATCGTGACTTTGGTGTAATAGAAACGGCCTTGAAAAAAATAAATGTTTTATACATTCCAAATGATTTCTATAGAGTGATAGCCGCCTGCCGAAAAAACAGAAAAGTAAATACAGACCACAACAAAGTGAATTGGCTAAAAATTCAATGTATATGATTTTACCATGATATTTCCTATAAAATATTTTATAAACTAACTTTAGATGAAAAAGATGAATTTCTTGTCACCAAAAAGAGGAAGACCTAGGCAATATTCACTAATAGAAATGGATCCGTTATACGTCGGATCTCGTCCTGTTTCTTCAGCAAAATACAAAGGCATGATGGACTTGCTTAATTATGTACCCCCAATATACCACAGTTATTTTGAAAATTTGAAACAAATCACGTTATCCGAGGACTTAATCACTTCTATTGATGACGAAAATTAAATTGAACTGATGTATTTTCATATAAATTACTTATATATGTTTCAAAATGAACTAATTTCTTTTTTTTATTTTATGAATATTAAAATAAAAAATACTTAATTTATGGTAAATATCCTGATGATATGAATTATTATTATAGTTAAATGTAATTTATTTAACAATTTTAGTAACTCACTGCCCTTTTTAAAACATCACTTTAGTAAAATACGTTGGACAAAATTAATATATGTCAGTCATTTTTCTAAACTATTTATTTTGAAAGTGGCGTAAGTCACTTTACCGTAATGAAAAGTGGCGATTTATTAAAGTTAATACGAAATTATTTATTCTGAGAAAAATATTAGTATCATGAAATAACAAATACAAGTAAATCTTCTCGAAAGTTAGCATCCATATTTTTAAGCGTGTTAAAACGCAAACCCTTAATTATCTCGACATAAAAACAAAGTGACTTATGCCACTTTCAAAATAAACGGCTCATTTATTTATAGTTTGATTATATATAAAAAAAAAAAAATTTATTAAATAAAAATTATTAAAAAAAATATAAAAAACGATCGCTTTCGAATGCCGTAATTTGGCCAACGATTTTTAGGCCCTATTTGAGTAAAACGCAACGTAAGACCAAACATTTACATTAAAGCAAAACAAAGTCAAAAATATTGTATAATTTTGTTTTTGCTTTCTGCAGAAATTCATGTTGAATTTATAAATTTCAAACGCTGCATATCTTGTGGCGTTGACAAATTTTAAAGCGCAATAAGAACAACAAAATTATAAAATATTTTTGACTTTAATTTAAATCCGTTAACAGTCTATTACGTCTAGTTTGTTTAAGGGCGGGTTATACGAATGGTCAGAATACCTACAAATGATTAGAAATAAAACTTCCTTTAAGTCAATTACATTTTGAAAGTTTCAACGGTTTCGAAGTTATTCAGAAATGTGTGGCGATGATTTTTTTTCTGCAAACTAAGTACTATTTTTGTTTTAAAAAATTCATAAAATAAAAAGGACATACTTTTTACAAAATGCCAGGTGTATTACGAATAAAATAAGACATATGTATATGTGTCATGAAGATCAGTGGACATATGTTTATTAAGATCGGTGGACATATGTTTATTTTATTCGTTGTTTTGTGCTTGACTAATATTTTGCCCGTAACAAGGCGGCTATCCCAATACGTTTCACAATAACTTGAGAAGGATTTGTTCGATTTGGAGCAGATGATAGGGAATAAAATTCCATTGAAGTAATGAAAATCGTTGGACAAATGTTGATCTAAGGAAAAAAAGTTTTTTCGTAATGATGTATGAAGGTATTTTGATCAAAATCGGACAAATAGTTCTTAAATTCTTATGAATTGTATAAGTATAACTGCCTTATTTCGGTCGAAATATTAGTGCAGTTCACAAAAAAAAGCTCGATGATAGAACCAATTTATGAACAGATTTGAATTCAGCACGCTAAAGTCAATCAGATAACAAAGTTATTGCTCCCGTTTTTTTTATTTTGTTGACCAGTGTAATCGTTCAGTTAACAAAAACTACAAAATTAAAAAAATCTTGAACATAATTTGACAGGATAACAGTTATGTAATCCTAATCAGAAAATTTTAAAAATCTGTTAAATTAATTAGTATTGTGGTTATTTTATTTAACTGTTTTTTGAATTGGTTTTTAATCCACATTTAGATATTTTTAATTAGGATTAAGTTCATTAAATTATTTTTATGAAGACAAGAATTTTACAACATGAAATTAATTAAAATTTTATTGATAATTTTTCATTCTTGACTGCGCTGAGATAAATTAAAAAAAACGTTATTAAATTTTGACACCAAAAAAAATTCCTTCTCACTTTAATATTTGAAATCTTTTATTCTGTGAAGAAAATTTTAATTTTTCAAATACGAAAACTTTATAGTCTAATAATATTCAGCCTTATTATGGTTCTCGTTGCCATTAACAACTGCGTCGTTTTTTGTAAATGATTAAAATACAACGACATTCGTATGAAGGCTGATTAAAAATCCGCTAGATTTCTCGCTAACGGAAAATTTACCGCAATGGGCACATTAAAACCGCTAGAATCGCGGGAAGACCGTCCAATTGACAACAGTGGAGACTAAAAAAATTAAATTGTAGGTCGGGTTAAGGTTGCCATTCGTACTGTTTTTATCAGTACATGTACTGTTTTTTGTTTAAAGTACTGATTTATGCATTACAAGCAAATCAGTACGCAATTGCACTAATTTTTGCATTAATGTACTGTTATTATATATTAACTGGGCTCAGTATATAGTTTGTCATATTGTCAAATTGCGATACAAATATTAATATAGATGTTCTTATCGATGAGTTATTAAAAATAAAGATTTTTGCAGCGTCAGTCCGAAAAAAGAAGACAGTAGAAGAAAAATGAAAAGTGTTTCTAAATGGTGGATTTGAGAAAATGTGTAATTTTATTTCTTTCATTCCATATTCAAACGCTTTTACAGAACGAGTCTTAAGTTTTCAAAGTGGAGAAAAGGGCGAAACGGGCTCCTAATATAAAACCTAGAAAGTGAGTTGCAGATAAAGACCAACTTTGGTTATTGTTGTAATGAGTTTTACAATTTCTTGATGACAGAAAAGAAATTCTTCTTATAAGAGAGGTTCAGCATGACCTTCTAATTGCAAAGTGAAATTATTTATGCTGGTAGATATAGCAAAAATCTACATTTATTTAATTTTTATTTAATTTTATGTTGACCTTTATTCAAAATATATAATAGAATAAAGGAAATACAATTTAAGTTCACATGTTTCAGTTCAAGTTTTTTTCGTCAAATATTTGCTAGGTGTGACCGTAGCTTAAAACGAGAGCTAATGCAAAAATTAACTCGAAACAGCAAAATATTGACATTGTCCCTTTTAGTACCAAGTTTCATGCTTCTTTGAAAAATATTAAACCAAGTAGCTAACAAGAAATTATGAATCGAATTTTGAACAACTTGTGTTTTAGATTTTTTATTATTCACTTTGTATTCCCGCTAAAAATATATACGGAATTGAATTATTGTTTGGAAAAAATTCGGTTTTATTAATTAAATTTTGTCACTGTTCAAATTATAGAAAGAATTCAAGTTTTGTTTTAAAAACGATTATAGCTTTTTATGTTATTAATATGCAATTTTATATTAAAAAAGTAAATGTACTGTTTTTTATGCAATTGTACTGATTTTCTTTCTCTTATGTAGTGATTTCTCTGATTTCAAAACTGGCAACCCTAGGTCGGGTCTAAATGAAAAGCTCTATATCGTTTTTAATTTTTATAGTACCAGAAGTGTCCTACTTTGGTAACCTATGACGCTCCTCTTAATAGGTCTATAAAATCTAGAATGTTTTCTCTTTTTTTTAAATATCCTACATCTACGACTAAATATTGTAAATTGTAAATGCGGTCTTAATAAAACCATTTGATTCAGGAAAGATATTGTTAAGAATTTTCCTTTATTTACTTTTCATTAGCCGAACCCTGACTTTTAAGGCATGTTCTTATTTTTTACATTTTATTTATAAATAAATATATCACAGTCAACAACAGCAGCGAAAACTACAACAATTACTTTTCGTAAAATCTTGATAATTTTTTTCCATGACTTGTTTTTTTTTTTTTATTTTTCACTGTAATCACACATAAATGCGAATGAGATTCGTATTTTTGAATTTCTTAAAATAGCAATAATAAAGAATAAGCATAAATTAATTTATTTAGACATAAATACTGGAAGCAAAATTAGTGTCTGTGATTAAATTAACTCAATCTGATGTCTGTAATACAGTAAGATTTATTGATTTTTTTTTAAGTTTATTTTATGGGAAGAATGGTTATGTTTATGCCATCCGCTTACCGCCAAAATTAACTCGATTTAATACTTTTTAGATATCGGTCAACAAAATTCAGTATACAGGGACTACCTAAATAACTCGGTTTTTATTGTAATGAAATTTTTTACCAAAAAAAAGTGATTGACAGGAAAATTTTTCTTTGTTAAGGAAAGTGCTAAAATCGCTATAGTCTTATGGTGTTTTCTTTTCTACAAAAAAATACGACCTTATTAAAAGGTACATGTATAAAATGTCTTGCCGACCCTGTAATAATGCAATTTTTTATTTGACGAGAACAAAACACAAAATTGGACCGCCCTGTTTTTAACAGCTGACAAAAAGTTTGTTCTTCAAAATATAAAAAAAAATTATACATAAACCAAAATTTGTTAATAGATTGATATTAAACAAATAAATAAATGAAAAAAATGAATGAGGAAATTCCAATTTCTTTAGTTTGTTTTTTATAAAATATGTTAACAAGAAAATACCTTTGCCAGATTGCTGATTTATTAACACCAAGTTTTTCAGATTTCTTTATTTGACGTTTTTTTCCAAAACAATTTTATAACACCGAATCCACTTTAATTTTATATCATTAACAATGTAATGCTTTCTTATATTTTTACTATTAAATAACTATTAAGATTTTAAATTTTTTTCTGTCCTGATTAGAGGCGATTTTTTCCCAACTTCGTTTGGTAGCCCTATATATTATCAGAAGCCATCTTTTTACAGCGCATTATCAACACTGTCGATTTATACGGGGCGTTAAGTGCAATGCCTTATGCCATTAGTAAGGGTGCATTTTTTAGAATAAAACAAGGCACCCTTTTAGAAAGCGAAGTATTTTTAAGAAACGAACACCAAATTGCATTTTTTAAATAAAAGGTCACGTTTTTGTAGAAAATAAAACACCATTAGGACAATTTGTGCTCTCTCTACAAACACCAATTGGTTTTATTACTTCGAATATAGTGACTTTAATGTTAAAGACAAATAATGTAAAGAAAATTTGTTGATAAAAGGCTGGGAATTGTTCGGTAACCATCCGTATCGAAGACAATAAATGTATAGAAAATCATAAGGAATATCATAGCAGGTTATATGGTGTTCAGATGTACATTTTTTATTGAGTTAATATGTATTCGGTTTATTGACAAAATTATCTTTCTGTTCACACATACACAATTTTGCTAACTTATTTAGCCTTTGGACAGTTTAAAAAAAAACCTTGTTTATATTACTATATATGCACTCACAATATTCTGTACGTAAAATTAACTGAAATTGTAATATAAAATAAATGAATATTCAGTTAAAAACCGGTCTACTTATTTTTCATTTATTTTAAACGAAAAGTTCATTTAATTTTTACAGTCAAAAATTCAACTGCGAATTCCGTAAACACAAATGAATTTTCAGTTATTTTATTAAAATTAACTATCAAAAAATAACTGACAAATTCCGTAAAAACAAATGAGTTTTCAGTTATTTTATGTAATTCAGTAATTTTATATAATACAGGTTTTACTCGAATTTCTAAAAATACCAGACACCTGTCCGCTTATTTTTCTAATGAGTGAGAGAGAATATCTAATTTTATTAACTTACCCCGTTATACATACATGTTTGTTTTACTTTTGTTGTACTGGCCACTTTGTTTACAGAAGAACTTTCAATTATAAGACACCAGGAACATGCCCGATATGATATTCGCAATTATTTACCTTAAAAATTTGATGTATTTAACTAAATTATTTTAACAAATAGAATATGGGAATTTTCTACACAAAACAAACAAATCGTTTTTTACTTTTACTTTTTGCCACAGATCTATAAATAGATAACTGAAAATTAATTTTTTTGGTAGTTAAAATATATAAAATAACTGAAAAGTCATTTGTTTTTACGGAATTTGTAGGTTATTTTTTTGATAGTTAAATTATATAAAATAACTGAAAATGCATTTGTTTTTACGGAATTTGTGGTTAATTTTTTATACAGTTCGCGGTTGAATTTTAGCAGTAAAAATTAAATTAACTTTTCTTTAAAATAAAATGCAAAATAAGTAAATCGGTTTTTAAGAAAATTTACAGTTGTTTTAACTTTCATTTTCATTTAATTTTACATACAGAATACTTTTACTTAATCAACTGACAATATTTAATGCAACCGAAAATCCGTATTAATGTGCACTTAGTTTTTTTAATAAATGTTAGAAACAGTTAAAAATAAATTTGCTTGGAATTTAAAATGTTTATTTATTTAAAAATGACTTAACGGAATACTTCTTAAATAACCTACAGTCCGTTACTGTAATAATATTGTGAGTGTGTATGTGTGGCAAAAAACCAAAAACGTAAACAAAAATGTACATGTATAAGCAAAATGTAAACAACTTTTGGCATCTTTAAGTAATAAAGAAAACAAACTTCTGGCGCTGACCTAATGTATGGAGATTTGTTTTGTTGACATTTCAGTTGCCAAATGTTAAAACACTTTGTTTATTGAGTTGTGTTTTGCTCACTAAACAGACTTATGACAGTGTTGCATTTTAATTTTACGCAAAATTATAACAATTTCGTATTTATAGAACAATAACTAAATGGAAATTTTATATGGATAAGTTTGCTCAATAATGGCATTTATTCCGCAAAACTCCAATTAGGGTGCATATCTGAACACGGTATTACTACCTTTTAATTAAAAGCAGTAAAATTCATTTAAAAGTTCGATATAAAATGAAGCCTGTAGTCGTCGCTACGCGTCGGACGCCAAATTTGTATATTCGAAAATGCTGCTTCGACAATACGAATAGAGATTTTTTTATTTTTTGCATCAAATAAATGCGTCTATTGCGACTTTTGGAATCATAATTGGAAATATTTAAACCGGATCCTTTGAGCACCGAGAGTTCGAATATTCCAGGAGTGGGCTTTTCATGGAATCTGTGAAATATAAGCCAATCTCTATAAAACCTAACCTCACAGTTTTATAATTCGTTGCCTTATTTAATTCATAAAAAATTTTGTAACACTTATTGTTGACAATACCATTAGCATCTGAGTCATTAGACGTTTGTTCATTCATCGAATTTTCTCCCTCGAGTAGGGAAATCACTCCAACACTTTATTTTCTTTCGTTCTTAGGAAGTCGCTTCTATTAAGACTTTCTTCAAGGATTCAGGCTTCGTGAAAAATCTTTTATAGGTCATACACTTTTAAACTTGATAGAAAACGTATTGTGTAGGATTGGATACCTGGGGAATCATAATGAATCGTAAGTGGATAACCGATTTACTGATTTAACAATAAAGAACATAACGTCACTAGATTTCTACTGAATAAAACCAATGTTTTGTTATAGAAGTTCAAACGAAAATAAAATAAAATAAAATGCAATAATATGAAATATAAAAATAATAATAAAATAAAATATTAATAAAATTAAATAATAATAAAATAAAATAATAATAAAATAAAAAAAATTAAATAAAATAAAATAAAATAAAATAAAATAAAATACAATAAAATGCAATAAAACAAAATATAATAATAATAAAATAAAATAATATAAAATTAAATAATAAAATAATAATAAAATAAAAAAAATTAAATTAAATAAAATCAAATAAAATAAAATAATAATAATAATAAAATAAAATAAAATAATAATAAAATTAAATAATAATAAAATAAAATACAATTAAATAAAATAATAATAAAATAAAATAAAATAAATTAATATAAAATTAAATAATAATAAAATAAAATAAAATAAGATAATAATAAAATAAAATAATATAAAATTAAATAATAATAAAATAAAATTATAATAAAATAAAATAATAATAAAATAAAATAAAATAATATAAAATTAAATAATAATAATAATAAAATAAAATAAAATAAAATAATAATAATAATAAAATAAAATAAAATTAAATAATAATAATTTAAAAAAATAATAATAATAAAATACTATAAAATAAAATAAAATTAAATAATAATAAAATAAAATTAAATAATAATAAAATAAAATGAAACAAAATAATAATAAAATAAAATAATTATAAAATAATATAAAATTCAATAATAATAAAATAAAATAATATAAAATTCAATAATAATAAAATAAAATAAAATAGTAATTCAATTTTTATTATCAAAGTTGTTTGTGGGAATACTATTATTTATTTAAAGATTTTGTTTGTTGTGCTTAATTCCCTTTTTTAATAATTGATAACAAATACTGAAATTATTGTTGAAGGATAAGCTGTTCCTATGCGCATTTCACTGGTTGCTTAGGCCAGATCATCAGGAAACGTTCTCCTAAATAATTTTAGAAAAGCCAAAGCTATCAGCAAACAAAACTACAGAGGGAATGAGAATAACCTACAAACACTCAAAAAGTCTTTTTTGCAACGATATCAAAGCTTAAACAAAATACCAAACAATAAATCAGTGTGCTTAACTTTTCTTACATTTCCCACTACAATTATTTTTTTTTTTTTTTGGGAGTTGGGAGAATTCCAAATTGCAACCAGTGAAACGCGCATAGGAACAGCTTATCCTCCAACAATAAATTTCAGTATTTGTTATCAATTATTAAAAAAGGGAATTAAGCACAACAAACAAAATCTTTTAATAAATAATAAAATAAAATAATAATAAAATAATATAAAATTCAATAATAATAAAATAAAATAATAATAAAATAAAATAATAATAAAATAAAATAAAATAAAATAATATAAAATTAAAAATTAATAAAATAAAATAAAATAATAATAAAAAAAAATAAATTAAAATTAAAAACAATAAAATAAAACAAAATAATAATAAAATAATAATAAAATAAAATCATAATAAAATAAAATAAAATAATAAAAAAATAAAATAAAATAAAATAATAATAAAATAAAATAAAATAATATAAAGTTAAATAATAATAAAATAACATAAAATAAAATAATAATAAAATAAAATAAAATAATAATAAAATAATATAAAATTAAATAAAATAAAATAATATAAAATTAAATAATAATAACATAAAATAAAATAATCATAAAATAATATAAATTTAAATAATAATAAAATAAAATAAAGTAATATAAAATTAAATAATAATAAAATAAATTAATATAAAATTAAATAATAATAATAAATAATAATAAAATAAATTAATATAAAATAATAATAAAATCAAATAAAGTAATATAAAATTAAATAATAATAAAATAAAATGATAATAAAATAATAATAAAATAAAATAAAATAATATAAAATTAAATAATAATAAAATAAAATGATAATAAAATAAAATAATAATAAAATAAAATAAAATAATATAAAATTAAATAATAATAAAATAAAATAAAATAAAATAATAATAAAATAAAATAAAATTAAATAATAATAATTTAAAAAAATAATAATAATAAAATACTATAAAATAAAATAAAATTAAATAATAATAAAATAAAATGAAACAAAATAATAATAAAATAAAATAATTATAAAATAATATAAAATTCAATAATAATAAAATAAAATAATTATAAAATAATATAAAATTCAATAATAATAAAATAAAATAAAATAGTAATTCAATTTTTATTATCAAAGTTGTTTGTGGGAATACTATTATTTATTTAAAGATTTTGTTTGTTGTGCTTAATTCCCTTTTTTAATAATTGATAACAAATACTGAAATTATTGTTGAAGGATAAGCTGTTCCTATGCGCATTTCACTGGTTGCTTAGGCCAGATCATCAGGAAACGTTCTCCTAAATAATTTTAGAAAAGCCAAAGCTATCAGCAAACAAAACTACAGAGGGAATGAGAATAACCTACAAACACTCAAAAAGTCTTTTTTGCAACGATATCAAAGCTTAAACAAAATACCAAACAATAAATCAGTGTGCTTAACTTTTCTTACATTTCCCACTACAATTATTTTTTTTTTTTTTTGGGAGTTGGGAGAATTCCAAATTGCAACCAGTGAAACGCGCATAGGAACAGCTTATCCTCCAACAATAAATTTCAGTATTTGTTATCAATTATTAAAAAAGGGAATTAAGCACAACAAACAAAATCTTTTAATAAATAATAAAATAAAATAATAATAAAATAATATAAAATTCAATAATAATAAAATAAAATAATAATAAAATAAAATAATAATAAAATAAAATAAAATAAAATAATATAAAATTAAAAATTAATAAAATAAAATAAAATAATAATAAAAAAAAATAAATTAAAATTAAAAACAATAAAATAAAACAAAATAATAATAAAATAATAATAAAATAAAATCATAATAAAATAAAATAAAATAATAAAAAAATAAAATAAAATAAAATAATAATAAAATAAAATAAAATAATATAAAGTTAAATAATAATAAAATAACATAAAATAAAATAATAATAAAATAAAATAAAATAATAATAAAATAATATAAAATTAAATAAAATAAAATAATATAAAATTAAATAATAATAACATAAAATAAAATAATCATAAAATAATATAAATTTAAATAATAATAAAATAAAATAAAGTAATATAAAATTAAATAATAATAAAATAAATTAATATAAAATTAAATAATAATAATAAATAATAATAAAATAAATTAATATAAAATAATAATAAAATCAAATAAAGTAATATAAAATTAAATAATAATAAAATAAAATGATAATAAAATAATAATAAAATAAAATAAAATAATATAAAATTAAATAATAATAAAATAAAATGATAATAAAATAAAATAATAATAAAATAAAATAAAATAATATAAAATTAAATAATAATAAAATAAAATAAAATAAAATAATAATAAAATAAAATAAAATTAAATAATAATAATTTAAAAAAATAATAATAATAAAATACTATAAAATAAAATAAAATTAAATAATAATAAAATAAAATTAAATAATAATAAAATAAAATGAAACAAAATAATAATAAAATAAAATAATTATAAAATAATATAAAATTCAATAATAATAAAATAAAATAATATAAAATTCAATAATAATAAAATAAAATAAAATAGTAATTCAATTTTTATTATCAAAGTTGTTTGTGGGAATACTATTATTTATTTAAAGATTTTGTTTGTTGTGCTTAATTCCCTTTTTTAATAATTGATAACAAATACTGAAATTATTGTTGAAGGATAAGCTGTTCCTATGCGCATTTCACTGGTTGCTTAGGCCAGATCATCAGGAAACGTTCTCCTAAATAATTTTAGAAAAGCCAAAGCTATCAGCAAACAAAACTACAGAGGGAATGAGAATAACCTACAAACACTCAAAAAGTCTTTTTTGCAACGATATCAAAGCTTAAACAAAATACCAAACAATAAATCAGTGTGCTTAACTTTTCTTACATTTCCCACTACAATTATTTTTTTTTTTTTTTGGGAGTTGGGAGAATTCCAAATTGCAACCAGTGAAACGCGCATAGGAACAGCTTATCCTCCAACAATAAATTTCAGTATTTGTTATCAATTATTAAAAAAGGGAATTAAGCACAACAAACAAAATCTTTTAATAAATAATAAAATAAAATAATAATAAAATAATATAAAATTCAATAATAATAAAATAAAATAATAATAAAATAAAATAATAATAAAATAAAATAAAATAAAATAATATAAAATTAAAAATTAATAAAATAAAATAAAATAATAATAAAAAAAAATAAATTAAAATTAAAAACAATAAAATAAAACAAAATAATAATAAAATAATAATAAAATAAAATCATAATAAAATAAAATAAAATAATAAAAAAATAAAATAAAATAAAATAATAATAAAATAAAATAAAATGATAATAAAGTTAAATAATAATAAAATAACATAAAATAAAATAATAATAAAATAAAATTAAATAATAATAAAATAATATAAAATTAAATAAAATAAAATAATATAAAATTAAATAATAATAACATAAAATAAAATAATCATAAAATAATATAAATTTAAATAATAATAAAATAAAATAAAGTAATATAAAATTAAATAATAATAAAATAAATTAATATAAAATTAAATAATAATAATAAATAATAATAAAATAAATTAATATAAAATAATAATAAAATCAAATAAAGTAATATAAAATTAAATAATAATAAAATAAAATGATAATAAAATAATAATAAAATAAAATAAAATAATATAAAATTAAATAATAATAAAATAAAATGATAATAAAATAAAATAATAATAAAATAAAATAAAATAATATAAAATTAAATAATAATAAAATAAAATAAAATAAAATAATAATAAAATAAAATAAAATTAAATAATAATAATTTAAAAAAAATAATAATAATAAAATACTATAAAATAAAATAAAATTAAATAATAATAAAATAAAATTAAATAATAATAAAATAAAATGAAACAAAATAATAATAAAATAAAATAATTATAAAATAATATAAAATTCAATAATAATAAAATAAAATAATTATAAAATAATATAAAATTCAATAATAATAAAATAAAATAAAATAGTAATTCAATTTTTATTATCAAAGTTGTTTGTGGGAATACTATTATTTATTTAAAGATTTTGTTTGTTGTGCTTAATTCCCTTTTTTAATAATTGATAACAAATACTGAAATTATTGTTGGAGGATAAGCTATTCCTATGCGCATTTCACTGGTTGCAATTTGGAATTCTCCCAACTATATTTAATATAAAATTAAATAATAATAATAAATTAATAAAAAAATAAATTAATATAAAATAATAATAAAATGAAATAAAATAATATAAAGTTAAATAATAATAAAATAAAATAATAATAAAATAAAATAAAATAATAATAAAATAAAATAATATTGCAATATAGCAATTCCATATGAAAGCGATCACCTTTTGGACGACCCCTCTCCGATTTTAAAATAAATAGTCTCAATCGATTGCCCAGCAAAAAATAATGTACCTACATATTTTTTTTTTTTTTTTATAGTGACTGGTTTAGTGGTGGTGTACACCACTGTCATGTGAAAAATTGAAGAATTCTTCATAAGGGACCTCATTGAAAGTTGTTTTAAAAAAAAACTACTAAAGCGATCGCAACGAGTGATAGCTCGTTGGAAAGGTATTGAATCAGGCTTTAATTGAAAAATAAAATTTTCCTAATTTTTCTTAGAAATTTACCTTTAAATTTTCCCAAGAAAATTAAATTTTCCGATTTTCCACAGAAGCTCCTAAATTTTCCGGCTAATTTTTTTTTTTTTGGATTCCTCATAATTTTTGCTTTAAGAATCAGCAATAAAAAAATGGGCCCCGACTCCTTGTTTGGACAGGAGAAGAGCATTTAAGAGACCACCTTGTTAAAAATACATTTTAAAAATTATTTTACAGTTAAAAATACATTTATGAAGAAAAAATCAATTTTTTTTTTAAGAGCCCCAAGTTGAGTGTGTAGTGAATATGGTCTGCCTGCTTTCACAAGATCGGCCATAAATCCATGGATAATAGCAGCAGTGGCATGTAATGGCACACCAAACCCGACTGAGGCTACAGGTCATAAAATGTTTTGTAAATTTTTTAAATTACCAGGTAATAAATATTTCGCCTAAAATGACACGTGCAGAAACAAGTCATAAAACACGGATTTTCCATAAATATGGCGAAATATTTATTACCTGTATTTTATGACCTGTGGTCGGCTTATTGGCAGTAACCAATTAAGTCCCTTTTAAAAAACATTTTATGATCAGTAGTTCACGCAAATTTTCCTATTAAAGAAAAGCAAATATCGCTTATTTTTTTTTACCTATTTTTTACCAAAAAATAAATATAAATACTTCACACCATCTGAGTCAAATTTCAGTTGAATACTAAACGTGAAAGTGTTAAAGTGTTTTTTTTTTGTAAAGTAAAGAGTGAAGCTGTAAAGACAATTTAAAGTAAAATGAATAAATTTTGCTGCAATCCGTTTAACAAGAGTGGACATTGTTCGAAAAAGATAAAAGTATTAAAATTAACTGGTGTTTCGAAGCGATACATGAATGAATTAAATATACAATACGGTGAAGAAGCAGAATTAATTTGCCCCAAGTGTAAAATCGATTTGTCTCAACAAGCAAATGCATTGAAACAAATGCAGCCACAATCCGAGAGTAAAATGACAAGTGAACAAAATGTTTCATCTGATAGTGAGGCAGACATTCCGATGGTCAATATGTCTTTGAGTCCTTTGAATGAGGCTATTACCACTTTAGGTGAAACGCCTATTAGAAAAAGAAAGTTGCGAAGTGAAACATACAGGAAAGTGAAAAAAGGCAAGGTTATGAGTGCAGTCGCGACAATATTTGATGAAGGCTCTGATAACGAATGCAGTCAAGCAGATGACGTTGATGACGGCAAACAAATGATTGAGCAGTTGAAAAGAAAATTCAATTTAGCGACCACTTTTCCGGAGAAATATCTCATTTTATCTGTGCTGCCTCAATCATGGTCTATACGCAAGATTTCTGAACAGTTTCAAACATATTTTTACATCGCGAGAAGAAGCAAAGAATTAGTTCGACAGAAGGGCATATTGGCGACTCCCACCAAGAAATTTGGCTCAAGGACCCTCAGCGAAGCAATGGTGAAATTGATTCAAGATTTTTACTGCAATGATGACAACAGCCGCGTCTGCCCAGGTACACGTGACTATGTTATCACACGTGAAGATGGAGAAAAAGTACACAAGCAGTGCAGATTATTATTATGTAATCTATCCGAAGCATACCATCAGTTCAATGAGAAATACCCAGAAGAAAAAGTGGGATTTTCTTAGTTTGCCATCCTACGACCAAAAGAATGCGTGCTGGCATTAGACAGGCACGGAACGCATTCAGTCTGCGTTTGCATGTTTCATCAAAACATCAAATTAATTTTCTTTCCATGCAAGAAATTGAAAGTATTTTACGGTGAAATTGAAACATATAGGGACCTCCTGTCGAAGTCGTTGTGCGCATACCCCACGGAAAATTGTCATCTGTCCAAATGCGACAATTGTCCGAAGATTGACGAGCTAGAGCAATATTTGGCGGAAAAGTTTGAACAGCTGTTAATTCAGGAGGTGCATTTCAAACAGTGGATAATTAGCAGCGGCAGATGTTCCCTTGAGACCGTGGTAAAGCAGATTCCGGAATTCATCGAGGAATTCGGATTCAAGTTGAATGAACTGAAGGCGCACCATTTCATATCCGAGATGCAATCGAAATTTCTAAAGGAAAGTAAGGAGAAATTAGCCCAAAATGAATTCATTGTGATAAGCGACTTCGCCGAGAATTACACTTTACTCGTTCAGGATGAAATTCAGGCTTATCACTGGGCAAACGACCAGTGCACGGTGCATCCTTTTTGCATTTATTTCAAAAACGAAGATAACGAACTACAGACCGTAAGCCTTGTTGTTGTCGCGGAGAGTTTAGCTCATAATTATGTGTCCGTTTATTTATTTCAAATGAAACTGTTTGAATTCTTAAGATCAAAATTCGATGCAATCGACAAAGTAACGTTTTTCTGAGACGGCGCGGCTTCTCAGTACAAGAATAAAAAAAATTCTTACAATCTTTGCATAATTGAAGAAGAACAAAACTGCAAGGTCGAGTGTCACTTTTTCGCGACGTCCCACGGTAAGGGCCCATGCGATGCGTTAGGGGGAACCCTAAAAGGCATGGCGACTAAGGCAAGTTTGCAAAGGCCATATACTGACCAGATCTTAAATGTACAACATTTGTTTTCGTGGATTCAAAGCAAGGAAATTGCCATTAACACAGTTTTATGCACTCAAAAAGAACACGATTAAGTATAAGCAGCAAAATAAGAAAGATTTTTTCTTCATAAATGTATTTTTAACTGTAAAATAATTTTTAAAATGTATTTTTAACAAGGTGGTCTCTTAAATGTTCTTCTCCTGTCCAAACAAGGAGTCGGGGCCCATTTTTTTATTGCTGATTCTTAAAGCAAAAATTATGAGGAATCCAAAAAAAAAAAAATTAGCCGGAAAATTTAGGAGCTTCTGTGGAAAATCGGAAAATTTAATTTTCTTGGGAAAATTTAAAGGTAAATTTCTAAGAAAAATTAGGAAAATTTTATTTTTCAATTAAAGCCTGATTCAATACCTTTACAACGAGCTATCACTCGTTGCGATCGCTTTAGTAGTTTTCTTTCAATGAGGTCCCTTATGAAGAATTCTTCAATTTTTCACATGACAGTGGTGTACACCACCACTAAACCAGTCACTATAAAAAAAAAAAAATATGTAGGTACATTATTTTTTGCTGGGCAATCGATTGAGACTATTTATTTTAAAATCGGAGAGGGGTCGTCCAAAAATTTGCCAATTTTGATCGTTTTCATATGGAATTGCTCAATAATAAGATAAAATAAAATAAAATAATAATAAAATAAAATAAAATAATAATAAAAAAAAAATTAAAATTATATACAATAAAATAAAATAAAATAAAATAATAATAAAATTAAATAAAATAAAATAATAATAAAATAAAATAAAATAATATAAAATTAAATAATAATAAAATAAAATAATAATAAAATAATATAAAATTAAATAAAATAAAATAATAATAAATTAAATAATAATAAAATAAAATTTAGATATTTTTAATTAGGCTTAAGTTCATTGAATTTAATTTTCATTAAATTATTTTTATGAAGACAGGAATTTTACAACATGAAATTAATTAATTCAATGAACTTAAGCCTAATTAAAAATATCTAAATTTGGATTAAAAACCATTAACAGTTCAATAAAATAACCACAATACTAATTATTAATAAAATAAAATAATAAAATAAAATAAGATTAAATAAAATAAAATAAATAAAATAATAATAAAATAATATAAAATTAAATAAAATAAAATTATAGCAAAATTAAATAAAATAAAATAGATAAATAAATAATTTTAATCCTTTTCATCTGTCTGTTCAATAAAAAAAATTTCTTATACATATGGGCATTTCCATGTCATCGTACGTGACATTTGTATGCCTTCGGAGCGATGGAGTTTTTGCGCAAATAGTAGTAACTGGAAAACTTATTAATATTTATCTTTCTTTTAGAGGGTACTATATATGAAAAAAAAAATTATTACATTCGAAACCTTGTTGTCCAAAATACCTAGCAAAATAGGTGTATATCGTACGTGACATAAAGTGATTTTGGGGTGAATGTAAAAAAATCCGAAAATCTGCGAATTGTGGGATGTATTTTTCCTTTTTTAAATTTTTTGCATTTAACCATATATTTTTCCGTTATAATCCGTAATTAGAAAGAAAAACATTTTTCTGGATGGTTTTATAATGAACCAAATGTAATATCGTACGTGACATACCAGATTTTTCTCTTATAGTATTTACAAGATATGATATATATTTTTGGGAAATATGTGGATACAAAAACTTAAAACAAACAAGTCAGAAGGTATAGTCGGCCAAGCCCGACCATATAATACCCTACACCATAATAATTTAAAAACAAATTTTTGAGTGTCCCTATTTTTGACCCACCGCCAATCATGGTCGCTGAAACAGAATTATGCTATGACGTTAAGAGTTATATAAAAGTTATTTGTGCCGAATATTATTCCGATATCTTCATCTAGATTTTCTTGCCTTTCAGCGATTTTAGGAAGGGGGTTTATATGGGACCTATAGTTAATTTTGGACCTACCTGCACAACATTTTATCACGACATAGTACTTGTCGTAAAAGTTATTGTCGCCAATTTTTATGTCAATACCAGCATTTATTAGAAAGTTACAACATTAAAAGCATTTTTTTGGAGTAGTATTTGAATGAGTGCTATGGTCAAATATGGACCGATACCAATTATATTTGTTTAGATCATTAAGACTGCAAAAAAATAATTTTTGATCAAATTTCAACCTAATACCAACATAATAAGATGATACATTTAGTTGAATTTATAGAAATACAATATCGTACGTGACGACGTTTAACAGCTTATAAAATTTTTATTATACCTATTTAAAAAAAAATTCCGGTCAATATTTTTTTGCAACAAATATCTTGCTTTGAACTTTTATTTTGAAACACGTACGACTGATCAAATAGCAATGACATAGATAAATGATGTTTTCGCACCACGTACGTGACATTTGAATAGCACCCAAAGCAAACCAAAAAATATACCGCTAATCAAACTATATATCTGGCCTCTCCTCGTGAATTTTGTTCATTGTTGTTGTAACATTAATTTTAAGGTATAGTACCAATGTTACCAGTATCTGTATTTAATCGACAGAAAAGTGAAAATTGTTGATTGCAGTTACTAAAAATGAATCAAAGAGATAGTCAGTTTTAACTTTTATTTTTTGCTCTTTAAAAATTGTAATAAGCTGTAAACCCCTTTGCATAGTAAAGTTTGTTAATAAGAAAAGAAAAAAAAGTTTTATATGTAATAAAAAATTTACCCAATGTTGGTGTAGGGTATAACAAGTTCTGTCCGCTCCAACTGCGTTTTGTAAAATTTTTTTTTTTCTTTTTTGTTTGTTCCTAAATTGTTTTCATCGTTTTATTTACATTTTTATTTGTTTTTGTTTAAGAATATTTATTTATCTTTCACTATTACAATAATAATGATTATCATCATCTTCTGTTTAAATTGCTGTTTAAGCAGTCCGCCTTTCTACTGCTTGCTAACTTACTGATTTCATTTCGGTTCAGTATTTATTAAGTATTAAATAAACAATAAAAAGAACAGTAGCAAACAAAAAACAAATAACAACCGCAATAACAGTTTTGAGTATTTACTCCCAGTGTTAAAAATCCGACATGTTTGTGTACATAATACTTAAAAAATCGATAAATTGTTGTAGAGTTTTCAAAAAATAAAGAAAAAAAAAAATTAAGGAGTTTATCAATTCCTTATGTTTTGAAACAGAAAATGAATGCACAATGGCTCTAAAGATTATCATTTGATATATTGTAATTTTTTCAAAACTTAACCGAAGTTAAATTCAATACGAAAAAAAATTCAGCGTTTTTGACACGTGTTTATATATATTCTTCGGAATCAAGTTTGTACAATAAATTTAAATTCAAAAAAATAAAAAATAATTCAATTGAAATTTACAGCCTGTTCAGCGATTTCGAACGTTAACGTTCGTATAGAAAATTACATTTGAAACAAAAACAAAATTAGACAATTTGTTTTTGTTTTAAATGTTATTTTCTATGCGAACTAGAGATGAGCGATTTTTCTGTACCTGTGATTTAATCACTGTTACTGAAAAATCACGAATCACAGTTGTGACCAAATTTGTCAAGTAACAGGTACTTTCTAAGTCGTTCTTTTTTTATTTTGTTACATATACAAATTTATGATATTTCACTGTTTGTGTGGGTAATAGCGTTTTTTGAATGAAATGTCGAATGATATTGCTGTTCCTTTCATTCTCTCTTCTATCTTATTAGAATTTTTTTATGCCAAAATTTATTTGTTCAAGTATTTTTGTATATGAAAGTAAACAGATTTGAAAGCTCTTTTTGTTGTTTTTTCTTTGTAAAGTGCTTACAAAAGCTCTTGCAAAAGCTCGCGCATTGTACATATAGCTTGGCCGCAATTGCTTTAAAATAACAGAAAACTGATAAACCGTGATCACAATCACAGTTTAAAGGAGCAGTGATTTTTAAATCACATTCACTAATCACGATGATCTTTTAAAATCACGGGATCGCTCATCTCTAATGCGAACGTTAACGTTCGAAATCGTTGAACAGGCTGTTAACTAAAACAACCAGACCAGAAACAATACAGTTCGGGGACGACTTGCTAACGTAGCAAGTATAAGCAACCACGGGACAGACTGTAATACATAGATAAAACCGAAGTATATTTGTTTATGATGAATTAACAGCCTGTTCAACGATTTCGAACGTTAACGTTCGCATAGAAAATTACATTTGAAACAAAAACAAAATTCGACAATTTGTTTTTGTTTTAAATGTTATTTTCTATGCGAAAATTCGACAATTTGTTTTTGTTTTAAATGTTATTTTCTATGCGAAAGTTAACGTTCGAAATCGTTGAACAGGCTGTAAAAAAGTTTAACGTTTGCAGTTTAATCACAGAAAAAAGTTTTTTATCAATTAAGAAAATGGTTTAAAAAGTTTTTAAATTTAATTAATGTGATAATTATTTTTTTAGTGGAAAAAAAATAAAAATATATTTTTGATTTAATTAATATTTTAGTTGTTTTGAAATAAATTTTTAATTAAAATATAATAAATTTCAAAAAATATTAATTGTGTTTTTTTTTCGTTTAAAATAAAATAATTTAAACTTGTAAAATTGTTGTTGGGAATTGTCAATATTTAATTTAATAAATTAACACATTGTTTGAAATTGCAAAGTTTTTTGATCATTTTTTCAATTAAAATTAAAAATATCATTTATTGAAAATAAAATTTCAAAATTTTAAAATTTTTAGTAATCAATATAATCATTTTGGTAATAGGTGCAAAATCAACAACTTGTTTGCTTGATATTATGAATTTGGTATAATTTTTGTGATAAGAGAAAATTTTTAATTTTTTCTGTGATGGCAAAGACCTAAAATTTTAAAACTCTAGGGGGGAAACTGTTTCCTGTTACTTAAAAAGATTCTGGTGAGCCAAATCCTTTAGAAGACCTACAAACTTCAAACACCCCAGTACTTGAATATATACTCCCGTGAATGCAACGGAAAGATAAAGATGCTCCTCAAGACGCAAATGCACAGCACTTAAAGTTACTTTCACGACAGTGGTAATTTTCTACGTTAAATTCCCGTTCTTTTGACAAACAGTTATTGGCTGATTTTTTAATCAAGCCGACCGTCCTGAATTCAGCCACTATACATTAAAGCATCGTCTTTAAACGCCCAATAAGCACTTGCAATCATCATCATTTAGCTGCTTCAATTTCAAACCCAATATTAATTGTGTAGTTTAATATTATGTCTGCATTTATTTTGTATCACACTGAACAAATATTTACAAATATTCACACAAAATATTGAAATGTCGGATTCGGCAGTTTTTAATTTTCCATTACACAAATTTAAAAATGTTGTACTGTCTGGCAGCCCTATTTCTTGCTCACACAATCAGCAGTGGATGTCCCGGTAGGATAGCTGGTAGTGAGCTAGTCTATCAGTGCCGGGGTTGCAGGTTCGAGTCCCGACAGATACTCTGGACTCCTGCAGACAAACGTAGAGATTTGCGTGATTAGCATAGGGGAAAAAAGAGTTCGAGAAAACAAAAATTTTTACTATTTTGTACTAAACTTTACTGCATTTTACTAAATTTCGTTCGCGTACACAAACTACAATAAATGAGAACACAAAATAACTCTTAAGTATACACCTGGGCCTAGCTGGGACCCCTTGTGTTTTTTATGGAGTTTTTGTGGCTATCGAAAAAACTCACACTAACGAACCCCTGGGCCTGGCCGGGACTACTTTCATATGTGTGGAGTTTTATGGCTGTATCAACAAAATTTTGTTGTCAACTAAAATTATTCTTCAAAATTAAAGTAAAGAAATAATTTTTATGTGTTACTTATGCTTTTTGATACGTTTCGTTTTGATTTTATTTTCTACAGTATACATTTAATAGCGCAGGGCCTGGCCAGGCCCAATTGAATACAATATGCACACAATTTTCATTAGGCAAATTGCCACGCCCACGGTGTTTAAATTTACATTTTTTTTCTCGTTTTCTTGTAAAAAAAACACTTTGAGGAATTTATAAAGCTTCGTTTTAATGTATATTTTTTAATTATATGAAAAAAATGGAAAAAAGTCAAAAATGCCTGGCCATGCCCAGGTATACACATAAGGTTTAAGAGCGAAAAGTGCCAGTTCTGGACTGAGTATTTACAAATTTTTACTGCAGACATTTTTGCAGTAAAATTTAGTAAAAAAAAAAAACATAAATGTATGGCCATTTCCTGGTGTCACTAATGTACATTTGTACGCTTTTGATGTACAAATAATTTAGAAAACAAAACTTTTCCTAGCATTTTTTTTTTTTTTTTTTTTTTGGATTCGATAGCATTTTAGTAGGTTCTATGTTTGGTGCAAGAGATGGATTTCATCGAGTTTAAGTTTTCATAATGATAGTTATAAACATGTGGTCACGAACATGCGCAACATAGAAGTCAACTTTGGCTGACAGTAGTGAAATGTAAAATGATGCGAAATGGAACGGAATATTAAGATGTGATTAATTTATTTTAAAAGTGTGTTTACACAATAATATATCTCTATAGGTTTTTTTTTTTAATTGGCTTAAGTACCGGTTGCGAACGTACGGGTCACGAACGTACGATTTTTCCATATGTTTTAATCGTAAATAAACTTTTTCTTCTCCTTAAATTTTCTCTTCTTATGACCTTAATTTCTATAAATAGAAATCAAGCTGTGTATAGAAATCTATCGGCCATGTGCTGAAAATCGCATGATTTGAAAATCACATGCGATCTGAAAATCGCCAATTTTATTTAAGCATGTGCTAGAGTTCACGCGTTTTGTTTTTTTTTTCGAAGTAGTGGTCGAAAAATAAAACATATGTTTTAGCTGTCAAATTTGAACAAAAAAAAATAATTATTTGCATGAAAAATGCCGGCAGCTTTTATATTACGTGTTATTTCATTAAAAAAACTGTATTTTAAAAAAGAACGTATCAGAAAACGTCTTCTAAGGGATTATTACAACCCAAGAGATATTCCTGAACTGTAAAAAGTCAAATTCTCAAGTTCATTTACACGTCTGAATGTCTGGCACCATATTTTTTTCGAAGTTAAATAGAAACAGCTGCTCACAATCAAAACGCAAATTTAAAAGAAATTGTTAAACAACAATCAGTATTAAAACAATGTTGTTTTTTAATTTTATATTTTCTATGAAAATTTTCTCAAAAGATTATGAGTTTTTAAAATAAATGGAAAAGAAAAACATTAAATTTCCTTTTTATATGCTATTTATTGATGTTGAAAATAAATTTTAAAGGAAATTTACAAGTTCACATGTGGATCACATTACTGTAGGCTTGTGATTTAAAATCGCCAAATTTAAGGAGATTACGAACTCCAGCACACCTCCTTTGCGATTTCAAATCGTAATCTCAACTTTCTTGCGATTTCTAGCACATAGGCGTATGGTGTAAATACTGCCAGTTTTACAAGCTAAAAACACGTAGTCCAAATAGACGTTGAAAAAGGCAAAGATAACTGTTAGGTACGAAGACGAGACCAGATATATTTTTGTAAAAATTACGGGCATTAATTGTAATATAAAGATTTTAAATAAAGAGTGCAAATATAACACATTTTTTTTGCATGTAATATATTGTATATAAAAATGACTTTAGAATTAGTTTAAAAAGAAAATACAGCCCAATTTCCTCAAGTAAAACAGCTGAGATATCATAGCATATCATATATACGACTATATTTAAAAATCATAGACTTTTTTTTATAATTATAAACAATAAAACACGATGATTATCAACATTTTATTTTTACATCCTGGGTTGTCATTCGGAGGAACTGGCCATATTTCAAATAGTAAACAAGCAAAAGTAAAGAGACAAAAAGGAAAATTTAAATAAAAATTAAATCAAAACAAAAAATAAATAAATATATATTAATTAATTAAACTTGTTTGTAAAGCATTTATATGTCTAAATACCAGCTTTTGAAAGTTTTTTTATGATGATTTTTTAAAGTTATGAAAGTGTGAAGTATTTGGGTACTTAGAATTGCACTTGTTTTTTAAGTAATCAATAGCAAAAAAAATAATCATGCTCTTCTCAATAAATAACCCAGATACAAATTAGCAAAATCAAATCAAAAAAAAAAAAAGAAAACAAATATGAAAGATAACATAAAATAATTTCTTTGTATTTTCGTAAAATATTCGTGTTATAAAAAATATTTTATCGAGTACCGATAAAAAAACGAGTTAACTAGTTAAAATTGTAATCATTTTTCAACATTACATTTAATTGCCATCAGCTGTTTTATATCTTTTACGAGTTTTTACAATTTTTTCGTTCGCGTACTGTTTTGGACAATAGCTTTCTTTTAGAGTAATTTTACGGTTTACTCAGTTATTACTCATTTACTGCATTTGACTGTAAAAGTACTTGAACCCATTTACTAACACTCACTTATAAATATGTATTATGCAACTACACAGAAAAAAACGTTGCACCAATTGAAGCATTAATAAAAAATAAAATCTGTTTTAATTAAAAAGTTTATCAATTGAATTTAACGCTTAATCAAGTGAATTAAATGTTTAATTGTTACTATTAATTTGTTTACTGGTGCAAATTAATAGTATCAATTAAACTTTTAATTCACTTGATTAAACGTTTAGTTCACTTGATTAAACGTTTAATTAGGGACCTATACGAAAACTGGGGACTAATAAAACAACGAAAACTAATAAAACAATTTATGTTACAAGAGAATATATTTTTTCAGTATCAACATTTTTAAGATTCTTGCCGCCTAAAGCGATTCTTGAAATGATTTAAAATTGTTTATATGGTTGATTACACTATGCTAGTTGAAAAAACAGACAAGCCGGGCACCTGGCGTTTTAACATAATTCGGGTACGCTGAATCCAGTGGTGCCCGCGGTTTTTTAAGATTGGCTCTGGTTTTCGAGATATACCGTTATTTCGAAAATGGAGGAGGTTGCACAACACATGTTCACGTAACTCAAAAACGCTTTAGCTTATTCAAAAAACTTAAAAAACCGAAATAAATGATGGGAATGAAAAATAAAGTTGCGCTGGTCATACATTTGGATAGAATGTCATTAGAATGTCATTGAAAATAAATTTTTTGCATTACCATGCCGAAAAATTTAATGAACAATCACCAGCCGAGTCTGATGAACATGGCGAGAGATTTCTCCAAGTAACAGCCAGGCTCGAACACTGGTATAGCGGCAAACAATTTGATTCGCTATTAGGGGATATTTGTTGGAATCTGCAGGAGGAAGAAGAATAAATTTCTAAATAAAAATAAAAAAATTTCATCTTTTCTGAAAAAATCAAAAATTGTAGACAGACTTTAATCACTTATAGCTTATTTTGTTTGGAACTTTGTTTTTTATACGCGTAGAACCCTAGCTTTAAATTTTGCACCTGCAGCGCCTGAGATACCCCTAGACAGGCCAAATGTATGACCAGCGCAACTTTATTTTTCATTCCCATCATTTGTTTCTAAGGCCTAGGATTCACTCCTAGGGGGATAAAATGTATGACCGACCTCCAATGTTTTTTGTTCTTAACATTTTCTTAAAACATAGTTGCCATATATATCCACCCCTTAGGGGGCTCCCATACAAATATGGCCGTTTAATGAAATTCTTAAATTTGGCCCCTGCAGCGCCTAGGATGCCCCTAGATGGGTCAAATGTATGACCAACCCCACTTTATTTTTCATATCAATCATTTATTTTTAACATACCCACCCGCTATCTCCATTCCTTAAGGGGGCTTCCATATAAATGTTCAATGCACGCTAGAAATATATTGAAGAAAAAGTCCCATAAATGCCCAGGAGTCGCCCCTAGGGGGATAAAATGTATGACTGACCTCCATTAGTTTTTTGTTCTTAACATTTTCTCAAATTATACTTTCCCTTTATCACCATCCCTTAGTGGTGCTCCCATACAAAAATTGCGTTTTATGAAATTCTTAAATTAATTAAAATTTGTCGACTTTTGAGAGTAAAATCAAAAGTTGCAAACAGATTTTAATCATTTATGGCTTGTTTTGTTTGAAACTTCGGTTTTTATAAGTCTGCAAAATTAGAAGCATAGCTGTATTTTCTAATTTTTTATGAATTTTTAAAAAACAAAAATTTCAAAATTTTGTTAAAAAAATTATTTTTTTTTCCAAAAAAAAAAATATGTTTCTAAAACTACTAAGGCTATTAGAAAGAGGTTTTTAAGTTTTTTGAATTAGCTAAAGCGTTTTTGAGTTACGCAAATATATGTTGTGCAACCTCCTCCATTTTCGAAATAACGGTATATCTCGAAAACCAGAGCCAATTTTAAAAACCGCGGGCACCACTGGATTCAGCGTACCCGAATTATGTTAAAACGCCAGGTGCCCAGCTTGTCACGAAAAAAGTGTCAATTTCTTGCACAGTGTTATTAACCTAGGTAAACAAATATGCTAAAGTCATTTGTATTTTACAGAAGTTATTCGTACCAAGTTATAAAAATAACGTTTAAAATAATCTGTCCTTAAATTGATTCCTTATAAAATTCTTTTATTTTTAACTATTTATCATTGTGGATACAAGAAATTAGAGTTAATTTGTTAGAGATAATGTTCTATTTGAGGGCACCATTAAACGATATTCGAAACGTTCAATAGGCTCCGTTCATAGAATCAATTAATCCAGAGTGGATGTATTTCTTAATCTAACTGATATAAATGTTTATATCAAGTACGTAGGTTTTGATAAATTAAGAACGCCAGGTGATGAAGAATAAAATAAACTCCACGACAAGGACAATATTATTACAGTATTGATGAACTTTAAATAAATAATTGGTACGTCATTGAGGTACTTTCTTGCTCTTACGGATGTACTAATTTTTCCTGATATCTTCAGCGCTTTCCTACCTAAGGTCAGTGCTATAACCGAAAACAAAGAAGGATTTAAGGACATATTTTAGGGGGCACAGCTTTAGACAAATAGTTTGATAGTTTTTTTTTTTTTTTTTTGCCAAAAAGGAATATGTTTCTAATTAGACAATGTGTTAATTTATTTAAATAAATACTGACAATTTCCAACAACAATTCTACATGTTCAAATTATTTTATTTTAAACGAAAAAGTCAATTAATATTTTTTGATATTTTAATAATATTTTGTTTAAAAATGTATGTATTTCAAAACAACTCAAATATTAATTAAAAAATTATATTTTGAATTTGCTTTCAACTCAAAAATAATTGTCTCAATTATCACATTAATTTTAATTTAAATACTTTTTAAACCATTTTTTAATTGATAAAAATAATTTTTTTCCGTGAAAGTTTTTTTATATTCACTAAATACTGTTTTAATACCATAAAAATCACTTGGTACTTTTTCTGCACAGCGGTCACCATTTACACCTTCTAATTTCTGATCACTGTGTGTGTTGTTTTATGTATACTATTGCTTTTTGTTTATGTATGTTTATGCATGTTAAACACATATGACACGTTTTTAGATGTTCTATAAGTGCACCAACGTGCTGGCACTCCGATGCAGTACGTTACGGGTACAGCAAAGTTCGCCTAACTCAGCCATTAGCATAAGCGTTTTCACGATTCTATTTTGTTGTTGTTTAAAGCATTTTGTGAGAAAAATAAGAATTCACCGTATAAGGTTTTTAGTACAGCGAATAAAAACGATACTATTAAAAAAAAAAAAAAAAAAAAAAGGAGCCCACAGTCAGTTTTTCTTTAAATAAGTAATACATACATACTAGCGAAATCGGACGGTTATTATTCGACCTGTTTTAACCGGTTATTTTAGTTTTGCCCAAGTCGGTTATTTTAAAATGTTCATTTCTCGAATATCGAATAAACCGGTTATTTTTGTATAATTAACCGGTTATTTTAATAATGTGTAATTTATATTTTATTTCCATACTCACCTTGTAAATGTACCCGTAATTTAAGTATTTTTCTAACTGAATATTAGGAAAACTTGAACTTTTTATGCAGCATGTCAAAACAAAATGTAACAAGAGTCAAAAAACATAATGAACAATGTTAATAAAAATTGCTTATAAAAGCGTGTGTTCTTGTAAAAAAAACAAACACAATTCAAAATACTAAAAAAAAATTATTCAGTTAAAAAGTTAATATTAATTTGTGCGAGAGTATTCTACATATAAAATATATTTTAATTTAGATGTTATCTCTGGAGATATTTCGAACGGGATTAAGGAGGCAAAGTTGGGTGCCTGAAGTGCCCTAAAATGATAAACTACAAAGGTTCTTAAACGTCACGACTTATTAAGCACCTTAAATAAATCCAGATGCTTGACAATTATGTGCTCCAAATAAAACTTAACTCCGTTCGTAGTAGTTCTAAAGAGATAACACATAATACTTTACTGAAATAGCTGCCAAAGATGAATCATTGGGTGAAATATTAGCCCGTTGTGTTGCCGAGGTCGGAATGCATGTTTAGGCACTAAGAACTCTTAAGTAGTTCTAGCATATCTTCATGCTTAAAACTACATTCCGGCGGAATCAACGATATGGAAAAATTAATGAGTTTTATTTATTAAAACACCAATAACTACAAAACTAACTTGAAGAATCAAAGAAAGTCATGGAAGGTTTAAATTATGTGTATTTCATACAAGAATCATGTTCATATACAATTCGTTTCTATAATGCTGAAACAAAATAATTTGAAATATATAATCCTGGCTAAGAGGTTTTGTTTGCAACCTTTCTAAAATATGGTTGAAGTCTGTCTACTGATTCCTATAGACGTGCTTAACCACCAACAGATTTAAGCTCATTTAAAATAAATTTTGAGAGTATCTCTCAAATAATAAATTTATTAAGTTCCTATAATTTTTTATTGGCTTTTGCAAAACGTTTGGCTAGATCAAACATCATTTAGCAGTTTTTAAATTACATTATACAATTATCTTCTTACAAATAAAGTTTTGTAAATAAATAGAAGTTGAATCTGAGAATTATTTCTTTTTCGTAAGTTACTTTATTGTATTCAACATTTTTTTTATTTAAAATAAAAAATGTTAAATATAAATTGTTAAATATAAAGCTTAAGTTTGATCAATTAACTGGTAACGCTATTTTCGGATTTTATCGTCAAATAGTTTTTAGGTCTGAACATACCTTATTACTTAATACTCTGTATTTTGTTGGTTCCCCACCTTTGTGAATTGTTTTGTTTTTATTTAAATTTACGTTTTATTACAAAAACTTATTTGATTTTTGTATTTTTATGTATTCGAAATTAAACCGGTAAACCGGTTATATTAAAAATGCTTAACCGAAAACCGGTTTTTTAAAATAGCAACTATTCGGAATATTCGAAAACCGGTTTTTGAAAAAAGTCGAATAATCGATCTCCCTAATACATACATATTAAATTAAGTTTTAAAACATATTTTGAATTTTTTATAGTATGTCTTATGCGAATATTTTTGAATAATAAATATGCATGAAATTCTACGCCCTTGTAATAACAATTATACAGTGCTCGAATTTTACTGCCTGTTTGTAGAACGCGAGCGCAAAAGTGACTCGCATAATTTACATTTAAATTTTAAAACAAAAACAAAATTTCAATTCAGCGTACTCCAATTAGCTTTGCCAGTAGGGTGCCCAGCTTGTTAAAATCTACGTCTAACCCAGTGTTATTAATGCCAACTGTTTATTTAAAAACTAATCTCTGTTTCCTACTTGGTAACTCTGATGTTTAACCCTAGAAGAAAGCGAACTGACACCAAAGTAGTCCCGTGATAGGTCTTTAGTGGTAAAGACCGGTTCTAGTTCTAACACATTATATGAATGGGACCTATCACTTTTACATGGGGTTGTCATTGGAGGGGGTCAATTGACACCTAACAGCCACCATTTGACAAGTCACACATCTATTCTCAACGAACGTGTTTAGTGTTAGTTTCTACAATGGAGTAGTATTTTAATACACTGTAGTTTTATTTCAATTAAACAATTCCTAGAACTAAATTAAAGAACCAAATTTTTAAAATCCCAAAGAAATGTGTCACACCACCGGTAAATACTGCACTTTAATTCATTGCTTTTTCTACCTTTTGGTTCTTCATATACCAGTTAATTGATTATTTCTACTTTCACTGGTCATGAGTTCTTTCTTTTTGTACTTGTTCTATTTTCACAAATCCCAGGACCAGTCTGTTGGAACAATTGACACAAATTTCCCGCAGGTAAATAACTTTTACTTGACTGTGTAAACATTCGTGCAACTTGCATGATATTCGACTATTTCTTCGGTATTTTCGATGTTAATACGTATACTCTACTTGCAAGTAACTACTTGGATGTGTAGAGGTATGGGTAGCTAGATTTTCTTAAAAAAATATTCTTGATGGGTATGTTGAACTACTTTCACCAGCACAAAATCCCTCATCTAAGAATTGATTACTGCAAACTAAGAAGCGAGAAATAAGAAAAGCCAAAATTCAATAGGTACTATGGTAATCGGTTTCAAAATGCTATTCACAGAAAAAAGTGTCTTATCAATTAAAAAAATGGTTTAAAAAGTATTGAAATTTAATCAATGTGATAATTGAATCAATTTTTTTTTTAGTTAAAAGAAAATTAAAAATTTAATTTTGATCTAATTAACATTTTAGTTGTTTTGAAATAAATTTTCAATTAAAAGTTAAATTAAATAAAAAAAAATCTTAATTGACTTTTTTCGTTTAAAATAAAATAATTTAAACATGTAAGAATTGTTGTTGGGAATTGTCAATATTTAATACTTATAATAAATTAACAAATTGTTTGAAATGGCAGAGTTTTTTGATCATTTTTTTGATTAAAAATATTATTTATTGAAAAAAACTATTCACAATTTTTAGTAATCAATATAATCATTTTGGTAATAGGTGCAAAATCAACAACTTGTTTGCTTGATATTAGGTCTGTCTGGGTACTTTTCCAGTAGCAAATACTCAGTAAATTTTTTTGGGAGAGTAAGACAAATTTTACTCTTTCGGCTGAGAATATCTCAAAAAGTACGCAGACAGTATCCAGTGAAATCTTGCAAGAAAACAGTTGATCGGTGTGTAAACAATTGAAATAACAAACGTGAGCCAAGATAGCGTTGAAGAAATAGCGTCTAATTTGGGAATTTAAAAACCGGGAAACCAAAATACCCAAAAAATGGGTATTTACAGTATAAACAAAAAGTTACGTCGAATTTAGGAATTTAAAATTGGGAAGTACAAATATAGGAACAAATCTAGTTTACCGACGCAGCTCCAAATAAAAACAAAGTACCCAGGGTGATGGAAAATGGAAAAATAAGAAGAAAAAATACAATAAAAAAGTTGGCGCAAACGCTTAGTTTTCGAGTTATGGACGTTTAAAGTTTTCATATAAATATGTGATTTTCCTCTACAATTCTAAACGTATATGGCCAATATTGGTATCATTTTAAAGCTCTTGAACAGATTTTTCTGGATATACATAATTTATTTCAAAATATTAAACTCTTTAGATCACATTACAGTTTTTTTCATTTTACGTCGAAATGTTACGGAAGTGCACTAGGAAAGAATGTAGTTTATTTAAAAAAAGTGTAATACAAATTTTATAAAATAACAAACACTAGCATCGCAAAAAAAAATTCTTTGCATAGCCAGCCTTTGGCCGGACGCAAGGATGTTCTTCTCTATGGTATAATAAACACTGGTTTCACTTACTAAAGCTTCCTTGCATAGCCGGCCATCGGCCGGGCGCAAATATTTTCTCCCCTATGGTATAACTAATACCGGCTTCGCTAACTAAAGATTCTCTGCATAGACAGCCTTTGCCCATGGGCAAGGATTCGCTCCTCATTAGTATAACATAAACATAAAGAAGGTTTTACTTGTATTTTAATTAAAATTCTTAAATAAATTAGTATGTAGTATATACATACATTAAAGAATTAGAAAAAATTAATAAATTTGTTTTTATGCTTACTAAAAAGCTTTTGTATTTTGGAAACTCGTCCCACTTCTTAATAAACTAAAAATATTAAAATAAATTCTGTATGTCCAGAAAGATCTAGTGAAACGCTTTGCAATGATACCAATATTAGCCATATACATTTGGAAATGAACTGCAAAATCACATATTCATATAAAAACTGAAAACGCCCATAACTCGAAAACTAAGCGTTTGCGCTAACTTTCTTATTTTATTTTTTCTTCTTATTTTACCATTTTCTATCACCCTAGGTACTTTTTTTTATTTGAAGCTGCGTCGGTAAACTAGATTTAAGCCCAAATATATTTATATTTTTTATAAAAATACAAAAAATATTTACCACAGGCTTTTGCAGGGTATAAACTATATATTTTCTGAAAGTAAATAGTTTTCTGGACAAAATGAGCGATGCGTGCAATAAATCGTTCGGACAGTTTCCGAGAAATCTGGGTTCATCCAAAATGGTCAGTAAAAATCTTTACTGATTTATGCAATGAACCACAGGCTTTTGCACGGTATAAACTATATATTTTTTGCACGCATCGCTGATTTTGTCCAGAAAACTATTTACTTTCAGAAAGTATACAGTTTATACCGTGCAAAAGCCTGTGGTAAATATTTTTAGTATTTTTATTAAAATATAAAAATATTTTTACTTCCCCTTTTTAAGTTCCTAAATTCGACGCTAACTTTTTGTTTATATACTGTAAATCCCCATTATTTGGGTATTTTGGTTTCCCGGTTTTTAAATTCCCAAATTCGACGCTATCTTGGCACACGTAAACTCTTTCATTCAAACAGTTCAGCGGAGTTCAGTGATAAGTGCAGATGGTCTTGCGAAAGATCAAATGCAAAATATCATAGCTTTTTTTTTTAAATCCAACAACAAAATACACAGAGTTTCCGTTAAATTTCATAAAAAAGCTACGAAATTTTGCATTTACTCTTTCGCAAGACGATTTGCACCAAACACTGAACTCCGCTTATATAAAAACAGCTGTTCAAACTAGTTGCAAAATCTTACCAGAGGAAAGAAAAAAAAGTAACATTTTGCAAGTTCTCTAACTTTCAACTGTCAAAAAATTCTCTTTTTGGCTCTCACGCTGTAAGAGATTTGGAGTACGCAGACAACATTTTGCAAGATTTTGCGACATTTTGTACAAAATTATGCAAAATATGTGTACGCAGACAGACCTATTATGAATTTGGTATAAATCAAGGCGAATTTAACTACAGGTGGTGTAGGAACTACAACAATCCAAAACAACAGAAACAACATAAGGTTTTTTGCATTGCATTGTTAGTGTTTACGGTCCAAAATGTCCACCATTCCTAACAAAACACTAACAAATCAAAACAAATTGGCTCGAGCTGTCAAAATCAGATGGCGTTTCGACACCACCAGTAGTTGAATTCGCCTTGGTATAAATTTGGTGATTGCAGAAAATAATTAATTTTTTCTGTGTTAGCAGTAAAAATAACTTGGCAAGCAACTCGTAATATTGGTATTGGCAAAGATGACACAAATATATGTACATAAATGGTAACTTTACTGCAGATAAGCACAATCTAATTCTATTTAAATATCGTAGTCTAGATTTTGAACACCATTTCCTTATACATACATACATATATTCTGCTTGTCCAAGGCGAATTCAACAAGGTAAGTGCAACTCTACAACTACAAAAAGCCACATGTATTTTGTTTGCTTGTTGTCAAAAACAGTTGACCAAGGAAAACATTTTTCGTACGATAAAATTAATTTAATTATTAATAAATATTGTAATATAAAGCCATTAAGGCCAAAAAAACGTATTACATAGCAATGAATGCGCCTTGTCAGAAAATATTTCGGTTATTTTGGCGAAAAACATGACAACAAAAGTATTTTCTGACGTTTGGCAAATTCGCCGTGGAAACAGCTGATGAACGGCTGACGAGTTGCACTTACCTTGTTGAATTCGCCTTGTGCTTGTCTTTGTAACTAACTTTTTAACAACCGTCAGATAAACAAAAACGCTCGTGAATTCAAAAGACTTTTGAATAAATAAACAAATCTTTGAAATTGGTTCTTTCAAATATATGTACCTATGACTATGTACCTGCATACATAATAACTCATTACGCTAGATTTATATATTTTATCATTTTGTTAAATGTTTGATTTGTAATAACTTTTTTATTTTTAACTTTCTTTGAAAAATATGTTATGTGTTATTATAAATAACATTTAAATTCGTATACTGTATGTACCTATAAGATATAAATCTTGTTGTACGGGATAGGTACATATGTAGGTACCTATTCAAACAAAAAATAAACATATAAAAGGTACCCTTTTAAAGTGCAGCGAGGGTATCGGTTCACACAAATTCAATCGACAGACTTACCAACTACTTACTGATAACAACAAAAAAACCCTTACCTCTCATTGATAAATCCATAATATTTGTTTGAATTGCCCCCGAGGGGCCCTGAAAACATGTGTGACGTTTAGAACTCGAAGGCATTATCTTCTCCAGTAGCGAATGCAATGGAAATAAATTGTATTTTTTGTAATGGGACCAGTCGCCACTTGAAGAAAACACTCCCGCATTAATAAATAACAACAATAAAAATATTAAACACTTTTCACTACGTTTGTTTTTTTTTTTTTTTTTTTGTTACTTTTAAATTATTTTCAAGTAAACGAGGGGGTGGAAAACAAAAAGAATAATATCCATGAATAAAAAATAAATTCTAATATTCTCTTACAATTACACGCACTTGAAAAACTCTTTTTTTTAATTATATAGTTAATAATTATTAAATAATTTGTTTTTGTTTACAGGGGGCCGAAATTTCTTTTTGTTATTTCTTCAACAATAATTTTGCGTGTGTGTTTTCACATAAGAGCGACATAAAAAACAAAGAGTGCAAGTGCAATGCGTGTATTCTCTTTATTTTTTGTTGCACAAAGTAAACAAAGTAAAAGAAGAAGCAAAATATGTTCCGAGCTCTAATCACGTGCCTGTTTAATTTTTTATTATTTTTCTTTAATTTTGTTTCGTAATTATTGTTTTACTTATAGGTATAATTTTATATTGTTATTGTTTTCTTTCGATTCTAAATATGTAGGTATGTACAAACACTTTAATAATTTAAACAAATCGCTTTAAGTAAATTAACAACAAAAGTGATCTTAAGGAGATTTAGAACAACACTAAAGTGTGTTTCTTTCCAACAGTCTGTAAGTCGTTCGTCAATGCATCATACACGCACTCACACACAAGCGTTAATACAGTGCGTTTTTGTTTGATATTTTATATAATAGTCAGAGATGGCTATTTCGCTACCCATGTAATATACTTATGTAATTTGATGTTTCCCAATCTTCGCAACCAAAAAAAATTGCTATATTTTGGTTTAACATAATTTAATTACAAAATTTTTTTAATATTAACAAAAAAAAGCTCATAATTTTAATTCTTTGTAATAAAAAGATAATAAAATTATATAATTTGTGTCCTGGTGATAGGTACATAATTTTATTAAAAGCTAGCATAAACAGTGACGAAATACACATATTGATATAAGATTTTGTACAAATTCGTTCTGTACGGCTAGAAATTATACCACAAAATTTCGTGAAGATTGGTCAATAATTAACAATAGGCTCCATATAAAGCCCAGTGTCGAAAAACACTTTATTACGCTTAAACCAATTCTAATGTATTAAATTTTGGTTTGTTACAGTTTTATATGACTATATATCACACTGTCAGCTTTCGTGAAAATCGGTCCATAATTTACCATAGGACACACATAAAGCCCACTCCAGAAATATTCTAACTGTAGGTGGAGGGTATCAAAGCTACGGCACAGCCGAATATAGCTCGCCAACGTGTTTTTACAATAAATAAGGTACATATTGGAATAATTATAAGGGGGATTTGATTTATTATATAGGCCGTTTGAATGAATTAATTCAATATATTTCCACTTTACATATTAATCATAACAATATCACATTTTTTGCTTAGAAAGTTTTGTAAAACTTAAAATTGTCTGTAATGAAGATGGCTAAACAAACAACTGTGTGCCAACGAAATTCTGATTTATCCAAAAAATTCTTTCGTAAATTACTTGAACATCAAGAGATCTCGTTTATACTATAGGCCTATCTAATTAAAATTATTCAGAAATTGCTTTTGCATTAACTTTACGATCACAATAGGCTTTTGTACAGGTAAGTTTTAAATTTCCCAAAGATCCTATTAAGAAACCATTACTATTCAAAGAAACCTCGAGTTACTCTTATTACAACTTGACACTAAAAAAAATCATCAAAAATCACTGTGGATACATGATTTCTTTTTTAAAGGGTCCAATCTATCTCCTACAATATTTTTATCTTTACTCTCATTTATGTTAGTTATCGTGTGGCATGAAGCAACAAAGACATATGGCGGATTTATCTATTCAAAATCATTTATACTGCGCCTTTAGTCAAAATAACGTCATAAAGGAAAATACTGTATTCGATTTTGCTCTTAAAACAAAGCCCAATAGTTTTAATACATCACACATACCATCAGTAACATAACTGACTTGAGCAATGCGTAATTTTGTTTTTTTGATTCATGATTGTATGATCATGCTTAAAAGATTTCTCTTTCTTATGTATAAGTTTAATTAAAGAATTTTTGTCTTATTATACAAAGTCCTGCTAAAAATAATCAGCCCAGTTATGAATAAAAATTCTTCGGGAGTTTTTCCCTTTTCTCATTTTTACAATTGAATTTACATAGGGAAATGGAAGAAGGAAGAAAACTCCCGGGGAATTTTTATTCATAATCGGGTTGAATATAATTTTTAAGAAACCTTCGCAGATATTAGTTTCGATAGTCTTATTGATAGTGTCTAAAGAATAATGAAAATCAATTTTACGTTTTATGAATCTGCCATTTTCTTAGGCAAAGTACGAAACTGATCGTACTTTCCGTACGGAATCAAATGTTTTTGATTTTATTTTTGAGTTTTTAAATGAATTTGAGAGGCTCTTTGTAACAATTTGACAGAAGATTAAGCAAGTTTATGCATATTATAGTACAGCTTTAAGGCCTTTGAGATATCAAATACTTTAATATTAATATAAAAAAAACAGAACATATTGGGTTCAAAGTTTGAACCGGGGTCCACATTTTAGTATACCGATTGACTTATAATCACTTTCTGCGTCGATCAAACTGTGTCCATCCGGCTGGTTGTGGGTCGATTTTACATTTTGCGCAATCTAGAGGTCGTGGTTGTTAATTTATTTATTAATGACGTGCTAACTATCCAAATTTTATTTTTGATAAAAACACTAAAATTTATTGTTGGGGGAAAGCTAGTTTCTATTCGTATTTCGCTGGTTGCTTAAGCCAGCTCGTCAGTGCTTTACAATTAAGATTTATTGTAATTTAAATATAATAAATTTGTAAAAAAAAAAAAAAAATATACAAATAAGACTATTAAGTGAAAAGAATTTTAAACACTTAGGTCTTACTTGTAACAACATTAAAGCTTCAACGAAGCCACAGCAATAAACAGTGAATTTATCTTTTCTTACATTTCACTTCTTCTTTTTTTTTTTTTTTTGGAGATAATTTGATCAAAATTAGTAAACACGTTCCAACTGTCTAAAGACGAAGCTTATTGAAAATGGGGAGGATCGGCCCAAAATTCACATATGCCACATACAAACTTCTTTCCAGAATGGGGTCTTTGTGGTCTTAAGCTATCCTATCATATCTGTATTTAGATTAAATTTGGTGCAAAAATATATTTTTGCAACATATGTAAATTACCTTACCAAATTTTTTTTAAATGGGTTTATATTTCCCATACCTTCCATACAAATACCACTCCCGAAAAAAGCTTAAAGTGTCATAACTTCCTTAAAATGTTCGATATTGATGTAAAATTTGCGATGATAACTTTTATAATAGTAACTTCTTATGCCATGGCAAAAACAAAGAACTCTTATATGAATCTTCACCCCATAATATTATTTTGCCGGGTCCATCTTTACGTGCATATCCCAGATATGGTACACTAGCAAGAAATTGTCTGTATACCTATACTGTAGTGTAGGGTATGAAAAGTTTGGGTTTTACCCGTAACAATATATAACATTTTTTTCTTTATAGTAAAACAAACAATATCAAATCCACATTACAAGTTACAATTTTCCATCTCCGAGAAGCACAAATCACAGTCAGTGTGGCCAGGTCTAAAAAAAATTTACAGCTAAATCTGGCATTATACAACGCCAAAAAGTGCTAAAAATTATTTTAAAAATTGCTAAAATTTTTTAAAGATTTTTGTTAAAAATTTATTTTATTTATTAGATATCAATACAAAGAAGCCTTCATGGCCAACAACATGTATTGTTAGTAAAATATCTATGTACATATGTGAATTTAGTGAATATTAAGAACAATATTATTAAATATAAAAACTAAGATAAAAAATAAGAAATAGAAGATAAAAGATAAAAGGCTCCCCAGCCATATAACTATTGTATAAGAATTTAAACTAACAGGTTTCTACAGCCAAAGTTTTAACAATGTAATACCTATATAAAGAAGTTAAGAATTTAAGACAACTTAATATTTAAAGTTGATCTCTATTAAAGTAATCAAGGAGTTTCCTTTTATATGTAAGGTAAGAATACGAAAACAATTTGAGATCATTGGGAAGTGTGCTCCAAATTCTGTGAAATCTAATTAGAAAGGAACGATAAAAAATAGAAAGATGTCCCAGTGGAACATCAATCTGAATGTTACGTGTTGAGTTAATAAAAGAAAACCTATTTAACAGTAATGTAGGTTGTCTTTTAATCGGTAAAGTCTTCTAAAGACTAGACAACATGGAATTAACATGATCTGAAAATGTTAATTTAGCGTCCAAAATAATACCAAGACATTTAAGAGAATCAGAAAAGCCAATTTCACAGCCACTTGTGAATAGTCTAGGGAATGACAAATTTCTATCAGAAGAACAAAATTGCATAGCCTTCGTTTTCGAAGGATTAATCTCAAGCGAATTCGTATACATCCAAGTTGATATAGAATTGAGATGATCATTTAAAGAATATTCAAAATTTATATTTCTAAAATCCGCAGTATACAATAAGAAGATGTCATCAGCAAAAACATAGGGCTGACAGAAGTTGTTGTTCATAACCAGTATGAAATTTTATTCGAAACTAAATACATTTCAGTGACTTATTTTGTAACGAAATGGAAATAAATGGTTATATTTATGCAAGTGGCTAGATTTTGGTAAAGCATATATGCATATGTGGCACAGGTAGTTGAGCCTAAATTTTAAATTTAGGGGGCCTGCCAAATTTAAACGATTTATTTCTATGATATACAAAATATTGTAGATCATTTTATTTTTTATAGATTAAGAAAAGTTGAAGATTTAAAAAATTCTATTTTCAGCGGTTTAGGGCAAACAATTTTTCAAACATTTACACCGTTAAATTTGTATCTAAATACAAAGTGAAATTTCTTTATACTTTTATATCGTAATAACAAAGCTCAAAAAATATTTACAATCGACATGATAAGGGCATTTCAAATATTGGCTGAATATTCAATTTTTTTTTTTTTTTTTTTTTTTTTGTAACAAGATAGGTAAGATGTTTCTTACCTTAAGAACTATTCATTTTCAGACGACATTTCATTTTGGGTGCAACTATTTTTAGTCAAAATTAGTTATAATTTATAAAAATTTTTAATTAAATAAATAATACTATTCGTCCAAATTTTTAAAATAAATCATGCTAAAAACATTTTCCAAAAATGCTTAATAAAATGTCAAGTACTAAATGAAAAATTTGCAGCTAAATAGAAATTTATAATGCTAAATTTAGCTGCAAAAATGCAACAATGGCCACACTGATCACAATGCTCAATTCGTATGAGAGTCTAAAAGCGAGTGAGTAACACGCGGTTCACACGGTGATTTTTTCCATGTTTTTTAAGACATGATTTTTTGTGTTTGTAGGCGAACGGTGTAGAAAAGCAAGAGGGGCAGAGAAAAAAACACGTTTTCTGATATCTGTGTCTTTTTTTATATTTTTCTTTGCACACATTCGTATTTTTGTTATGTTGCTTCATTTTATTTTTTATTTCAATGTGGCAACATCTCCTTACAATACAAAACATGGAGCGCATTAAAATGGTTTGTTTTTATAAATAAGCAAGTAAAGAAGAATTACCGATAATGGGAAAAAAAATCAACCATAAAATCATGGGGAAAAAATCTTCGTTTGAATCTGTTGTGATTTTGGCAGCAACTTTCAAAAGGAATTAAAAAAAAGACATGATTTTTAAATCATGGTCTGAATCTAGCCCTAGTCAATAGCATTTCATTCATTAATCATGATGCAATAAAAAGGCGAGAGCAGTCCGTCAGCTGAGTGTGGGCAAGGCGAATTCATTTATCAAGTGGCGTTGAAAGCACAGCTGTGCTACTTTTTTTTCTTACTTAAGGCCGTGTCAGATACAACTTTTCCGCTTTGCGTGACGTTTCTACCTTTGTCAGAAAAACGCAAAGCAAAAGGTGTATGACACAATGAAAACTTTGACAACACTCACGCATTGTTTGTTTACTTATAAAAGTGGTTGGTAATTTGTACATTTAATTATTTGTTATAAAAATAAAAGTTAACATTTTAATTTGACGGTTTTTTGGAATCGAAATTGGCAAAAAAAATTTAAAAAAAAGACAATTTTACTAGCCAATTGTCAAAGCGCGCAAAAAGATGAGAGTTGGCTAACTTTTTGCTTCGCTTCGCTTTGAAAGTACTTTATGTGACATGTTTCGTATAAGTATGTATATTTTATCTTAGATGTCAAAGCGAATCGGTAACGCAACGCGAAGCAAAAGTTTTATCTGACATGGCCTTTAGAGAGAGAAATGTCAAAAGTTGCTTGTGTTTTTGACATATCGATCAACGAAAGCAACAAGAAAATACATTGATGTGTTTTTGGCGTTGTTACTTGTTGTAGTATTGACACCACCGTATACATGAATTCGCCTTGAGTGTGGGGTTTAATTTGTAGTTTTCGTATATGCAAATGTCAATTTTTTGTTTGTTTACATATTTCGTCGGCGTTAAGCAAATAGGTCTTGAGTCAGAAACAGTAGTTTTTCGTAATGTTTAATTGAAAATTATTTATTTAGTGTATTTCATTGGCTTTTTTCCTAAAGAGCAGATGATTTCGATAGGAAGCAGTTGTGCTAGACTTAAGTTATTGATACCAAACGAAAGTGAAAAAAAAATTTAAAATCAAAATCAATCAAAAACTTAAAAAGCGTTTTTTCAATGTGGATTGGCTATTTTGATAGATGAACTTACAACTTTCACAAACAAATTTGCCTGATGTTTTTTGTATTGTTGTAGAAATGAGGCCACTTCATAAGTATGTAAGTGCATTCTAAAATTATTATTTTACCGTGTATTGGTTGGACCAACCACATGGATGGTGGCTCTCTTTATTCCGAAAAGTTGTAAAGTTTCGAAGTTTGTATGTATGTATATTTCAATAGCACTGGACTTGCTTGCTTACTGTTTGACTAGGTTATGTAATAGATTTTTTTTATGTTTTATTATTATTGCTTGTATGTTTGTTGTTGATCGCGCTCATAGCTGCCAGATAAAATTAGTCGAAAATCGTCAAATTTTGAGGAAAAAATCGTCAAAACCGTTAAATTAACTAAGCTCAATAAAAAACCACTAACTTTTAATAAGTTTTGAAAATTAATTGTTAAATTTATATATAATATATTCTAATTAATATATAATATATTCTGTCTGTTTTTTAAATTAATTTGAAATTAAAATATTCGTTAAGAAGCTTATTATTGAAATAACACAATCAAAAATTTTTCAAAAGTATTGGCATTCATAAGAAAAGTAAGAAAATAAACTAAAACCAAGGAATAGCATAGCAAACACATATTTTTCAAGTCGAAAATCCTGCTTAAGAACTCAAGTCTGGTCAACAATAAAGTCAGACTTTGTGAAAGTTTCATAATCTGAACCCAGACTAAAGAGAGTGGTTATAAAATCCCTGTAAGAAAGTAATACTAACTGATCAAAGGAACCTCTTAAGAATATGCATCGTGCAAAAAAAAATCTAAGACATGAAATGACTGTTAATCAAATAATGTAAATAAATCAAATTATCATAGAAGCTTAAATAAAATGTGAAATTAAATTAAAAACATTTGTAAATTTCAACAATTACAAGTACAATTTATGCTAAGAACACAACTGGGACGAACGACGAATTTCGCCCAAAACAGCGAATGAGTAAATTCATCGTATAAACAGGGGTGCCAGAAAATTTTGATAAAAATCGGCATATATTCAAAAAAAAATCGGCATTATCGGCACTTCAGTTAAATATAATCGGCAAATTAAAAATATCCCTTTTAAGAACAATAAAACATATTTTTATTAACACAAAAAACAACAAAACAGAATAATTCAGCATTAACTTACATATAAACCATATAAAAACATAAAAATTAATGAAAAAGAATATTTTTATAAATCAATTGTAGTTAATTTAAAAACATTTTGTACATTAGATTAAAATTATTTTTATAGTTGAAAAATGTTTTTCCAACATTTTATTTTAACAAATATTTTATAGATACATATATCGTCGCTGTTTTAACTAACTGACCTAACTAACATTTAACAGATTTTACAGGAGAGCACTTTTAACGTTTTTGTATAACATCTTTTGTTATGTGTTAAATAAACAAAAAGACAAATTTTTAAAAAAAAAAATTCAGTTAGGTCAGTTAGTAAAAACAGCGACGATATGAGTTTCATAGTTTAACTAAATCCATTTTAATATCAACATCAAAACAGTTTGCATTATTAAATTTTATGTAATCTTAAGAAAAAATAATTCCTTGAAAGGATTCATTTTCCAGGGAACATCGAAATTTGGTTTTATTAAGGTCGACTTGGCCAAAAATTCTTTCCACATTTGCGGAATGTGGAAGGACCATAACTTTTTGTACAAACTTTGACAGCACTGGAAATGCATCCGTAGAATCTACACGTTCTAGGTCTGAAATTTTTTGCCAAAAAGTTTGCAAATTTACTTCAATTCCTCCAAAATCTTCTTAAAAAGTTTAACTCTCTAAATTCAGAGTCTTTTCAATTTGTTTTTCTTTTTCAGAAATAAAGCTGGGGAACTCTTTCAGAATTACCATACATAAGAGAAATATTTTGCTTGTTCATAATTTTAATAGGGGCGTTAATCATGTTTAAAGATTTATAAGATTTTTGTTCACAATCAAAACGTTTTTAAGTTTGATTTGCAAGTTCTATATAAAAATTAATACAGCTATTTACTATTTTGTTAATTTCGATTTTGTTGAGTTTTAATTTTTATAGTAACTCATTAGCCAATAAGCGCAAATACTAACCATAAGAGCTTAAAAAATTTTTGTGTTCATAAATTTTTTTAACGTGTTTTTTTTTTTTGTAAAATTACTTAGTTAATATAGTTTTAAAACGACTTTCCATTTGGTTGTATAGGTTATGAAAAATTATCCAAAGTTAATTTAGTGCACGTTAACAAGCAAAGTTACCGTACCGTGGTTTAAGTGTTTATCAAAAAATTGGAACTTTTCTAATATTAAGGCAAAAAATCGGCAAAATGACGATTTAAAATTTTAAATTTTAAATTTTAAAACAAAAACAAATTTTTAAATTTAGCGAGTCACTTTTGCGCTCGCGTTCTACAAACAGGCAGTAAATGTAAATTGTTGCTACAAAATTTATTTATTTCTCGTTTTTTTTTATTATATAAAGTTTATATAAGTTGAATACTTAAAATATAACGTCACATTGATTGCAAACGGACGTAACTACATTTTTATTTTATACAGGTGAAGCGAAAAACTACAAAATCAATAACAACAAGGTGTACCTAATAGGCGTTTGATTTTCTTTAATGAAGTTGTCATTTTTGATGGCAGGGATCTAAATTTTTTTTGTGAATATGTAGTGTAATAAAACGAACAAAAATCGATCAAATACTCTATTTCGAATTTTTGTGCAGTTATGTCCGTTTGCATTTAAGGTGACGGTATGCAAGTATGTAGTTGCTTAAGGCTAGATTACACTATTATACTTTGTATATAATACATGTCAAAAACTCAAGTAATATGACAAAGTGTGATAGTGTGAATGCAATGTGTCACAAGTATTACGAAAAAAGTTTGACATCCCATACGACTTAATCGTTTTTTGAAAAATTTCTAAACGCTAATACTTTTCATTGGATCAGGGTTTCATTTTAACAAAAGCATGTTCATGTGTGATAGTGTGACTACAAACTGTAATGTTACATTAGATTTTTTGACAGTCACAACAAAACTCATTAGATTTCCATCTCACAAAGTATTATGGAATACGTAAGGCTTGTGAGATCGTGTAATCTAGCCTTTAGCAGCAAACTTATTTTCTGATTTAAGTTTTTTTTTATCTTTGGATGCAAAAAAAATTGCGTTAGGACAAGTGAAAGTGGGCGCTCAACAAGATGGAAGAAAGTGGGAGCAAAAAGGAAAAATTGGACAAAAAACTTCAAAACTGCCACACTCTCACTCCTAGAGGGGTACAATGCAGGACCGACCCTCCATAATTTGTCCTTCTAGACTTTTTTCCCAAACATACCACATATCAACATTTTTTAGGGGGCTCCCGTTCAAAATTTAAAATTTCATGAAATTGTAAAAAATTGGTGCCCACAGCTCCTATGATGTTCCTAGACGGGTCAAATGTACGAGTATAAACCACCCCACCTAATTTTTCATCCTCAACATTTCTTTTGAATATACCTACCCGCTATCCCCGTACCTTAAGGTGGCTCCCATACAAAATTTTCATTACAGACTAGCAGCCGTATTCATAACGAAAATTTGGCATGAAGTTAGCACAAAGTTCATTCATAATACACAAACCAAACTCTCGCCAACGATTTGCTAAACTCTTGTTAACGAGCTTCCAAACGTTTGCCACCTTGTTAAAAACAGGCGTTTAATATTGAACAATTTTGTTTGTTTTTTTCTAATTCACTGCCTAATTCAAGTCCTTTTTTAAATTTATTTTAATTTAAAAACATTTAACATTTTTATATTGGGAGGCAAAAACAAAAATGATGATTTATGCAAAACGTGTTGCATTTTTGAGCACTATAATGTGGCATCATGATTATTCAGAGTTGATTAATTAAAAGTTAGCAGACGGATAAAATTCGTTATGAATAAACTATGTGCTAACAAGCTGCTAAGCTTAATCGGCATTCTAGTTAGCAGCTCGTTGTACGTAGTGTACAAACTGTGGCAAAATTTTTGTTATGAACACGGCTGTAGATAAATAAAGATATGTTTGAGAAAATAGGAAGCACCACTTGGTTCAGCGTACTCGAATTATATTTACCCGCCGGGTGCTCCGCTTGTTATATTTGTGTACTAGCACAGTGTAATTAAACATACACTAGAGGCAACAACATATTAGAAACTTTTGACTAGGAATTAAATTGAAACACAATGTTAAAAAATAGCACTTTAAGAAAAACTGAAATTTTGAAATACACTAGAATTAATATTCGACAATACAATTCATTAATGAACAGTTTAATTTTTTTAGAAAACAAATACCTACACAGAAAAAATTATTAAATTTCTCCAATCACCAAATTTATTCCAAATTCATAATATCAAGCAAACAAGTTGTTGACTTTGCACCTATTACCAAAATGATTATATTGATTACTAAAAATTTAAAAATTTTGAAAAAGTATTTTTAATTTTAATTAAAAAAGTGATCAATAAACTTTGCCATTTCAAACAATATGTTAATTTATTTAAATAAATATTGACAATTTCCAGCAACAATTCTACATGTTTAAATTATTTTATTTTAAACGAAAAAATTCAATTAAGATTTTTTGTTATTTAATTAAAATTTTAATTGAAAATTTATTTCAAAACAACTAAAACGTTAATTAAATCAAAATTAAATTTTTAATTTTCTTTGAACTAAAAAAATAATACGACTTAATCGTTTTTTGAAAAATTTCTAAACGCTAATACTTTTCATTGGATCAGGGTTTCATTTTAACAAAAGCATGTTCATGTGTGATAGTGTGACTACAAACTGTAATGTTACATTAGATTTTTTGACAGTCACAACAAAACTCATTAGATTTCCATCTCACAAAGTATTATGGAATACGTAAGGCTTGTGAGATCGTGTAATCTAGCCTTTAGCAGCAAACTTATTTTCTGATTTAAGTTTTTTTTTATCTTTGGATGCAAAAAAAATTGCGTTAGGACAAGTGAAAGTGGGCGCTCAACAAGATGGAAGAAAGTGGGAGCAAAAAGGAAAAATTGGACAAAAAACTTCAAAACTGCCACACTCTCACTCCTAGAGGGGTACAATGCAGGACCGACCCTCCATAATTTGTCCTTCTAGACTTTTTTCCCAAACATACCACATATCAACATTTTTTAGGGGGCTCCCGTTCAAAATTTAAAATTTCATGAAATTGTAAAAAATTGGTGCCCACAGCTCCTATGATGTTCCTAGACGGGTCAAATGTACGAGTATAAACCACCCCACCTAATTTTTCATCCTCAACATTTCTTTTGAATATACCTACCCGCTATCCCCGTACCTTAAGGTGGCTCCCATACAAAATTTTCATTACAGACTAGCAGCCGTATTCATAACGAAAATTTGGCATGAAGTTAGCACAAAGTTCATTCATAATACACAAACCAAACTCTCGCCAACGATTTGCTAAACTCTTGTTAACGAGCTTCCAAACGTTTGCCACCTTGTTAAAAACAGGCGTTTAATATTGAACAATTTTGTTTGTTTTTTTCTAATTCACTGCCTAATTCAAGTCCTTTTTTAAATTTATTTTAATTTAAAAACATTTAACATTTTTATATTGGGAGGCAAAAACAAAAATGATGATTTATGCAAAACGTGTTGCATTTTTGAGCACTATAATGTGGCATCATGATTATTCAGAGTTGATTAATTAAAAGTTAGCAGACGGATAAAATTCGTTATGAATAAACTATGTGCTAACAAGCTGCTAAGCTTAATCGGCATTCTAGTTAGCAGCTCGTTGTACGTAGTGTACAAACTGTGGCAAAATTTTTGTTATGAACACGGCTGTAGATAAATAAAGATATGTTTGAGAAAATAGGAAGCACCACTTGGTTCAGCGTACTCGAATTATATTTACCCGCCGGGTGCTCCGCTTGTTATATTTGTGTACTAGCACAGTGTAATTAAACATACACTAGAGGCAACAACATATTAGAAACTTTTGACTAGGAATTAAATTGAAACACAATGTTAAAAAATAGCACTTTAAGAAAAACTGAAATTTTGAAATACACTAGAATTAATATTCGACAATACAATTCATTAATGAACAGTTTAATTTTTTTACAAAACAAATACCTACACAGAAAAAATTATTAAATTTCTCCAATCACCAAATTTATTCCAAATTCATAATATCAAGCAAACAAGTTGTTGACTTTGCACCTATTACCAAAATGATTATATTGATTACTAAAAATTTAAAAATTTTGAAAAAGTATTTTTAATTTTAATTAAAAAAGTGATCAATAAACTTTGCCATTTCAAACAATATGTTAATTTATTTAAATAAATATTGACAATTTCCAGCAACAATTCTACATGTTTAAATTATTTTATTTTAAACGAAAAAATTCAATTAAGATTTTTTGTTATTTAATTAAAATTTTAATTGAAAATTTATTTCAAAACAACTAAAACGTTAATTAAATCAAAATTAAATTTTTAATTTTCTTTGAACTAAAAAAATAATTGATTCAATTATCACATTAATTAAATTTAAATACTTTTTAAACCATTTTTTTAATTGATAAAACACTTTTTTCTGTGTACATAGTTTTAAAATTGTTGCTGTATTTTTAAAATTAAAAGACAAAAAAAAAAAACAATCTGAATAACATGTCAACGCAAAGTGAAGGGATTTGGAAAATAAGCCTCTAAATTTAAACAAACAATAAACCACGTGTCTTCTAAATGTGCGGAAAAAACACAAATATATAAATACACATACAGTACTTTTCGTTTATACACATACAGAACTTTTCGTTTATAGTCACTACCGTTTTTAGTCACATTAGCGATACAGTCCATTTTATTTGCTTATTCTGCCGCTATAAAGTAGATTTAATCTATTGTATTTACGTGATAGTCCATTATATATAGATAGATGCACATTTGCCATATATTCCATCTATAAGTGGATATCAAAGTCAAATTAGCAAAATTTACTACGTTCTTTTTCATTTTCGAAACCACAGTCCATCTAAAGAACAAAGAATTAAATCGCTTAATTTTTGTCAGCAACTCTCTACTCGTAAAAAATTATTTTTTTCCGTTGTTTACATTTTTGAAATACATTTTTATTATTTTAACGATTTTTTTATACAGTATGCAACTCTGTTACAAAACCATAAACCTGCTGTTGGTGTTATTTATATGAATTTTCTTATTTTCTATATTCACATAACTTGATTATACAGTGCCAGCTTGCTAATCCGAATTAATGATTGCAGACCCTGATTCTGATTAACGAGATTTTCGGATTACTGGATGTGCTGTTATTATGTATTATAATTCACTATATTCGAAAATAAAACACAAGCCAGGGTCCAAAACAACTTTATTTTATTTTTATTAATCAATAATTACAAAATTAAAGCTTTTTTTTATATATAATGTTTTTTTTAACATACACTCAAAAGAAAAATCAACCCATCCGTACTCAAATCAATCCGAAGCGGTAACATTAGCACAGTGAGTACGGAGTTTCTTGAATCACGCACAGAAAGATTGATTCAAGTACTATTATTCAATCGCGAAATACTTAACTTATCCATATTCAATCCACTCCTGCCAGATTTGACGATTTTTAGGTACAAAAATGGCATATTGATGATTGGACGATTTATACCCTTAATTTGACGATTTTTCCAATGACAAATTTTATACAAATTTAGAAATGTTTTTAATATAATTTCACATTTTATTTAAGATTCTTAGATACACTTTCATTTATTCGATTGGTAGTAATTTTCTTGCCTTAGCTGATCATTATATAAAATACAATTTTTTTAGCAAAAGGAATATTTTTAAGAGTTATATTTGATCAGTTAGAACTGTTTTATTACATCCATTTTACAACCACTATCTTTAGTCTGGCTTCACACTATGAAAATTTTCTTTCAGAAATTCTGAGTTCATTTCAACAGATGGACGGACAGACGGACAACCGGATTTGAGCTTTCCTTCTCATAAGGAGCCAGAATATATATAATTTATAGGGTATAAGATCAATATTGTAGAAATTGCAAACGGAATGACAAACTTATATATGCCCTTTTACCCTTGACGAAGGGTATAAAAAGCAGGAAAATAAAAATTCGGTTTAGCGAGCTTCAAACAATGCGGACTATAGAGTATGTAATACGTTATAAATTCAATTCGGGTTACTTACCTTCGGATTAGCGAGCTGGCCCTGTATTCGAATTCGGCTATATCTCTCATAGTGGCATACGATTTGTCTGCAACTAAATGATGTGCCTATAAGCGAAAAGTTCTGTACTTATGTACAGATATTATTAGTTTTTTTTTTAATTATTTTAGACACCTTTTAAGTAATTTATGCCTTTCTTTATTTTATTATTTCCTTCTTTTTTGGGTCTTATTATTTTATTGTTTGAAATCAAATCCATTTTGCCAAAAAGTCTAAAACAAAACTGTTACTGAATTTGCTTCTAAATAAAATGTTTGGCTTTAAAATGTATGTTTAGTTTTAAATACATTTGTATATGACCATTTTTAACGTTCAAGTAGAGTATTATTTTGTAACATCTACCTATAAAAATTTCATTGAATAGATTCATAGAATTAATTGTTGCAATGTTAAGCGAAATAAATTAATAATAATTATAGTTTATTTAACTGTATTTATGGCAATATTTCTTACTTTTTACTTTCGTTTTTAATTTTTATCATTAATAACCCAAAAATTTACCAAAACATTAACCCTCATATTCATAAAAAATATTTCAGGTTTATAACAGGTTTATGAAACGAATTTTCATAAAATAAATCGTTACAATAAATCGTTAGTTTTTATTAATGAATACCACCCTTTTTAAAAGCCTCCTCAAAATATATTAAAAATATACACCCGATTGGTATTATTTTATATTAAAAACGTTTCGCCTTAAAATAGGCAATATTGTACATATAATAATATTCATTACCATGTTAATGTTAAAATACTTATGAATTAGGGTGTTCGATAATTCGACTTTTGTTAAAATCCGGGTTTCAGTTATTACGAATAATGCTATTTTTTAAAAACCGTTTTTGGTTAAACACTTATAAAGTAACAGGTTACACGGGTTTATTCAAATAAATAATTACACAAAAATCAAATAAGTTACTTAAATAATATATAAAAAAATACAACACATTTCAAAGAGGTAAGAAACCGACAAAATTCATAGCTATGACTTACCGACAATTTCACCAAGTTCAGTTATAATTAACTATCACTTATAACTGTCAAAAACATATTATTATTTCGAAGTTAAATTAATTGTTAGTTTTAACTTGGTGAAATTGACCGTTAGAATTCTCAAAAAAAAAATTGGTTTTAAACAATTATAGGAATTTAATAAATTTATTATTTGAGATATACTCCCAATTTTATATTAAAAGTATTTTCATTTGATGGTCCTTAACAGAGCTGAAAAAACTGCAATTAATTGGCATTGAAATCAAATAAAATTTTTAATGAAATAATTTGATTACATTCAATTCTTCTAAACTCACAAATATAGCGAAAGTCCAACCTAGTAATATACCCTTGGAATCAAGCGGTTGTGAACAAAATGTTAACACTGTTGGCAATTCAAAATTATCGGTGTCAGCTATATTTCAGTTGAATAGAACGAAGATTTTTATTCTGATTTAATTTTGATTGCAATTACTGTATTTGATTGCAATTAAGGTATTGCAATATAGTCGACTGCAATCAAATTTGATGTTTTACGCAATATACCAACAATATCTCGTATGAATTGATTTAAAAAGATTGGTTCAATCGTTTTTATCGTATTGATTTAATTATTTCAAATTTAAATTATAGAATGAATTTTCCAATTTTGTATGCAATAAAAAAATTGGCAATCATTAAGGAGAAATCAAATCGATTGAATTCTTCTTCAGCTTCAATGGTTAAGCATGTCTGTATGCCTGTATTTCTTTGGTGCTAATACCAAATCATCAGTAGACTTTAAGCATATTTTTGAAAACTTCCAAACAAAACCTCTTAGCTAAAATTATTTTTGGGAATACAAAATTTATTATTAATAAGATTTCTCTATGACGTGCTAAATTCTCAATTTTTATTTTTGACACAAACACTGATTTGTATAATATTTTTAGCTTTTCTAAAGACTTTGGAAAAAGTTTCCTGACAAGCTAACCTAATTAACCAGAGAAATGCGCATAGAAACTAGCTTCCCCTCAGCAATAAAAAAAACACCTTGAAAGCCTGTCTATAGGTAACTATAGGAAAAATATTGAAAATATAATCATAAAGAGTCGATTAAAAATAATAAGGAAAAATAATTTTCAGTGTTTTTATCAAAAATAAATATTGAGAGTTACGCACCTCATGGAGAAATCTTATTAATAATAAACCTCTTAGCTTATTCAAAAACTGACATAATTTTTGAAAGAAAAACATGTTATAATAACTTTCTGAGTGATCTACCGATGTCCGTCCGTCCATTCATATGGCTGGCTGTCCATGTAAACCTTGTGCGCAAAGTACAGGTCGCAATTTTGGAGATAATCTATTCATATTTGTTACAAAGGATGTAATTGTCACAAGGACCAAGCTCATATAAATTGAGAAGAATCTGTCCATTCTTCCAACTTCCTTTCAGTGTTGCCAGACAATTTTTACAAAAATATAAAATTGCGATTTCCTTATAAGCGCCAAAAAGTTTTGAATAAAAATAATTACTTTGGGATTTAAAGATTTTGTAATGCTTTGGGAGTTGTTTAAGGATTTTCATTTTATTTGCTGAGAATTACTTTTATTTTGTTTATCATTTTAGTGTTATTATAAGCGTCTAAACTAAGTCAACTTCGACAAAAGTTTTATATTTTGATTAATTTTCAATTCGACTAGGAAACAAGGATTTTGAAAATCAGTTAAATCTTATTAAAAGTTATAAAGGCTTGTTCAATCATAGAAAAATGCATCTTCATATTGATGATACCCTTACATCAGAATTGTGACATCAATTTTATTACAAATGACATCAATGAGGCAAAAAGTGACATCAATCCAATGACGAACGTCATCCTAAAATTTTGTCATATTTTATGCATCATCTGTGACTACAGTGACATCAATTGGTCGCCACATTTTGTATACACTGATAGAGAAGGCGTCATAACGCTGATGTATTTTAGCATCAGTACAGACAAACTGTGCGATGACATAATTTATCATGTCATCAGTGTGATGACAAACTGTCATCAATGCAATGTCATAATGTCGCCAATGCGATGACAAACTGTCATCAGTGCGCTGGCATAATGTATCATGTCATAATATATTATTAACATTATTTTCATGTTAAAAAAGTATAATTAGAAGCAAAGGACTCCCACGTACTATTTTTTAAATTATTTATTTAAATCAGGGACCGTAACGGTTATAAGTGATATCAAAAAAGTTATATAATAACAGTTATTTTATGAATGAAAAAAAACTCCATCTTTAACAGTTATTTTACAACGTAAAATCTAAGAAGTTACCTTACGCAAAAATTTATAATCAAAACAATATTCATAAACTTTTGAAATTTTTAATATGTTTTAAGAAAAACTTGAATAAAAATTTTTGTTTGAACGTACATTTTAAACCAAAATTATTGTATTTTTTATAAATATGGCAGTAAAATCATCATATAAAGGGTGGTTAAATTTTAAGGGCCGATGTTGATTTTGAATAAAACACAAATTATTCAGGAAATTATTGTCATTTCCACAACCTTATCTTCCAATTCGGGCCATAAAAAGTTCGTTATCATCTCACGATAGCGAACACCATTCACAGTAACTGCCTGACCGGCCTTATTTTGGAAAAAATACGGCCCGATGATGCCGCCAGCCCATAAACCACACCAAACAGCCACTCTTTTTAAGTGCATTGGTTTTTCGACAATCACTTTTGGATTATCATTCGCCCAAATGCGGCAATTCAGCTTATTGACTAATCCACTAAAGTGAAAATGTGCCTCATCACTGAAGATGATTTTCACGATATGCATTTTGCTATGCATTTTCATAATAAGCCTGAATAACTTTAACGCGTTGCTCGATTGTGTATCTTTCCATGGTTCAAATTGAGTTAGTCTGAAATTTATGAACGTCAAATGAAATGCAGGAAAAAACTTGACGTTTAGGTGTGGTTCATATTCAACATCGGCCCTTAAAAGTTATATTGCCAGGGTATTACACGATTAAATTTTTTGGCTAACTATTTAAGTTATAAAGCCAGGGTATCAAATAATTTTTGGAGACTTTATCACAAGTCCTCGTTCGACATTAACCTTCGTACAGGAAGGCGCGAGCTTCCAGAATCCGCTCCAGAACATTTTGGTCTCCACCAGTCACGTTGAGTTATTATTTGTCCTCCACTAAACAAAGACGTTAAAACATTGAGGTTACAAACGAACGCACCGCAAAAACTGTAACTCGGTTCAGAACAACCGCAAAAACTGTAACTCGGTACAGTTATGAGACGCCAAGCCATTAACCAATTCGAGGTGACAAAGCAAAACACACGAAAAGTAGACAAGCAAGAACGACCTGATAAAATAATGCGAAAAATTATAGTTAAATTCATCATAATTCAGCTATTAAATGTTTAAAAAGCATTAGTTTGTATATAAAAAGCACTTATTTCTTTAAATTACAGTATTTTAAATAAAATTACCCTGCTACCTTTTACAAAAGGCTTTTTTGACGTTTGGGAATTATATTTTGAATTTGCCGTGGACACAGCTGATGAACGGCTGCCGAGTTGCACTTACATTTTTTAATTCGCCTTTGGTTAGCCATCAATGCTGGAAAGCAATTTTTTGTCTTTTATCCCCGTTGGCTTTCGTAGACGGTCGTTGCGTTATCTACAGCCAGATTACCCATCTAATGAACTCTCTGAATTCCCTTTTTCAGACTTCACCACCGAATCTGATGGGGCCTTATCTTAATTCTGACTTTACGCTGTCTTACTTTTTTTTCTTACCTAAGGCTAATAAATCAGTGCAAGTTAAACTCTCTTTTTGGTTTAAAATGTGTTTAAACAAGCAAATCTATAAATCAGTAAACATATTAGAGATGAGCGATCCCGTGATTTTTAAAGATCATCGTGATTAGTGAATGTGATTTAAAAATCACTGCTCCTTTAAACTGTGATTGTGATCACGGTTTATCAGTTTTCTGTTATTTTAAAGCAATTGCGGCCAAGCTATATGTACAATGCGGGAGCTTTTGCAAGAGCTTTTATAAGCACTTTACAAAGAAACAACAACAAATTGTAAGAGCTTTCAAATCTGTTTACTTTCATACACAATGTATATTATACATACATACTTGAACAAATAAATTTTGGCATAAAAAAATTCTAATAAAGATAGAAGAGAGAATGAAAGGAACAGCAATATCATTCGACATTTCATTCAAAAAACGCTATTACCCACACAAACAGTGAAATATCATAAATTTGTATATGTAACAAAATACAAAAAGAACGACTTAGAAAGTACCTGTTACTTGACAAATTTGGTCACAACTGTGATTCGTGATTTTTCAGTAACAGTGATTAAATCACAGGTACAGAAATATCGCTCATCTCTAAAACATATACATAACCCTGTCGGAAAATGAGTTAGCTCAAAGTCAACTCATGGATAACCAGAAGTTAGTCAGAGGTGACTCACAAGCTAACTCATTTACATGGTTAAAGCTATTCAGTTTTTACACGCAATGTCCGCAGTACGAGTCAGTACTCACTCACACTGCATAACTTTAAGATAACCATAAGTTAGCTCATTATGAGTCAGCTTGTGGTGCATACAATATGTTGACTTTAATAAGAGAATAAAAAAAAAATTACGTATTTTGCTTTATTTATTTTCTAAAGAGAGACAGAGACTATTACACATATGTTTTCTTTCACTTTTGTTGTATTTCCCCTTTGTCTACAGAAAAACTCTCAGTTATAAGACACCAGCAGCATGCCCGATATGACCAAAACCGGTTTTCATAATAATTCTACTTTGAAAATGAGATGTATTTAACTAAATGATATTAAGAAAGAGAATATGGGAACTTTTACTTATTATTTAACTTTGAAAAAGTACACAAAACAAGCAAAACGTTTTTTACCACAGTCCACTGCATCAGCTTTGAGTTAGCCAAACGCTAGCTCAAAAGTTATCGAGAAGAAGTCAGTCGCACAAAACACAACTCACTAATCTCTGCATAACTTTTGAGTTAGCCAAAGGCTAGTTCAATACTTATCGAGAAGAAGTCAGTCGCACAAAACACAACTGACTCAAATCTGCACCAATTATGAGTTAGTCACTAGTCAGTTGTAAATAAGTTAGCTAAAAGTCAACTAAATGTTGAGCTAGCTAATAAAAATCCGACAGGGAAACCACATGAACGCATAAAATGGGGCGTTTAAACTACCAATACATACCATATGAATTTGACAACATGCAACCACATGCAAGTATAAGTTTAGTTCAACTAAACCAGCGTTTAAACACTAACTGATTAAATAGCCATTAGAGAGATAAATGTGAAAATTTACTTGTGTTTTTGACGTATCCACCAACTAAACTTTAGTTTAGTTTAGTTACTACTTGGTGTAGTGGCGCCCGTAGAGCAAGCGAGGTTGCAAAAATCAAAATTTTCATGAATGCCGACGAAGTTTTGAATAAACCCATGTTATAGGAAACTTTTCAACGATTTCAAATATGCCACTCTTAATAATATCACATTTTTAGTTTAGAAGATATAACCGTTCAAAGTTGACCGACTTTCGGTTTTCAAAAAAACGCACAATTTTTAGTCAATTTGTTGCGATTTCAGGTGTAATATCACGAAAAATAGGTAACGAATCGCCTTATTTTTTGTTTGTATTGATTGATGTATTTATTAAATGTATAATGATAAAAAAAAATTAACTGTTTGCTTTGTGTTTCTCCTGGTAAATCACTATTTAAAAACTATCCGTTTTTTCACTATTTTTCAACTTTGACGGAAAATAAAAAAAAACTATATTTTTCTATATTTGCCATATTTGCAAAACCTGTTCTTTGATTATTTCTTTACATAATTCAAAAGGTTTTATCTGCCCGTACGTGCCCGTTTGGCTTCTAGAGGTAAAAAAGTTTAAAAAGACATGGTTGCAGAAATTGTATGGCGTCCATCCCTTATATGTTTTGACTGACAGTAGTTTGATCTAATAGTTATTATATTAGCAGGTACGTACCTCACATAAACAATACTTTGGCGTACAAATGGTCAGGAACAATATTGACTTATGGTCCCTACAGGTAGGCACAAATCTTATTTGGACACGTGCATAATATCAAAATTGCATTATTCAGCATAAATCCATATGTATGCAGGGAACAGGTAAATTTTTAGGCATGGTAGCATAAGCCTATATATTGCAAAATAAGCATAATGCCTGGATTAGTCTACGCCTGAAAGTTGGCGCAACAATTACTGAAACCATTTAACAATTTAAGTACTGAAAACATGGCGTTGTACAATTTAAAATTATTTGAACTGTTTAGAAAGTCAACCACACCAAAGTTTTTCACGGAAGTGAAAATTCTTCCTGAGAAGTTGACATTGATCAGCAAATGAGGCTGCGATGGATCATCCGGACAAAGCGTTTATAAGCAAAGGATATCTCCCGATGACGCTACAATATCGGACGGAAATATGTTTATGGCATCTGTTGTTCCTTTGCGGCTAAAATCGGATGATTCCCTACACTGGAAAAATCCACGTCCGTCATCAGTGCATTATTGCCGACCAATAATGTTTCAGTTTGCAAGGGAATCGGCAGAACTCATAAGGACTACGGTGAAGGACATTAAAGAACAAATAAGCAAGATTAAGCCTACAAAGCTGCAAATTGGAGAAGGAAAATATATTGAATGCAATTACGAGTTCCACCTGACCATGGTTGACGGAAAAGTCGTAAACGAACTGACAGGAACAACCTCAACAATGTCATGCCCGATTTGCAAAAAGAGTCAGAAGAACTTTTTTCAATTCAATTCAATCTATTTCATATATAATATGTTACATCTCAATTTTATATAATTAGTTGTAAAGAGTTTAAGATTAGTATCTTTTTCTGCTTAATTATAACATATTTCAATTAGTTATCATATACATATATATAGACAGAATTATATTGGAGGTAAAAATTTAGCAAAAACCTATTTAAACCCCTTTTTTCGTTTTATTTTTATATTTTTTTTATCGATTTTATATCATTATTTGTCAGAAGAACTTTGGTAATTTAAACGATTCTACAAATGAGGAGAATTACGAATATGGAATGTCACCATTGCACGCAAGGATAAGGTGTATGGAATTCTTGCTAAAACTGGCATATACCCTACCACAAGAGGAAGAAAACTTCGATGAAAATACATCAATAAAGGATAAGGAAAAGATCAGAAAGAAGCAAATACAGGATGCTTTTTTTAAACAAGTTGGACTAAAAGTAGACTGTCCCAAGCACGGATACGGTAACTCAAACGATGGAAACACTTCTAGGAGATTTTTTGAAAATGATGAGGCAGTAACTAGAATCATTGGAATTGACAATCAAATCGTGAAAAGATTGGGAACGATCTTGGATGTTTTAAACTGCAAAGAAAATGTCAATTCTACAAAATATGGAGAATATGCGTCGAAAACTGCATCTCTTTTAGCAGAAATGTATCCACAGAAGAAGTTGACCCCGACCGTCCATAAAATATTGGCGCATGGTAAAGATATAATTGAGTACCAGTCTTTGCCAATTGGAGAGCTTTCTGAAGAAGCACAGGAGTCTCTTAACAAATTTTATAAAAAATATAGATTGCAGAACACATTCAAAGCATCAAGGGTGAGGCAAAATGAGGACCTCTTCAACATGTTGGCAGCATCTTCCGATCCACTTATTTCTTCCCTGCGGCATGTGAAGTCACGAATAGAGTTACAAAATAATTATAGTTTAGAAATGGTTAGTCTTTTAGATATACCTTCTCTTACGAATTGTGATGAATATTTTACAGAAAATTGAAAAAATAAATTTAAAAAAAAAAATAATTTTTTTTTTAATTTGTTGGGTAATAATTTAAAACATAAAACCCTTAAGAAAAAAAATAAAAACAATCTAAAAATGTAAAAAAAATTTTTTTTAGTTACCATAAAATTGATTTTTCTACTAATTTTAACTTTGATAACCCATAAGTAGGCCCCTACAAAGCGTAGCACCCTTTCCAAACGCTCATTTCATAGGCTGAACAGTTATCTATCATATGCTGTTTAAACTGTTCAATTATCTTATTCGGTTCAAAAGATATGATTTTTGCAACGAAAAAACTCAAATGGCGCCACTGTGCACCGTTTAAATGAATTCGCCTTGGCAGTAATGATACACCGGTTTCTTTTCTATTTTTAAATGTATATTGTACTCAATATTCCATGCCTGGAGTATATAATTTCATTTACCTGTTGATTAAAGTGAGAGCGTGTTATTGTTGCCATGTTGAATATAATTTAAACAACAGGCATCCGCATGAAATGAGAGAATGCGGTGTGTGATATGTTTTATGGGGAAAAATGTACAAAAATTAATTTGGAAAAAGTACATTTACATTTGTCACAAGTAGTTTCAAGAACATAGACTTTACATAATGAATTTTACATTTTAATATGACATTGGAAAAAACGGGTGGCACGGGCATACTTTTTGTTTCCACCAAACACGAATGCTTTTTTCCAAAATGTTTTCGGTTTTCATTTCTTCAACTAACTTAAACCTTAAACATAGAATTTTATGGATTCCCATAACGTTTTTGAAATACAAACATTATAATGTATTCAAAATTTTTTTTTCACAAATTAGCTGTAAAAAATTATTATTTTTCGACTACATTAACAAACCATTTACAGCATAAAGTTAACACTTTTAACGATACGGTAGCTTTAGTTCAAATCTAGGCTTTTTTTTTGTTGATTTTTGTTAAAGTTATCGACAAAACCTTAAAGACCTGTATAACAAAAAGTTTTCCAGTAACTATGATTTTGAGTTAGCGGTTAGACAGCTTGGGTTAGACCATGAAACCACGGCGAAATCCATTTGAAGCAAACATATTTATACCCACACCACAATAGTGAAGATGCTTGTAACACCTTAAAATATTGGTCCTAGACCCATCTTTTAGTATACCGATCGACTAAGAATCACTTTTCGAATCGATCTAATGTCCATGTAAACATTGTGCGCAAAGTACATGTCGCAATTTTGGAGATAGTTTGATGAAATTTTGTACGTAGGTTCTAATTGGCACTAGAAACAAGCCTGCCTATTAAATTTAGTCAAACACTTTTCTTAAAAATGAAAAAATTTCAAAATATTTTAGTTAGCAGTCAAATATGATGAACAACTTTTTCATTCTTGAATATTTCTATTTAATTTAAGTTTTTTATTTAATTTAACAGAATAATTTAGAAGAAAAATAGAAATTTCATCTGATTGTTTTGAAATATTTTTGTTTTGAAATAAATTGTTTGACTAGATGTACCTCCAATACAAGCTTCTTTTCGGAATAGAGTCTTTTTAATTATACATACACTACTCCGAAAATATCCTTGAATGTCACAACTTCCTTATAAATATTGGTATTGACATGGACTTGGTATTCACAATTTTGATATGAATATTTCATGATAAAATAATGTGTTGGTATGTTCAGAATTTAACATAGGTCATGTATAAACCCCCTCCATAAAATTACTTTAGGACAAAAAATCCCATTTCTAAATAACATTCGGCACAAAGAACTTTTCAATGCATCTAAACCTCATAACATAATTTTGTCCTCGTGGATCGAAGATTGCCCATGGGTCCCAAATAGGGTACACTCGCAAAAATGTGTCTCTTAATTCTATGGCGTAGGGTTGCCGACTATACTTTCTTATATGTTTTTTTTTTTAATTGTGCATCGACTAGAGCCGTCAACTAAAACACACAAGTTTTCGCTATTATGGCGTAAAAAAGAGCAATAGAAAGTAGCATAAGCGGCAACAATAAACAAGCAACATAAAAAATGTATTGAGATTGTCACAATTTATTACCTTCACAGACTAAATAGGCAAGGAAAATTATATCCAAGCCTTTTATTGCATTAACCCGATTTTTTCTAGTACTATAAAATATTTTTTTGTTTTTAATTATTTGTTTCGTCTCGTATACAAAAGGTGTATGTTTAGAAACTATTTTTTCATATAAACAAAAAAGATATTAGGTGTGTTCATTCACTTTACTAGCAGAAACTTGCAAAGAGAGAGTAAGTGGGAATTTAAAGTAATTGCTCTCAAAAATACTAAAAAGTAAATGAACACTTTGCCAGCCAAAATTTGCAAGTTAAAGTAGTGACGAATATACAGGAATATTTGAGTACCCATTAATTATTCTAAGACTTGTGAAAATTTTATACATTACGGTAAAAATAATGTGATTTTATTAATTTATATTTGTTTATGTTAAATAAAATGAATCATGAATTAAATTTTTATTTTATTTAGGAGGGAAAAAAGTATTCGGGTTTTCATCAATATTAAAAGATAAAAAACCCTTTGTTAACAATAAAAGTATTTATAAGGCAAAACAAAATATTTAATTTAACAATCTATGTATAATGTATGTATATAGGTACATAAAATTTCAACGTTACGGACTGACTGACAGATGCATCTTCGCACAGCCTAAACACCGTGAGTTATAAGGTTGAAATTTGAACCGGATAAAAGAAATAATTATTAATTTTTTTTAATACAGTATATAAATGGGGAATATTTTTAGTTTAGTTATGAAAAATAATATCTCGCAAGTGGTGGCCATTTTCTGCTTCGCAAATTCGTGCTCTTTCCAACACATTTTCCATAACCTTTTGCAAAACTTCAGGTGTTATGTTGTTAATTTCGTCGCGTATATTGCTTTTTAATTGCTGGATGGTTGTAGGCTTATTAATGTAGACTTTTCCTTTTAAATAACCCCAAAGAAAACTGTCTGGGGCGTTTATATCCGGTGAAGGCGGAGGCCAATTAAAATCTGAGTCAAAACAAAACCAATTAAACGCTGAGTCAAAACAATGGATCGTTGATTTGAAAAATAAAGCTCAACAATTTGGGCAAGCTTTTCAATTGAGTACTGCTCCATTTTAAATTCCCCAAGTCTTCGTTACAAAATACTGAAAAGAAAAGAAAAAAAAAAAATTATAATAAAAATGTTATAAGCAATTAAAACCCCTTCGGTAATTTTGGGCCATTAAGATAAATCCAGAAAAAGGACTGTGAAATTAGATATTCTGTATTATATGTTGCTTTTGATTTCTCCAACTTCTACGATAAATGAATGAATTTCCAAGTCATGTTTTATTAAAACCAAAGAAAATTATCGCTTAAATCCTAAACATTAGAACCAAATTATTTTTGTAAAAGATTATTTTTTAAGATCTCTTTAAACTATTGGAATAACTAATAAAATTATCTAACATTTTATTTTTAATAAATAATGTAGCACTTAAATATACATATGTATTACATATTTTAGTTAATAAATAATTTATGCATTTTTATATATTGAAATTACTTAATTTATAAAAAAAAACTTTAATAATCGGTTAATAACAAAATTAACCGATTAAACCAAAACCTTGGTGAATTAATCGAACGAGTATTTGTCATTGTGCCCACATTATTTTTATTCGCAATTAAAAGAGCTCAAGAAGTTTATTCTAAAGGAAGTAAAGCAAAAACGAAAAGAAAAAAGGTCGATCTAATAATCTGATCCAGAATGTACCTATTTAAAAAAATCCCTGGAATCCGAACCAAAATATCGATAAAATAGGAAAATAAAGTGTATTTACTATTGGAAATTAGAAAAAAAAATACTCAAAAAGTACTCCAGCTTTAATTTTCTAAAACAGTTATTAAGTTAAAAAAGTCCCAGAATCCACCTGTTATTATGAGATAAAAATTTAAATTTAGAAACCTAAAGTTTGAAAGTTTTTATTAATATACTTCACGAAATAACGGTTACATAACATGTTTTTGTTTTAATCTTAGTACCATCATTATTTAATTAGAAAAGTACCAATGCATTAAGTATTTTTTAGTTATAAACATATCAGTGGATAAAACAAACACCAACATTAACAGGTGAGAGTCGCAGAAAAACGAAAGAAATAGAGAATAGTAGCAAACAACAAAATAACAGAGAGTGATAAACAAAACTAATGAAAAGATATTCAACATATCGTTGTTGTTGGTTTCCGTTGTTTGATCGAAAAACTTTTGTACATGAATTTTTTCACCAAAGAACTTTTTAAAGCAGATTTTAGTGTTTAAATAACGGTCGAGTGATTCAGACATGCGAGAGGGAGAGTTTCTTTAAAGTAAATAAATATTTGTTGGAAATATACATATGTAATTTTGGAAAAGTGAAAAAAGTAAATAAACAAAGAAAAATTTTTAGCAAAGAAAATTTATATTGGAAAGAAAAATTAAGAAAATGTTAACAAAAATTTTTAAGTGCTTTAAAAATTTTCAAGTTGCCAAATATTTTAAAGGAATCAATTTCTAAAGAAAACAAGAAAAAATTCATTTATGAAAATATTAAAAAAAAGGTTAAGAAATAACGATAAAAAGTGTTTGAAAGCAAAACAGAAAAAAAGAAATAATCAATAAATCAAAATTGTGTCATAAAAGAAGGAAAATTTTATTAAATTGTTTATAAAAATTTAATTTTGCCGGCTTAACGAACGTGTTTAGCATTTTTCTTTTTATTCCGTTAATTTATTAAGTGTTTTTGTGTTTTATTAATTATGGCCACCTACAAAAATTGCCAAAATCTTATAAATAATTTGTCTAATTTAAAAATGGATACCAGAGACGATACTGTGGGCGATACCTCAACGATATCGCCCTCAAATGCTTCACCCCCAGATTTTGATTTTAATTTACCGTGTCGTTTCTTCAAAAGTTCTTTTGCACGATCACTCTCGCTCAATAACGCCACTAACAGCAGCAGCAATAATCAATGCAAATCTTTGGATTATGACATACGTTCTAACAACAACAACAGCAACATAAGTAAATTGTCTTGTCTCAAAAGAGACATGACAGCTGTTTTAGCAGTGCCTCCTGTGCCCCAAAGAAACTTAAGTCAAGCCGGATCATTTTGCCAAAAGAATGAGGCCACAGCATGCGATACAAAACTGGTTTTTGCTGCTGCAGCCATGGCCAATGACGATTATGATGCTGATGAGGTTGGAGAAAAGCCTCCTGCAATACCAAGCCGATGCCCTCTGAGTCTGCACAATTTGACGTTGCCTCAGAATTTAAGTGTGAGCGAGTGCCAAATGAATGCGGAGCAAAAATTGCAACAATCCATGTTGACACAATTAAAACAACAGGCCTACAAACAGGCAGCCAACAATAATTCTAATAACAATTCAATATTGCCGGTAAATGGTAATAACAACAACAACAATTACAATCAAACTACTGGATTACAGTCGTCGCCAGAAAACCAAAAACCTCAGCCTCATAATTTTACAGCAGCTTCCAGCAATAAACATATTAACTGCAGCAACAATAATAACAACAACTTTAGAAGGAACACTAATAACAACAACAATCACATTGTCTGGCCAAACCAACAGAAAAATGTGGAACAGGTTAGTCATGCTTTTACTTTAAAATGTAGGCTTAAGTTTACGAAGTTTTGTTTCCTTTCTCGCTCTCTCACTCTCTTTAATTTGTTTTCTTGGCCATTTGATAATGCAAGTGATTTTAATAAAAATTCTTCTAAAGTTATGCGAGGGTTGTTGAAAAGGTTTTAATATGTTTGTAAAGCCAAGAGCTTTGATCCGTGTTCTTGATCGAAAATTTGAAAACATAGTTTTTACTGCGTCAGCGTTTGATCCCATATAGACTGATATATTGAATGCTGTAGATATCTAATCTCTGGACATTTTGTTCACCTACTGACTGCAATAAGATATATAATTAACATACATATTTCAGTGATTTCCTTAGATTAGCTGCTTGGCAAGGTCTGCTCTGAAATTAGATATTCCGTTATTAACAAATTATTAACATGTTGTTTAATTTCTTTTCTTATGCATATCATAACAAGAATCAAAAACTATGCTCATACAAAATTACATATTTTAAATTTTAGTGAGTCTGTTTATATGCAGCATTTTTTAATGCAAGTACAAATTTTGCACTATATGAATTGAGTGCGGATTTTTGCATTCAATCTTCGTTTAGTGATAGTGAAAAAATATCCCAAAATTTTGTTAGTGGTAGTTAAAAAAATAGCAATCATCACTAAACCTGTTAAAAAAGAGTGTAAACTATTTTTTTTGCAGTTTTATTTAGTGATAGTGCACTGCTATGATCTATGATCTTCATATATTAAATATGAACTAACAATAATTAATCAAATCTTATACTAATATTATATTTTTGTCATGCCAATGGTAGACGAAAATTTTTCTCATCACGGTTTCTGTCACCGTTACTATTGCTTGCTAAAGCAGCAATTTGCCACTTTTTCGACTGCTTGCTACTATTTTGCTACTTTTACAAAATGCACCCAAATGTGATACTTTTTGTAATTCTTGTCACTTTTTTTTGGTACTTTTTTACTAAAGGATGAGATACTTTTTGAACTTCCTGTTTTATTACAACTCCCAGCTTAAATATAAACTGTAATTGTTTTAATATATATGTAAGCAAGCTTATCTGAAATAATATTTTGACTATCGTTATAACCTTATGCATTAGGGATGTTAAATGGGGTTTTACATTTTGTACCAACTTCCAAAAAAATTTTCTTTTTGGACCTTCACGGTACCATTTAATTTTTTTTTTTTTTTTAATTTATTAAAACAACAAATAAGTACATAAAAATTCAATTGTACACAAAAAAAAACAGAACTTTACATTAACATACATTATAAGTATGAATAAAATAAGGTACGTAAAAGTCTTATTTGTTTAATTAATAAACTATTTGGAATTTTTACAACTTAGCAGCATGAATTTGCGGATCTTAACCAATCCTTTGTTCGTATGAGATTTGATAACGTTGGCACATGTAGTCTGTTTCTTTCCTAAAGCTTCGTATAGACAGTGGTCAGATGTTACAATATTGTAAGCCGGCGTTATATTTTTCTGACAATGGTGCGTGCCATTGTCAGATGCATTAATTTTACACCTCTGCCAAATACAAATGAGCTTAAAATGTTCACATAGTAGCAAAACATTTTTAGTCAATTTTAATGCAATATAAGCAACGCTGTTTACCAACGAAGCTTTAGTTTTTATTATATTCTGAAAAGGAAAAACTCTTTCCACATTTGCAGATGAATGTGGAATGGATAAAATTCTAGCAACGATTTTAGAAATGTCAGGAAATATATGGACATTCAGCTCTTTTTGCACTACCGACCAAAAACTACAAATGTTTTCAGTTTTTAACGACTGCAGTTGCTCGACATCACCTAAAGCTCTAAATTGTGTATTGATTAAATCAAAATTTGCAATTTCATTCGGGAACATTTTTACAAGAAGACATACAATACAACTTGTTTTACCTGAAAAAAATTGACTTTGGTTCCCAAAACTTCGCAAACTTTTATATAAAATTGTTTTTTATTATCTTTCAATTCTTCAACAATATCAATATTGATATTATTTGTAGAGATATATAAATTCACTTCTGTTCCGCAATAAATTTCTTCAAAGGGCATGTGATTTTTGTTAAGGTCTACGAGATATCACATTCATCCAAAACATTTTTATTCATGAAATTAAGTGCTATTTGGCGGAATAAAAAAGTTAGTCTTTGTAAAAATACATACATTCGAGCACCTTCTGATTGAATTTCTAAATTAACCAAGTTAATAATTTTAAGTGCATATTGCATAAATAAAAAATTAAATTTAAAAGAAGGATTTTAAAAACCTGATGAAAGAAATAATAATTAAAAAATTAAATGCAATGAAAAGGATTGATTAATTTGTTTTCTAAACACTTAAAATTCAAAAAAGGGGAACTATGAAAAATTTTGAAATTGTACCATATGCTTCACGGTAGTACCACGGTACCTTAGAAGGAAAAAATTTTCCAAAAAAAGTACAATTGTACCAACGTTAACATTCCTGTTATGCATTTATCGCGAATATATTGTGTAACAGGTTACATTTAATTATTCGCAAGTAAGCGCGGTATACCATAATAAAATAAATACATACTTATACCATGGCGTATACTTATGCCTATATAAATTAGGGTTGTCATATTTTTTTCACCTTCGTGACCAATTATACACCGAAAATCGGCAAAATACGGCAAATTTAATTTTCTTAAGATTTTTGTTATGAAAAATTCGCGAACAAAAGCAATATTTGATTTTTATATAACACTAGCTTAACCCGGTGCGCTTCGCTACACTGACCCCGCACATTTTTATATTGAAATTTATAGTTTACTATAATAGTAGCTTTAACCACGTTTGAAGACTCTCCCTTTAATAGTTCTTCAGTTGAGCGATATTTAATGTATGCATCCTATGGGAGGTATTTCCCCCCCTGCGCCTACCCGCTTTATTTTTATTTTCAAAAGTGTAGTATACCATAAGAGTGACTTTTAGAAAGTTTGAACATTCTCACTATTACAGTTCTTAAGATATGCGATGTTAAACATTGGCGTCCTATGGGGTATTCCTATACCCCCGCTGCTATTTTATTTCAATTCCGGGGCTCAGAAGATCCTACTACAAAAAGTTCAGCAAAATGCGTGCAGCGGCTCTTAAGATATGCGATAATTAATATTGGCATCCTATGGGGGGTACCAATTCCCCTGCCCCTATCGAAAAAATAAGTAGCCTATTTTATTTTTAGGGCTCACGTGATGTTACTGTAAAAATTTCAGGAAAATCGGTTCGATAATTAATATTGGCATCCTATGGGGGGTACCAATTCCCCTGCCCCTATCGAAAAAATAAGTAGCCTATTTTATTTTTAGGGCTCACGTGATGTTACTGTAAAAATTTCAGGAAAATCGGTTCGATAATTAATATTGGCATCCTATGGGGGGTACCAATTCCCCTGCCCCTATCGAAAAAATAAGTAGCCTATTTTATTTTTAAGGGCTCACGTGATGTTACTGTAAAAATTTCAGGAAAATCGGTTCGATAATTAATATTGGCATCCTATGGGGGGTACCAATTCCCCTGCCCCTATCGAAAAAATAAGTAGCCTATTTTATTTCAGTAGTTTCGGAGTCTATAAAGCGACAAACAAACATACAAACATACATAATTCATTTTTATATATATAGATTTAAATAAACATTTTCATGGCTTATGGCTTATTTTATTCGTTATATACCAAGCCTCGATAATTTATAAAAATGTAAAATTTTTGCGTTTATATTTTTTTTTTTTTGTAAATTTTTAAAAACGTTTTTTTTATTTGTTTTTTTAAATGTACCCATTATTTTTTAATATCTCCGAAACTGTTGAAAAAAAAAAAACTATTGGTAAGATGCCTAAAAGGGAATTTAATTCCAAATTATTCGCTAGTAATAACGTCCATTCGGACATATCGCTCCCAAGTTATGATGAAACATATTACATATTAGCATCATGCCCCCAACAATGAATAATACATAAAATTAACAATTGTCCTACGATTTTAATAAAATATGCCGTATTTTATTCATACTCGTGGCTTTTAGATTAATTATCAAAATGTCAAATTTTTTTGGAATAACTTCGAAACTGTTGAAAATATAAAAAAATTTATAATCTTTTCTTGATTTTTTTTTTAGCATAAAAATATTATTGGATATTTTTAAATAAATTAAACAAAACACGTGCAAAAACTTTATTTTGTGTACTTCTTTCTATTTTAAAACATGTGCCGCCTTTTTTTCTTAAATCACCTTTTGGGTGCCACTTTTTTTTTTTTGTAAAAATCCCCTTTTTTGGTACTTTTTGAAACTATCCAACGGTAACGCTGGCTGTATCTCTTGTCCTTAATATAGAGTTTCCGCTGTCATTTAAAATATTTCGAGCTAATCGATTTGTGTGCGACTCAAGCCTTTTTAAATATTTTACTGTATACTTCGTAATACTAGTTTTAACTAATGGCACATTGACATCCTTGTGAATATTTGAGTTTTTAACATACCGGTATCCCTTGATTTACACGGTACTTCATTTACGCGATTAAGATATAACACGGATCAATAATAGTAACACTTTTTTGAATTACGCGATTTAATTAAAACACACTAAAGAATTTATGGAAATCCTTATTTTACGCAAAATGCAGCACTGTGATTCAAGAAATTTCATCAGCTGTGTGCTGAAATAGAACTGCGCAAGTGAATACATACTTGACAAAAATTAAAAGATTTTTTATACAATGTTTCAAAAATATATGGGTATACTGCATTAAAAATTTTAAATTAACTGTTTATTGACTTTTAATTGAACTGGGTTATAAAAATATAATAACAAAGCTTTATACATATCATTATAAAAAAATATCATTTAATTTTTAAAAATTAAAAATAAAAAAGAATCTGGGAATTATTTCTTTTTCATAAGATTCATTATTATATTCAACACTTTTTATTTTTCGAATTTATTCTATGTGCTAAGAAATACATAACTGCAACTTAGCTCATAGATTAAATTCGAAAAATAAAAAATGTCGAGTAAAAATAAAATTATTAAACAAATTTATAATTCTATTTTCTTAATTTAACGCGGTTTTTAGGCCCAAAAATTAAATTTTGTAGGTATTTTGATTTACGCGATATGCTTAATTTCTGGTCCCATAAACGGAATTCGTACCAGCCCTGAACCTTGTTTTACGCGAATTTAATTAACACGTGATTTCTTCGGTCCCAACTGACCGCGTAAATTGAGGGTTACCTGTACCAGGGAGCGACTGTGATTATTCGAAGAAGTTTATTTTGGCGCCTTTAAATTTTTTCGATATTTGAGGCCGAGGCAATGCTTCATAGCTGAACACCGTAGCACCAGATTGGCTTTAAAATAGAGTTGTAAAGTAGACGTTTCATTTGTGTTAGTTTGGCTTCTATATGGCATTTCCATGTTAAACGGCTATTTAGATGAATACCGAGATATTTTTCATGCGATTACTAATTAATCATTGATTTTAATTGGGGGACAAGACTCCCGACGCAAGGTGAATGTTATATGTACGCATTTTTGCTCATTGGCCTTTATCCTCCATTGTTTTAACCACAGTTCTAGTTGAAATATATGATCCTGTAGGTATCGAGATGCTTCTTGACTGTTTTGTACGCTTAGAACAGCTGTATTATCAGCAAATGTTGAAGTTAGGGTGTGGTTGTTTGTTGGCTTTATGAGGTATATATTAAGTATAAAAGTGGGCCCAAGTGTTGAAATTACGCAAAACCTGGGGGAAGGATGTATATAGCAATAGCTATGATGGGATTAATTACGTTAAGTTTTTTAAGTTTTAGACACACGGACAATGCAGCACCTCCTGGTTATTTTCAAGTACCTCATGATATAAGAACAAAAGGAAGGTGCTTTCTTAAGGTATTCGAACCTATAAGTAGTCTAGGGAAATGAAACGGACACAGATGAATCGTATGCCCTAGCTTTGGCAGTGGTACAAAAACTAGTCTGTGAAGGTCGACTATGGTTTTGAGAATAGCTGACATAATGGGCTCGAAGGATCCATTATCTTGAGTTTCTAGTACCTGTAGTACAAATTTACCGTCTAGTATGCTGGGACATAATCTTGAGTTATAAATTTTAGAGTCTGGGTAAGTTTTAATGCAACATCCTTCTACAGAAATAAAAGCGCTTTACCTAATTTTCCTTTCGAAGTTACAATATTTTTTTTTATCTAGAACAAACTAAATTTCTAAACACTTAATTAGTATTTTAAATGGAAACTAGTTCAAAGCGGCAATTGTTCTTAGTAAACCTAAAATAGAATTTACACAGAGTTCTCACACATATCTCGCATAAATAAATTATAAATATGTATTGCTATTTTAAGAAGTGGCCTCCATACTTGCATTTTTTAATTGTATTACTTGAGAAGTGTTTTATGTTGTTGCTGCATAAACGATCAAGTCAACGCAATGTTGTTATTACCATTTTTCCCCAATGATATCTTTTTTTTTATCGAATATCATCATCTACATCACAACATCGTCATAATCATTATAATTATTAGCGTCAATATGACTACTACTGTTTATACATTACGAGTATGTTGATTTAGTTATTTTTAAAATTTCCTTTTTAAGTGAAATCAGTTGTTGTTCACTTATTTTCTAAATATGCACTCGTACATCACATTTTCAGTTTGTTTCATTTTAGTTTTGAACATGAATGCATGTTTTTTTAATATGACCTTGACCGATAGCAAGTTGTTGTTGCTGCTGCTAGTGTTTTTTATGGGCCAGTGTTTCTTGAGAAAATGTTTATTACAACAACGACCATGTCTGTGTCAGATCGGTGATCTTGAGAAAGTTAAAATCATTAACAAAAGCTTTTTTTTATTCAAGAACATGTTGCTATTAAAATATTTTATAGTAATATGTGAAAAAAGAATTATCATTGCTAACCATCTACTATACTTAGAATACTGAAGGTAAGGGGGTCGCATGCGGGTGCTTGAAATTCTTAAAAAATATCCATCTATTTTAGTTGGTGATCATATGCTGCCTCGTCAGGTATTGGACAGGAATTTGAATGTCCTTATACCTGATAGGGCAGACCAATACTGGTGGCGGGGGCGCGCCGACCAGGTCTGCTTCACCGACGGTTCGAAACAGACGAATGGTGATACTGGCCTACGATCTTTCAGGCGGAGATCTACGATATCCTCATATGCGCTGGGGAATGTCCGAAGATGAGGGCAAAGGGCTTGAGATTATTTATAGTGTCGGATAGTCAGCCCGCTCTTAGAGCACTATTTTCTTTTGAGGTGAAGGCCAGGTTAGTCATGGACTGTTTTGCATCTTTGAACAATTTGGTAAAACACAATGATTTGAATTTGTGTTGAGTACCCGGTCATGAAGGTCATGTGGGTAGCGAAAGGGCTGACTGCTTGGCAAACGGGGCCGCTCGCCGTCCACTTTGAGGCCCTGAGCCTTTCTTTGGTGTTCCTGTCCTGCACATTAAGGGGACGATACAAACTTGCTCCGAACGTGAATTCCTGCATACATGGACGTGCACCGCTGGCTTTAGACAGTCCAAGAGATTTGTGACCATGTTCCGAGGCGAAGCATGTAGGCTACTTCGGCTTTAGAAGGTGGAACTGAGGCTACTTGTTGGCCTGTTTATGGGGCAATATCGTCTTAGATATGATCAGTTTATAATGGCTATTGTTATTACCAAGATATGCAGATTTTGTAAGGTTGATGACGAAACGGCAGAATATGTGCTTTTCTGGTGTCCCACCTTGTGAATTCCCAGGCGGAAATCTTTCGGAGGGCAAATGAGCCAACTGAAATTTATGATCGTTCATCAGGCAGGGTAATAGGCTTTATATTCAGCCTGAACCTCATATGGTAAGATACACAGGTAGCACAAACCATCCTCTAGATCGTGGTTCTTTTGCCCTTTTACATATCGATCTAAGGGGGGTTAACGAATTCAAAGAGCTTTATGTTATTTGTTAAAAAACATGTTGCTGTCACCATAAATATATTATGATAAAATGTAAAATAGAAAGCGTGGAGCATACCAGCTACTATACTTAGAATGCTAAACGTAAGGGGTTTTTATAGATTTAAAGAGCTTTATATTTTGTTTGCTTAAGAAAATCCTTCTTATCAAATGTTTTTATTATCATCAATATTTTATGACAAAAAGTGAAGAAGAATTAGTAGTGGTTATTATCTGCATTAAAGGGGGCTGCATGAAGTTCAAAAGCCTGATTTTAGTTGCTATTATGAATACTTGTGAACAAATGTGTAAGCTTTTTAGCTCTCTTAAATAAAATGCTAAGGGTTAGAGGGTTTTATAAGTGTGAATATCTTTAAAGTCTTTTTGCACAAATTAAAATAAAATATTTTATTATGAAGAAAAAAAAGCTAATTTCAATAGAATGCTCAAGGTGGAATAAATTTGAGAAAAGCTTTATATTTTTGGTATTACGGTGTTGCTACCATCATTTACATATAAGTATTTATCGTAAGAATATAAAAAATGTAAAAAATAACGACTAGCGTTTACCAGCTGCAATACCTTGAATGCTTAAGGTGCTTACCGGCTGCTTTACATAAAACGTTTAAGCTTTAATAAATTTAAAGAGCTTTATTTGTTTTGTTCAATTGCAAAAAATGATTGCTATTTAATTTAAGCGTCGTATAAAATCATGTGAAAGAGGATGACTATTGCTTACCAGCTGCTTTATATAGAATGCTTAATGTATGGGATTTTAATGAATTGAATGTGCTTTATGATTTTTGTTCTAGAACAAGTTTCTATAAACAAATGTTGTTGGTGTGCATATGAAAAAAAAGTAGTGATTTCCATCTGCTATACTTATGATGCAAAATGTATAAAAGGTTTATGCCTTCTCTGATGAGTTTTGTAGCTCTCTTTTATTTGCAACGCTTCTTACAATTTTGAAGTAATCTTTCACCATGTTTATGGCTTGTCAAACTTTCACAACTGTCTAATCAAAATTTCTCATCTAAAATTTTGTTTCGTTTTCTTTTTTAAATATTTATAACCATAAATGTGAAATACTACACAATTTATATTTAAAATTTTTCAGTAAATCAAAGTTATAAAAATTTGGCATGGGCCAAATTGAGTTTAAGTAAAACCGCTCTAATACCACATAAATAAAAAAGAATTTAAACAATTTAAATTTAAAAAATTGTGAAAAAGATCTCATAAAAAGAAGTAGTAAAATTTTAAATAAATTAAATGAATAAATTATTTTTATTATGATTTGATTAACCCACAACGAGTTAAAGTCTTAACAATACGAAAGTATAATTTAGTTGCTATTAAAGTAAAAGAAAAATGTTGTAAAATGGATTTAATTAAAATCGAAATGAAATCATTTTAATTTATTATTAACGTGACGTGCGCCAAAATACGAAACTACAACTCGGGTAACGGCAAAAATCGTACGTCTCTAGCGTGGTATTTAAAGCATTTCTCTTTCAGTAGGCGGATGATTTCTACAAATGCAAAATGGCTTATGGGGAGGTGGAAAGAGCGAGCAGCGTTTATGTACATAAGATTTTAATAGTCCTATGCTGAGAGTAACAGGAAAGATATATGACTGTAGATCTTTGTAATGCGTTGTGGGATTCACTTGCCAATCAAATACAAATGGATAAGCTCTAAAAAAAAAGCTCGCAAAAAAGGTCGAGCTTTAGGTACACATTCCCTAATTTTATCAGAGCAAAATCCATAATAGTATAGGTAGAACATTGTAACGGCCCCTACATTTTTTCGATTCTTCAGTGTATCAATAGAGTTGAATACCGAACTATCACTGATTAACTTTTTCGCCCTTTCTTCTATATTGTCGATAAACGCTTAAGTATAGTTTAAAACACCAGGCCAAATATGAGAGTTGTATTCCATTTTCGGACGCATATAAGAGGTTAAAAAAATCAGTGGAAGTGAAAAATTTTTTGCAAGGTTTCAAATAACCTTGACATTTAAATGCTTCTTTTGAGACCTGTAAAATTTGTCCAGTCCAGTGATTTGGGGCATAAGCCGAAACTACGACATCATACCGGAAAGGAAGTGAACTCCAGTTGTTTGGTGAAAGTTAGAACATATTAATTATAGCTATTAAGGGTTGCCTAATACAACCTAATACAAGTAATTAATTTATTGGGATATTTCCAAATATTTAGTTAATTAATTTTTATTTTTTTTTAAATAAGAGAGAGACCTTATGTAAGTTTCTTTTAGCGTTTTCCCATTATGTTTCATTGTAGAAACTATTGCTTATTTCTATTTAACTCAGCGATCAATATTAAAGCTATTTTATATTTATGGAAAATTTCTTAATTTTTGCGATTTTTAAAAATTTTTTGCATATAAAATCTTTCTGTAATTTGTAACAAAACAAAATTTGGATTTGTTGCGATATAAAATTCTTGATTCCTTTTAAAAAAAGAAATAATTGAATGATTATTAATTAAATTAAGGTAAAATTCTTAAAATTCCCGATTTCATTAATAATTGAGGTTTATTTTCATTATTTTAAACTTCTTGTAAAATTTCCGATTTTTTCTGATACAAAATTTTTTTTTATATTTTGATGGCAATTTCGGTAGTAAAATTGGCGATTATTTCGTATTTACTTAAATTGTGAATTTCAAGGACTTTTTGGTTTGCAGTTTTTTCAAATATAAAATAAAAAAATAAAAGATTATTTTATTATTATTATTTTCTTTTTATTTAACGATTTTGGAAGTTTTTATGTGAAACTAAACACTTTTAAGTGATTTATTTCTTAAAATTTATTTTAAATTTCTTATTAATTTTTCAAAAATCTTAATTAGGTGACTGTTAAAATGAGTTAAAATGCAAAACAGTATTTTTTTAAGAGTGAAATTAACGATTCTTCCTGATTACATTTATAGATTTTGATAGAAGAAATTTAAAGCTTTAGGCGTTTTTTTGGGAAAAGATGATTATTTTATTAAATATTTTTCTAAAACTTCAGTTATTTTTTTTTCTTAGCAAAAAAAGAGTTACCCTGATTTCAGTTTTTTTTGTATTTAAGAGATAACTTATCAATGTTGGCTTTTAATTTATTTTTTTAACTATTCTATTGAATACATTTTTTAAGTTTACATGCCCTTCCACCCAATCTAATAGCGTTTTCTGTAAAATGTTAACCTTGTTCTGGTTACTTGTATATTTAAAATTTAAGCGTGTTTTTTCTTATATAAAATGCATATGTGTTAATAATCTTGATATTTCTTCGTTAGTCGAGATTGTAACAAATGCGTTATTTTTGATTTAACTGCCTGTTTTTAGGAAATTAAAACAAAATTTCGTGTGAGAAATTATATCAGTAACAAAAACAAATTTATTTTTTTTTTTTTGTTTTCAATATAATTTCTGACAAGAAATTTTGTTTTCATTTTCTAAAAAAGGCTGTTAATATGAAAAATTCGATTTAAATTTTCTATATCATTGAAATATTAACGATCAATGAATTTTTTAGATTTCATCGTTTTTCATATTGTTTGGAAACTCTTACTGCCTGTTCAACGATTTCGAACGTTAATGTTCTCATAGAAAATTACATTTAAAACAGAACCAAAATTTCAGAATTTGGTTTTGCTTTAAATGTAATTTTCTATGCGAACGTTAACGTTCGAAATCGATGAACAGGCAGTTATTAAATTTTTTTTATATGTTAACGATTTGTTTCAATATATGTTTAAAATTTTGAAACAATTTTTTTTTAATGTTTGAAACAAATATTTTTAGCTGTAAAAATTTCTTCTTTAGTAACCAGTTTGCATTAATAATCAAAATTATAGCTTTCTGAGAGTTCAAGTTTTAAGAGATTTTATGCGCTTTTCTGAATTAGCGATTTTTACGATTTTAGTAAAATAACGAATGAATCAGCGTTTTTGTTTATTCTTTAGAAAACTAGTTGCTTATTTGAGTTTTTAAATTTAAGCGATTTTTTGTGTTATTTTAACCCCCGCCTGGATATGTAGGAATACATGTTGGGAATATGTTCCCTCTCGGTGTTAAATACTCGGAGAAAATAGGTGAAGGCAACACCTTGACAGGGCAGGCTTAAATTGGCATAACTCTCTTTCTGGGTGTGCGGCTGACGAGAGATTATTTTCTGAAATCACAGAAACCAGAAACGTATGGCTCCTTCGGTGGCTGTGCTTTACAAACACAATTTCTGGAAGGGAGATCTAAAAAAGCCAGCTGCTTTTCCACCTCTTTTAGGGAAGTTCGGACTGTTTGCGGATCTTCCTAGGTACTATTGCTAATCAACAGAAGCTGCTGTTTTTCAGCAGTAAAGGTTAGATAGCAGCAGCCCCAAAGCAAAAGGCGAACGTAAAGATTTCTGCCGAGCTTCATATGCTAAGAATTTCCACTCATGTGTGTAGTGGAAGGTTCACTCACACATGGGGCGCTTTGGGCGCATTGTGTTCATCTACTGTTGTTGAACACCTGGAGTGAGGCTTACCAGGCCGATACCCACATCATATTTTGGGGAGTGCACTAAATACTGATTCAAATCAGCATTGCACTTTCACTAAATAAAACTGCAAACAAATTAGTTTGCACTATTTTTTACCAGCTTAATTGATGATTGGTATCTTTTTCACTAGTACAAACAATATTGAGTGGTATTGAAAATTTTTTCACTATCACTAACGGTGATTGAATGAATAAAATCTGCACTCAATTCAAATAGTGCAAAATTTGTATTTGCAATAAAAAACGCTGCATATAAAAAGACTCTCACTAAAATTTAAAAAATGTAATTTTGTATGTGCATGGTTTTTGATTCTTTTGATGGTATGCGTAAGCAAAGGCATTTAAACAACATAAAATTTTGCAATAACCGAATATCTCCTGGCTTTAATCAAGAAAAACCCAGCTTTTTGTTTGTAAATTAAGTGCAACATTTTAGGTTGCAATCAAATGAGTGTAGAACAAAAAAAGTTGCAATAAACTGATTGCTTTATCTTAAATTTTTTGCAAAATTCATTAACATTTAGTGAGGCTGCTAATTTTTAATTCATCACTCAACATCAATTAAACGATTGCAATAATTTTGCACTACCACTCACTGTGAGTTGAAACCGCAAAATTAGTGCACTACCCCCATCTATGTTGTATTATTTTTAAAATTTTATTTATATTTGTAAAAAATTTTTCCAAACTTTATTTAGCGTTTTTTTCTAAAATTTCGGCTTGCAATTTGTATTGTTTGTAGTTTTAGCGATTTTTTCGTAATACGGTTTCTCTGTTTTAATGAATCGATTTTTTGAATTTAAACAACATTAACGTTTTTTTTTAATTGACCGTTTTTTTATTTTTCAAAAATGATTTGTGAAAAAAATATGTTTTAATTTAATATTTTTGTACTCTAAAATTTTTTTTAATTTGAACGATTTTTTTGATTAAACAATGCCATTGCAATTAAAGCGATTACAAATAAACAATTTGCATCTTTAAGGTTTCGGCTATTGACTTTGTGAAAATACCGAGTTTTTATATAATTACTTTTTGTGTATTTAAATATTTTAGAACAATTCACAGAAAAAATGATCAGTAGTATTTTATTAAATAAAAATTTTTTTTAAAAAGTACTCGTATTTCAATTTAATTAATGTGATAATTGAATTATTTATTTGTTTAGTTGAAAGAAAATTATAAATATAATTTGGATTTAATTAAAATTATAGTTGTTTTGAAAAAAATCTTTAATTAAAATATTAATTAAATAATATTTTTAATTTCTATTTATTCAAGCTTATGGTATATTTGTTATTTTATAAAAAAAGTTAGGCACTTATCATGTAAAACGCAACGCAACGCCAAAGAATTACATTGAAAGCACAAACAATGTCACTGTAGAAAGCAACAACAAAATTACAAAATATTTATGACTTTGTTATTGCTTTCAATGTAATTCTCTGGCGTTGCGTTGCATTTTACATGATTAGGGCCTTAATCTTTATTTTTATTTCGAATTTTCGTTACTCCTTTGTGTTACGTCTTCAGGATTGAAATTTTTTTTTTTAAATTCTTAGAAATAAAAATAAAGAATAACTTTTTTATTAAATTAAAAATAGACCGTAAGCTGGAATAAATTGAAAGTAAAACTAGTATTATGGATGGTCGAATAATTTATAATAATATATTAATTAAATAACAAAAAATCTTAATTGATTTTTTCGTTTAAAACAAAATAATTTAAATTCGTAGAATTGTTGTTGGGAATTGTCAAAACCTAAACTATATTTAATTACATCAATTAACACATTGTTTGAAATGGCAAAGTTTTTTGATCATTTTTGTAAATAAAATTAAAAAAATAATTTATTAAAAAAAAATTTTCACAATTTTTACAATTTTAAGGATTCAATATAATAATTTGGGTTAAAGGTTCAATGGTATGCGTTTGGTGATTAGAGACAATTTAAAATGTTTTCTATGTTTTTTTTCGATTTTACAAAAATACATAATTTTCTTGGATTTAACTGATTTTTTGGGAAATTGCTGAATGTTTACATTTAAGCGGTATTTGTAGATCTTTCGGTTTTTTTTTAACTCCGATTTTAATTTTTCCCATTTTTTCCTAATTAATCGTTTTTGTTTTATTCGAAACGTTTTTTTTTTAAATAAATAACTATTTTGTTATTTTATCGATTAACTTACGTGAATAAGTTTTTTCTGCATTAAATTTGCTTTAATGGATTGGCTTTAATGGATTTATTATGTAGCAAAATACTTCCTGGTAACCAAAAAATTGTGGTTGCCAAAATAAAATTGGTGCTCCTTTTCATATAAAATTCTTAAATTTTTACAAGACTTTGTATTAAGTAATTTTTACATTTAAGGTGAAATGTGTAAGAAAATAACGAGGTTAAATTAGAACTGAAATTGAAAAATGTTTGTTGTGATATGTAAACCGATCTGAATCAAACTGCTGTCAACGCTAATAAGCATTTTTAAATACCGTATTATTCTAAATGAATTTCTTCACAAAAATAGTGAAAATAAAAAATATTTTTCGAAAACATAAGTTTTACCACACACTGTAAAAGTTATGATACCAAAACAAATCTATAAATTACAATATAAACGGTTACATAATTACCGCATTACTACCATCGTGGCCAGACTGTTTTAGACATATTTTCAAAATTTACTAGTTTTACTGGTAGTTAAACTGTAAACGAATTCATTTTAAAATTTTCATAATTGAATTACATCTAAATGTTTTCAAACATAATGTCCAATATTACAAGATACAAATAATTGCAATGGTAAACACATAAACAACTGGGTGTTAACAAATATATGAACTCGTAAAGTTTATTTCAAATGGAATTTGATAAAAAAAAAATAGTTCATATATACTTTAAAAAAAAGAAACAAAAAAAAAACTGGTAAAATACTCATAAATTTAAAGTTTATAATGATGAAAATAAAAACTATAACAATTTGAAACAATTTGTTGTTGAGGTGGTAAAATTAAAAATATTGCTAAAAGGCTTTCTCTGTTTTAAATTAAAACCATAAAGTCTTGAATGGAAAAATACCTACGCAATGGAAAATATTAAAATAAAAACGCTGAAATGTTTTTTTTAATACAAAAAGTGTAAATTGATATTAATAAAATTTTGAAAGGGGTTTGCTGGTGAGGGGAACGGAAATAAAATTACAGTATAGCAAGATTTGGGTTAGGAAATCGAAGACATTTGAAACTCTGGTCATTTTTAACAATACAATAAAATTTCATTTATATATGTATAATACACAGTTAAAATATTTCTAATTATATTTAATCGAAATAAATGATTTAGATCAACGACAGTCTTATACATTTAGAATTAAAATAATTTTTTAACAATTTAAAGTAATTTCAATGGAATTAAAAACTAAACCCAATGTTACCCCTTCATTCTACATCAATTATATCCCAATTGCCACTTCAATTACATGTAATGCTTATGCAATTGTTTCGTTTTTAACTAAAGTATTTAAATTGATTAAATTAAGGACTAAAATCAATTAAAATTAAAGTAATTTTAATTTAAAGTAAAATTTTTGGGAACAAAAATGGCATATTGATGATTGGACGATTAATACCCTAAATTTGACGATTTTTCAAATGATAAATTTTTCTACAAATTTTAAATATATTTTCACATTTTTTTACATTCTTAGATACTTTCATTAATTTGTTTGGCCGTAAACTTCATGTCTCAGCTGTTCATCATATAAAATACGATTTTTTTTATCACGATGCATATTTTAAAGAGTTATATGTGATCAGTTAGTACTGCTTTATTACATCCAGTTTACAATCACTCTCTTTAATGCTATTCTGCTTCCCCCTCTCACCAATAAACTCAGACTTTCTGAAAGAAAACTTTCATAGTGTGAATCCAGACTTAACCACTTTATCAGGATTTTCGACGTGTAAAATAGGTGTTTGAAATTTCTTGGTTTCAGTTTATTTTCTTACTTATCTTATGAATGCCAAACTTCTGAAAGTTTCTAAACTAAAATTTTTATTTTTATTTCAAAAACAGGCAGAATATATTGAAATTTTATTAGCTACGGAAACTAAAAATACCAATTATTTTTCAAAACTTATTAAAAATTACTTTTGTTTTACGATAATGATACTTTTGACGATGTTGGTTAGTTTATTTGACGATCTTTTCCTCAAAATTTGACGACTTTCGACCAATTTTATCTGACAGCTATGATCATAAGGCAATTGTGTTCGATTCAGGTCCCCAGTGACTGTCTTACCAAAGAAATGTCTTAGCTACTAAAAGCTGAGACATTTCTGGTCCCACCAAATAAAACTTTCTAGGCGCCATGGAATTTAGCTTTTGGTTTGATTAGGCTTGTTTGCTGTAATAGCTCCATTTTTGATTGCCTTTGATGGTTCGATCCAAAAACATTTTTATGAAGTTCAAGCATCTTTTAAAGTTTTCAAATTGCTGGTTGAGTGATTTTCAAAAATTTTGGAAGTTCTTTTTAAGTTCGGCAACAATCTTTATGAAGTAACGCCACCAATTCATCATCAATAAACTTTTTTTGGCTAACCTGTGCCATCTTTGTCAGCAGTTTCGATCTCTAGTATTTTGAAATCGATGAAACATGTTCATGAAAGGCTTCGGTAAGCAATCGATGCACTTCAGCTGCATTTTTCGTTGTCATATAAAAAAAAGTTAAGCTAAATTTCCTGCTTTGTTGCCACAAAATTCGGAATTTTTTTTATCTTTGGAGTTAGACAAAAAGAGGTTCAGTTAGAAACTGCAGTTTTTCGTAATGATAATTTGAAAGTTTTTTAAATTTCTTTATTGATTCCCTAGGGGAAAGGGAACTAACACTAAAGTTTACACGTGACAAGTCACTTTAACATGGCGATGTCCTACGAGGGGGTTAATTGACACCTTTTTGACACTTTGTAACACGTCACGGAAATAACCTCAATGGACACATACAATTTCGGTTAAATTAATGCCTGTCGCAGATATTGTCCCAAATGAGCCATGTCAATATGATAGATCCCCTTCATACAAAGCAATAGAACTAGAGAGAATCAGCCACTACCCGCAAACAATCCAGTCACATGAATAGTTTTGTGCCAATTACCTTTCCTCTGGACTAACTACACTCTAAACACATTATCACCAGTTAAGTGATATGTCTTGTTTTCGCCTATCACAATTCGTTCCTATAATTATAAAATTTTGTTCACGGGATAAGGGCTTTAAGAGCAATTGACACAAATTTCCCGCAGGGTTACTATAGAGCAACTGATTGAGATTAAAAGCATTTGTGTTAGACCTAAGTTATTGATAACAAACGAAAGAGCAAAAAAAAAGCCTAATCAAAAACTCCAAATACACTTTTTTTACTTAACACCTTTTTGCCTAACGTCAAAGAAATAAAAACAAGTAAAAATTTTATATTAGGCTGTGCCAAATCTTTAATGCCCTTCACCGAGAGTTCTAATGTTTCAAGAGTGGGTTTTAAATGGGATATATGAATTTACTCCAATCTTAACTAAATCTGACCTCACAGTATTATAATTTGTTGCATATTTTAAATAAAATAACACGATTGGTTTCCGAAATATTATTAGGCGTATTAAATTAATTTTCAGGAGGCGATTTTATATTTGACCTATCATATAATATATTTTATCATATATAAATATTATCATATGTTAGTTTTAAACAAACCTAAATTAGAGAAAATTCCAATACAATAATATAATTTTTTTTTTGAATTGAATGCCTCTTAAATTGGTTTTCGTAAGACCGCTTTATATGGGACGCTATCGGTCCAATTTTGCATCACTTTTTCGATCATACACGGTCTTATTCCGTCAATAGTGCTTCGAATGTTGGCTTCTAAATGATCAATCGTTGTTAACTTTTCATCATTGACTAGAGATACGACGTACATCCATTAAAAGTAGTACAAAGTGTCAAATCACACGAACGAGGTGGCAAATTCACAGGCCCATTTCATGAAATATTTCGGTCACAAAACGTTTTTCTCAACTAAATGATGGGCTTACACGCTGTATGGCATGTTGCGCCGTCTTTTTAAAATAATTTCTCCTTCAAATGACTGGCAATGACAAGAGGAAAAAAACACGAATAATTTTCATGTAGCGTTCGCAATTTCATGGTAATGTTGGCACCGGTTTCGCATTTAATACCTTTGGCATGTAAACCGCACCAAACAGTGAATTTTTTCGGAATGCAATTGAGTCTCAAGAGTCTCATGAGCAAATTTTTTTTGAGGCTCTAGCATAACTTAAAAGCGTGTAGGAAAAAGTATTGTTGAGATTTTTTTTAGATTTTTCGGAAGAAGCTTAGAGGTCACTCAATTCGAATTTTTGCCAAAAATCGGGTTTGCCGGTCTTATTTTGAGTTTTCTTTATAACTTTGTAAAAACCCACGATTTTCTTCACTTGTAAGGAATAATTTAACAGAAAAATGTCCAAGCTTTATTTTTGTGTGGACAAACTATAAGTTTTTGCAACGCATTTTCTTATTTAGGCAATTTACAATGTTTTGTAATTTTTCCATAAATTTTGTAAATAACGCATTATAACTTTTAAATTTTTTTTTATGAAAATGAATAAAACTAACAATCCAGTTTAAAAGTTCAGTTAATTTGAAATAATTTAGGAAAAACTATTTTTGAATTTTGTCTTACCGTTCCTGAGTTATACAGGTTTTCAGCTTTGTACCTAGTGCATGATATTATTACTCATACCCAACAAATAAATAATAATTAGCTAATTTGCTTTTGCTTTGTTCAATAATCATTTATTGAGGTTTTACGACCTTTTAAAATGCACCAACAAATAAGAAAGTGGAACCATTTGAGTCATGCGTGTAGAAACAGCATATTAATTTCCCCTCTTTTTCCAATATTTGACGTATCTAAATTTTGCTATATCTCCAAGAAAATACAGTGGAATCTCATATGATCGGACACCAAAGGGACCGCTGAAATGAGTACGTATGCATAAAAGGGAGGTCCTGTCAAATGAAGTCAATGTTTTCCTTGTATAGGGCTGCCGGCACCCTGCAGCAATGTCCTTCGAATGGGGGTCTCTAATTAAGGAGAGTGTCCTTTAAGGAAATTTACACTGTTCTAACATTTTTTAAGTTTTAGCACAAACATACATTCATACATGTGTATGTTCACAAGAAAAACATTTTTAACAGCGTTACAAATTGTTATCAGAAGCGTTTGCCTAAATTACACTGACATATGCTAAAACAGTAATTCACTCAAACATTTCATCCTGTTTCTAATTAAAAACAAATTTATGATTTGTTTGGAAAATATAAAGTTGTACGTATCAACACAAGTACTAAAACTTGTACTCATTCGTACTTTTTCTTGCTGGACATCTGTTTTAATAAAACCTTCAACTTAATGGCAGTTTCGACTTCATAACTTGTCTGCTTCCATAGCAGTTTTTCAACAAACATATTTGCACGAGTACCAGTAATTTGCTATAAACATAAAATTTTACTTTAAATAGTTTCAGTTATAAAATTTTTCTTTTTTTATGCGCTTTTTGTAATAATTTTTTTTGTTTTTTTTTTATTAAATTTTTCATTAAAGACATTGTGCATTCGCGTTTAATTGGAATTTCGCTGCTATTTCTTTTTTTTTCTTTTGTATTGTAGTTTATTGCGATAATTTTAAAAGTGGTTATAATAATAATTGTAATTGTTTTTTTTTTCCTTTAATAACATTAAACTAGTTTTCTTACAAAAAATAAATTAATTTAAATCAAAATAAAGTACGTGTCAAGGCGAATTGAGTAGAAGGTGGGGTCAAGTCAGCATATGGTTATTTTTTTCGGTGGTCGATTTGTCAAAGTTTGTATACGAACTGGTTTTTTTATGTAAACAAACATTTTTTTTACTAGCAATATTTTTGACAGATGGACCACAGAAACAGTGTTGTTGTAGAGTTGACCACACCTTCTAGTGAATTCGCCTTGGTACGTGTTTATTAAAATTGCTTAAAGACGTCGTTATTTCTTTTTTGTTCATTTTGTGTGTTGGTTTTTTGTATGACTGTGTGTTAAAAAATTTTCTGCTAACTTTGAATGCTACTTGAAAGCGGGGAAATACAAATATTGAAAAGGAATTAGTAATGGGGGTAAAGTTTTTGGGGATAAGAAAGCTTAAATTTGACAGCAGAGTAGATTTTGTAAAACGATTTAATTGAAAAAGAAAAAACAAGGTTGGCATCCGAAACGAATTTCAGTATCAGTATCAAAGTACATATTTGTTACTTCAAAATCGGTATCAATACCGATATTTAATTTTAAACCGTATTCAAGTGGCATCGGTATTGCAAATGGTATCGGTTGCAAACATTGAAAACAAGTAAAAATTATACTGATATATGCCGAATCAAAAATAAGAATGATATAAACTAAAAATTGTGATTTTTAATTGAACTGTTGGCATTTTTTTTCTCAGTATTTATTTATTGAATCTTCATATATTAAATATGAACTAACAATAATTATTCAAATCTTATACTAATACTTTATTTTTGTCCTGCCAATGCCAGACGAAGATTTTTCTCCACACGGTTTCTGTTCACATATGTAGATATTAAGCGCTCTTCTCGTCGGATGAGTCCTGCTGTATCTCTTCTCCTTAATCTAGAGTGGCCGCTGTCATTTAAAATATTTCGAGCTAGTGGATTTGGGTACGACTCAAGCCTTTTTAAATATTTGACTGCATATTTCGTTATCATAGTTTTTACTAATGGCACATTGAGATCCTCGTGAATATTTGAGTTTTTAACATACCAGGGAGCGACTGTGATTATTCGAAGAAGTTTATTTTGGCGCCTTTGAATTTTTTCGATATTATACGTTGAGGCAGTGCCCCATAATTGAATACCGTAGCACCAGATTGGTTTTAAATAGAGTTGTAAAGTAGAAGTTTGCAATCGAGGCTAAGAACAGCATTTCTTCCAATAAACCAATAAATTTGAATTGCTTTTAGTTTCATTTGTGTTGGTTTGGCTTCTATATGGCATTTCCATGTTGAACGCCGATCAAGATGAATACCGAGATATTTACATGCGATTGTTGGGGCACTAATTGATTATTGATTTTAATAGGGGGCATGACTCCCGACGCAAGGTGAATGTTATATGTACGCATTTTTGCTCATTAACCTTTATCATCCATTGCTTTAACCACCTTTCCAGTTCAAATATATGACCTGCAAGTAACGAGATACTTCATGACAGTTTTCGTGTACACTTAAAAAAGCTGTATCATCAGCAAATGTTGAAGTTAGGATGTGGTTATTTGTTGGCATGTCTGGGATATATATTAAGGATAACAGTGGGCCCATGATGCTTTCCTGAGGAACTCCAGCGTCAATTGGCTGAGGAGAGCTTAAAAAAGCCCCTTTTTTAATAATAAACTTTCGACCGACTTAGTAGCTTTCTAACAGCTTGTGTGTGTTTACTGGTAAGTGTAGCTTTAATTTATGTAATAAGCCTTCATGCCAGACCTTATCAAAAGCTGGAGGAACATCGATGAAGAGGGCGGAACAATATTTTTTTTCTTCAAAGGCTTTTCTTATGGCGTTTACTATACGATGGGTTTGTTCAATTGTGCTATGTTCTCTTCTAAAGCCGAATTGATGGTTAGGAATACATCTATTAACATTTAAAATTGGGGCTAATTTTGACACTAACAGCTTCTCAAACAGCTTTGATATATTAGACAATAAGCTTATATGTCTATATGACTCAACTTTTGTGGGATCCTTTCCTGGTTTAGGTATCATGGTAACTAAGGATACTTTCCACTCTTGAGGGTAGTATTCAAGGCGTAAAATAGCATTAAAAATTAATAGAATAATTTTCTTTGCTATGCTGGGTAGCTCCAAAAGCATTTTGTTACTGATCTTATCAAAACCAGGGGCTTTCTTGGGGTTTAAATCATGAATAGCCTTTTCCATTTCTCTTATCTCAAATCTTAGTGGAGCAGCTGCTCTAACAGCATCAGGTGAACTGTTGGTAGTGTTTGATATTTTAATTAGGCTTAAGTTCAACAAATTTAATTTTCACTAAATTATTTTTTATTGAAGGAAGGAATCTACAACATGAAATTAATTAAATTTTGTTGATAATTCTTGACTGAACACGGGATTGAACTCGTATCGAATTTACATGTTTCGAGAATAACCACATTCCCATCATCAGAATTTTTCGCGTTCTACCGTTTGCCCCACTGAGGCGCCTGCCAGTCTATAGTCAAACATCAATCTTTAACCAGTGGTATTGGTAGATCGAAATTTGCTGTAATTGATTATAAATTTTAAATTACATGTTTTTTCTTTACTTCTTGTTTTTTCGTACGAAAAAAAAAATTAATTCATTTCAAGTTGTAAATTCCTTCCTTCAATAAAAATAATTTAATGAAAATAAAATTTGATAAACTTAAGCTTAATTAAAATATCAAACACTTTAATGATATAAATTTTAAAAGTGATAAGATATTCAGCCTTATTCCGGTTGCCGTTGTCGTATACCACTGTGTCATTTTTTGTAGTAGATTAAAGAACACAGGTTGTGTTTTACTTTAATCTATTAAAAAACGACACAATCGCATACGACAACCGGAATAAGCCTGATTGCTTTAACTATTTTTATCAAATTTGTTAGTTATGGTTATTTATAGGGATGTAATGATGCGGCTTTTTACCGATACGATACCGATACTCAAACAAAAATATCGCCGATATCGATGCATTCAAGTTAAATTTAACAAAACCCAAGCAGAGTAAATTTGTGTATTATATAAAATAACATTGTAAGACATTATTAATATTTAAATGAATTAGATTTAAAAAACATAGAATTCAATTTGATTTCAGGATATAATTAACAAAAACTACCAAAAAAAACGCAAGTACTAATTTTTTCCTGTTTTGCCTCTTTAGCTAAAATTTTTCAAACTCCTGATGGTAGTTTAGGCAAATAAAAATAAAATTTTTTTTGAAAGTTGGCAGTTTAAATGGAGTTAATCGAAATTAAGCTAAACTTCCCCTATTACCTACTAAAAGGTCGATTTTCGAAATGTAGTTTTTTGTGACATGCCGATGTAGCTCTAGAAATTCGTACGTCAGTTTTGCACATTTTTGACCATTTTATGCACACGTGCGATTTCTGATTTCAACCAAACTTAACATAAACCGTAAAGGTCCCAATACCTACCTTGAGTGTAAGTTTGGTTGAAATCAGTCGCCGCGAGTGAGCTCCTTTTTTATATACTGAGAAGGTGATATAAAAAATTAAAATATTTGCTTCAAAACATTTTCAGAAAACACTTTCTCTTTACTATTGTTCTTTTGAATTGTTTGATATAATTTAATTTAATTTTGAAGTTAATCTAATTAGTCGACTTTTACCTTTCAAAACAATTAGTTTTTACTTACCTTTAAAATAACTGTATTTATTTCGTTTTATTTTATATGACTGATCCAGAAATCAATTTTAATTAAAACATTTTTTATTTTATCATTTACAACATTTTTCTGTGTTGTTAAAATTAAAAAAATTTTTTTTTAGCCTGAATTTTCTGTTGGAGTAGTTGTCTTTTTCGGATATTTGTAGCTTCAATTGACTTTTACAACACTTGTTGTATGAGTGTTAACACAATGTGTGTGTGTGAGTTGGTGCCTAAACTACGATGGGGTCTTGTTAACCGGAAATAAATTAGATTTTCCTGTTTCTTTTCAGTTTTTACGCTTGTATCTGAATTTAATTATGCCAGATCTTTTGGAAGCAATAAAAAAGTAAAAAAAAAAAAATCAAAAAAAGTATATATTTTCAAATAATACCGACATTTAAACATGTCACGATCAGCAGCCATTAAGGGGTACAGTGGGATGTTTTTGATTTTTTGTAAATATGTATTATGAAAATTTTAGAATTATTTGAGAAATTTATAAAAAGATACTATTAATAACCATTTTTTAACTTTAAAATACTCCATGGGTGTAATTTTCAATTATTTTACCATTAAAGCTGAGATCTTAGTTAAACTAGGCTTAGTTAATCTGAACAAAGATTTGTTCCGCCATTACCAAGTTTGAATACAAAATTTTGACGAAACAGCTTAGTTTTGCTTGAAATGTTGGTCTTTAATGAAATAATGATAAAAAAATCCCATTTCGCCGGAAAAATCCGAGTATCAGAGTATGTTTAACTACGTTTAAACTTAGTCCACATCTTAAAAACCCGGCCTAAATCATGTTACCATTAACGGCTAATTTCACCAAGTTTAGTAATAAATTACTATCAGTTTTAAACAGTGTTCGAAAATGAACATTAAATATCATTGCTTAGAATCCGGTTCGGTAGATTTGTGGAAAACACAAACGCTAAATGTGTTTGTGTAGTAAATCATTAAAAAATAACTCTTCCCTGTTTGTGATCTTCGAACATAAAAATAATGCTGTACTTATCCAACTCAACAAAAAGAACATTTAATTGCGTTTTGTGTTTTTAAACTACAAACTTCGTTGTGTTGTTGTGCCAAAAATTTTTTACACAAACAAAAACCATATAGGTACGAAAAACAAAAAGACAGCGAAAAAAATTTACACCAACAAAACATGTGCACAATACACACACAAGCTATTAGTGCTGCCCCAGTCAGCATGTTGAAGATCGAATCACCAAACCGAGTCTTTCAAGACTACCTTAGATGATCAAACCCTGATTAATCGGTTCTGCGCTTCAAATAAGACTCGAAAATGATTTCCAGAAGTGCTCAGAAAGTGACTGCTAACGTTTACAACACTTCAACAACAAATTGTTTTAGACTAAAATTTGCTACGCTGTGGTTGAAAAACGATTGTGGTTACGAACGATTGCATAAAGTCACCTCGCTCATTAACCAACGTCACCTCGCTCATTAAAGGCCATGTCAGATAAAACTTTTGCTTCGCGTTGCGTTACCGATTTGCTTTGACATCTAAGATAAAATATACATACTTATACAAAACATGTCACATAAAGTACTTTCAAAGCGGAGCGAAGCAAAAAGTTAGCCAACTCTCATCTTTTTGCGCGCTTTGACAATTGGCTAGTATAATTTTCTTTTATTTTAATTTTTTTTGCCAAATTCAATTCCAAAATACCGTCCAATTATATTTTAAACTTTTATTTTTATAACAAATAATTAAATGTACAAATTACCAACCGCTTTTATAAGTAAACAAACAAGGCGTGAGTGTTGTCAAAGTTTTCATTGTGTCATACACCTATTGCTTTGCGTTCTTCTGCCAAAGTTAGCAACGACACGCAAAGCGACAAAGTTGTATCTGACACGGCCTTAACCAATGCGAGGTGACAACGCAAAACGCACGAAAAGTAGACAAACAAGAACGATCTGATCATCCTTAAGAAATAATGACAACGAGCGCGGGCTGCTTCTCCACTCAGAGCAGTTTTACGAGTGTGCACTTACGCTTTGTAGTGTACAATCGTATTAAATAAAGCCGAGTTGTACACTTACTGTTGAATTCATAAAAATATTTTTAATTTAATAAGGGCCTACAAAACAAATTTTCTATAAAAATTTTACGTAATAAACGTTTGTTAAATTTAACAATCGTTTATGAATATGTGGGCTAATACAAAGGGTAAAAACCGCAAATATGAAATTGAATTTGATTTGTGAGTGATTTTATATAAAAAAATTAAAAAAAAAGTAATGTCAAAGTACTAGCACACACCGTCTCGAAAATGAGTCGTAACTGAACAGAAACGCCAGTTATAAAAGAGTATTTTAGATGAGTCGCGGATGGCTGAAAAATGGGTTGAATAAGTTTCTCAATTTATTGTAAGTACTATCCATAGCTATCAGATAAAATGTGTCAAAAATCGACAAATTTAGCAAAAAAAAAAAAAAACGTCAAAATCGTCAATTGTAAAAACCACTAACTTTTTATATTTTTTGAAAATGTTTAGCTATTTCCCGTTTGTTTTATTTGAAATAAAAAAATGATACATACCTACATAAGTTTTTCTCAAAAAATTATTAAAAATAAAACTGCTACTCGCACTCCTTTTGACTGTAAATGAAGATTTTAACTCCCTTTACAGGCAAACCTAACTAAGACCAGCAAGCGTATTTTAAATATAAAAAATTCAGCTTTTTAATAATCCAAAATAGGACTCTATTTGAAAAACATTTTTGTAGTACATATAAGACAATTCTCGAAGCCTGTCAACTAGGGTTTTTGCTTTAAAAGGTTAATCGCTCAATTAATTAACCGAGGTTTTGGTTTAATAGGTTAATAATCGGTTAATTTTGTAATTGGTGGTTAACCGATTAATAAAGTTTTTTTTTATAAATTTCAATATTTCATTTCAATAAATAAAAATGCATAAGTTATTTATTATTTAGAGTTTATTAGTAAAAAAAACAACATAACAAACATAAAAATTCTTGAACTAAAACGAGCAAACAAAAGAAAAAATTTTAAATATTTAATACATAGTTTTTAATTAATATATATTATGTATTAATTAAAAAATAAACTTTAAGATTATTCTATTAATTATTGCAATAGTTTAAGGAGACTTTAAAAAATAAAGTTTTAAAAATATAGTTTGGTTTTAATGTTTAGGTTTTATGCGATTCTTTTCATTAGTTTTGATAAAACTTGACTTGGAAAAAATTCTTTCACTTATCGTTGATGTTGGAGAAATCGAAAGCAACCCAATATCGAATATCGAATTTCTCAGTCCTTTTCCTGGATTCCTCTAAACGTATAGAGTCCTGTTTTAATTTTTATACCCTCCACCACCACTGTGGTGAATGAGGGTATACTAAGTTTGTCATTCCGTGTGAAACTTTTTTATTATACATATAAGACCCCATAAAGTATATATATTCTGGTTCCTTGAGTAATTCTAAGTCGATTTAGCCATGTCCGTCTGTCTGTCCGTCTGTCCGTCTGTTGAAAACACGCTCACTTTCGAAAAACGCAAAAGAAAAGAACAAACTTGGTCTCAAATTGCTTGTAGTTATCCTTAGCAGTTTGGGATTGAAATCCAGCAACATCGGTTTAGTAGGATCAGAACTATGAATCAAAATATGGAACCACTACCCAAAAAAAATTGATAATTTTGATGCAAAAACTAACATAAATGGTGGAATAATGCACGGAATGACATAAAATTTTGCACGAATTCGCTTTATACGACTGCAAATCAATTTCGTGAAGATCGGTCCATAATTTACCATATGCCCCATATAAGCCCTTCTCGCGGAAAACAGTTTAGTACGCCTAAAACCGCAATAAATAACGCTAGCATACTTAAATTTTGTACGTCACAGTTTTATAGGACCAGAAATCACACTGTAAAGCCTCTAGTACACGGAATGTAAAAAGCCACATGCGCATGTGGTTCTGACGTAATTTTGACGTCAATGCAAAGCCCCAATAAGCATTGCGTGTTGTGTGATGACATCAAAATTACGTCAGAACCACACGCGCATGTGGCTTTTTACATGCCGTGTACTAGAGGCTTAAGCTTTTTTGAAGATGGGTCTACAATTTACACTAGGCCCCATATAAACCCTACTCCCGGAAAACCGTTTAGTACGCCTAAAATAATAAATAATGCTATCAAATTGAAATTCGGTACGTCACAGTTTTATAGGACGAGAAATCACACTGCCAAATTTCGTGAAGATTTGTCCATAATTAACCCTAGACCCCATATAAACCCTACTCTCGGAAAACAGTTTATTGCGCTTAAAACCAAATAAATCCCACTTTGAGATTTATAGATATTGCGGTGAAATTTTTTACTTAAATTCATATGGCAAGAAAAACTATCATGCAAATTTGTGAAATTTACTGTTAACGCTAAAACTAATTACACTGCTGTATTGAAATTTATTCTAATTTATTTTTTGTAATACCAGAAATCAGTCTTCAAAATTTTGGGATGATTTGTCCATAATTTACCATAGGTCCAATACAAATAACGCTCCTAAAAATCATTTTAGTCCGGCTAAAACTGTTACGAATAATGATATTTTACTCAAGCCAGTTCAAAGTTCTTACAAGAAACGAATAACATTTTCTTATTGTCGGTCAATAATTTAATTCAGGTCTAAACCGCAACCAATTTTAATGCTGACGTTTGTTTTTGTGAAGCTTAGATAATAATATTTATGTATTTATCATATAAAGCCCACTCCTGTCGGTGAGGGTATCAAAGATTCGGCACAGCCGAATATAGCACTCTAACTTGTTTTTTTTTTTAATTGTAACTCTTCTAATTGTTTCGGTTAATTCTGTTAAAAGGTTGATAAAACACCTCTGTCTTTGTATGAGGAAACATTTTCTAAGCACATACCTTTTGTAAATGAGACGAAACAAGTAATTAAAAACTCAAAAAATTATGCTATAATAGGTACTACCAAAAGTTAAAAATTTTGTTGTATCGGTTAATCGACTGAAATTAACTGGTTTAACCGTTAATCGAAAATAGGCAATTTTTAATTGACCGATCAGTTAATCGGGTAGTAATCAATCGGTTAACCGATTAACGGTTAACCGAATGAATACCCTACTCTCAGCATATGACTTTGCTTGTTATATATCCGAATTTGCTACACAAGTTTAAGAATCTAGAATTAGAGACGTGACTCAAATAAGCAATTTAACCATTAATAAAAAAGTACAAAAATTGAGTGCCACCTCGAGCACCAATTTTACTCATTAGAAATTCTGTTTCAGTGCTAAAACAAATGGTTGGAAAATAGATCTATTACCAGAATCCCAAGTGAAAACTATTATATTTGTATTATGAACTGCTTACACGGGACAGTTAGTGCCAACCAAATAGACGAAAGTATCCAAGAAATTGTTAATAAGAACGAATAATACTAAAAATTTTGTAAATTCGTACAAAATTCGTCATTTGAAAAATCGTCACATTTAGGGTATAAATTGTTAAATCGTCAATGGGTCATTTTTGGAACCCAAAATCGTCAAAATGACGATAAAAATCTGGCAGCCGTGGTGCTAGCACAAAATGTTCGACTCAAAAACGAGCGCATAAATGATTATTTTAATCGCGCAGAGGAATCAAAAATGACTCGAATATATGGTCGTTGCTAAAATTTTTTGTTTGCATTTATCAATGTAAAAAAGGAACACTATAGTACATTAAAACATAATGTATGTCTATAACAACTAACAGAACACTATATAATGTTCGGCTCTTTCTAGAAAATAGTTATGAACGATATTAAGGATTGTGTTCGTATGCACAAACTTAAAAAAAATAGATAGCGTACGCTTAATAATATTCTGTGTATTTTCGTACACTGGTTATAACTGCCGAAAACATATTTTAAACTGGAAGTTAAAGTGGTAGTTAGTTTTAACTGAACTTGGTGAGATTGGCCGTAAATCATTAAAATTCAACTTTAACAATTGGAATTTCTAGCTTTCAATGCATCTTCTTATGTATGTTCAAGAGAAATTGCGAATTTTGGTTTATGAAATTTGTTGGATACTTTAAGGAAAACTGTACCACTGTGCCAAAAAAAAAACTGCACTCGTTTATATTGTTGATAAACGAACAACCAAATAAAAGAAGCACAAGCTTAAATATTTATACAACATGTTGCCAATGACAACACTCCAACAACATGACAACCGAATGATAACAAACATTTAGTCATTTTAGCCTGCTTTTCCACCACCACCACCACCAGCAATATCACAATGTCTACTCCAACCCCATTAATATAAATGACAAATTGTCTTTTTGGGAGCGACAATATGCTGGATATTAACTGGCCAGCCTTTTTTTTTGAAATATTTTTCCATTAAGCCACCATAAATTAGTAACCAACACCTCAAAATTCGTATTTAACTTCGAATTCACTTGCACTTGCTCCTCTAATAATCCCTGACTTTGTTACAATTAATTGATCATGTTTTCAGTTTTTAGTTTTCATTTTTCAAGCAGTTGGTTTCATAAATGCTTTAAGCTATCAACCTGTATTTTCTTCTCTTTTACAGTCTGGAAAGTTTTTAAAGAGTTTTTAATTAAAAAATTACTATTTTCATAATTAATCATTAATTGTTTTGGAAAAAGAGTAAATAAATTGTTACAAAAGATTTTTAACAAATTTCTTCATTATACCAGTAAACGTGTTTTAGAAAACTAGGAAAATGTTAATGAAATGAAATAAAAAAATGGTTAAAAAAAAAGTTAAAAGTTAAAAAATTGGGGTAAATTGTAGTTGATACATATTTTAAACATTTACAATTACTTCCCTGAGAAAGATAAGAGATTTTCATCAAAGAAACGATATTATGTAGGGCAAATATGATTAGAAAAAATATCTTGTACTTCCTTAACAACTGGTTGGATTAAAACAAAACTTGTTCGAAAATTGTAAAGAAAAAATGATGATCTTAGAAAATTACATTATAATCATAAATACCAGGAATTTGATACTTATAATGATAAAGTTTATCTAATTAAAATATAATTTTAGAAATCTGATTCTTCCCTCATTAATCTTTACATCCGTTCGATAAAGATGCTGGGACAATGGATCCATATAAAATCAGGAGAGTTCATATTTACTGCCTTCCTTACTTAGACGGAAAGCTTCAAAATAGACTTTTATACGCCGTCCAGACCTTTCATTGCTCAAGAATAAAACGCAATATTAGCGACAAACAATTGTTTAAGTTCTTCGATGTGGGGAAAACGTATGGGACGAAAACCCATATAAAAAGCAACAATAACAATCACAATGGCGTTTATTAATATGGCAATACTGCATAGATGTTAGACATCGTTGTGCAAACAATCGTTTTACCAACGCTGTTTGAACAAGAAAAAAACATCGACAAAAGCAGTCTTTAGTCTACATTCACACGTTTCATTTTTTGATGCTCAACTCTTGTGTTTTAAGGAGTGGGAAGCAAGAAGAAAAGGGGTTGGTACGGAGATGCCTGTACTCGGGCAGTACGCTTTGCGTTCTCATTCGTAGGTATATGCACAACAATGGCTGCATGTAAATTTTTTTCTTTTCTTATTCTCTTTCGTTCGCTTTGAATAAAAGTGTTGTTGTTTTGAAGCAAAAAAAGTTGAAACCGGTTGCTGCGTGTGAACATAATGGCAACTTCAAAAGGGAATTGAAAAGAAGTTGAGCATCAAAAGATGAAACGTGTAAATTGAGACTTAAGGTACGGTCAGATATGGCAAACATTTGCCGAAAAACGTCAAATATTTGTTTGCCGTAATGTGACCACAAAATATTTATTTGCGACAAACAGGAAAACAGCTGATTTTGGGCTAATAAATTTGTTTGGTGTCAAACAAAAATGCTTTTAATGTGACCACTCAAAAACAAATATTTGCCTGTATTTTAAGCAAACAAATATTTGTTCTTACAATTATTTTGTAAGAGCAAACAGTAGCAAATAACTGCTGTTGGGAACAACTTAAAAAAAAAATACCACTAAAATCAAATAAAAAACACCAAGTATTGTAATAATATTTTTGTAAAAATTAACATTTATCTAATTTATTTATTAAAAAAAACATATGATTTTGGAATTACATTAAATTCGTTTTTGATTTTCAGTATTTTTTGTTGTTGTAGCCAAATCGTCGTGCGGTTACTGCCTTGGATCAAAGATAAAAAAGTTATCTAATCTATATATATAAAATTGTAACGTTACTGATTCACTCACTGATTCATCATCGCACAGCCTAAACGACTGAAGGTAAAAACTTGAAATTTGGACCAGGGCTAGCTCTCCCCAAATCGATCACAAAGACGGGATTTTTGGAATTCGAATGCTTAGGGGGTAAAAACGGGTAAATTCGGTAACCTTATATCTCTAAAACTAAAATTTCATACTTATCGTTGTTCTTTAGAAAAATAAGCGGGTAAAACCTGTATTTTGGTACTTTTTTGTCACCCCACCTATCTTTTAAACCCATAATAAGAGAAATAAGGGTTATATCACATTTGAAACTTATCTAACAAATCCAAATACAAATTTCGTACTTTTTCGAAATTCGGACGTTTAAGGGGTAAAAAGCGTAACTATTTTTGGTACTTTTTTACAAAACATTTTTTTTAGTCAAAAATTTAGTACTTATTGTTGTTCAATAAAAAAAAAAAATAAGCGGACAGGTGCTTGGTACTTTTTTGAAATTCGGCCTTTTTGGGGAGTAAACGGGTAAAACTTGTATTTTTAAACTTTTTTGCTATGCCATCTATCTTTTAAACCAATAAACATTAAAATAAAAACTATATCACATTCATAACGTATCTAAAAAATACAAATAAAAATTTGGTACATTTTCGAAATTCGAACGTTTAAGAGGTGAAAATCGTACCTATTACAAAGTAGCTAGTTAAAACCTAGAAACATAAACTTTGGCGTAATATGTCCACGAAAGAAAAGGAGATGCTAACGAAGTAGCGGGTTAAATGCTAGTTATTGTATAAAACCATTTTTTGAGTAATTACCATTTTAAGAAAAATGGATTACGAAATATAAAAAGAACACTGAAATCATATATGTATAATCGATTTTAAACTCAACCTTTCAAAAATGTTTAAGCAATTTTACACGATATTTATTTTGCGGTGGGTTTGTCAGATGTAAAGTCCATATGTAATTTCACATGTCTGTCAAAATTGACAATTACAGAAGGTTAATCATTTTTGCTTTAACACGTTCCTTTTTGGTTTCACCTGACATAACATAAAAACATTCATATTAGCAAACTATTTACTGATTTATATTTATATTCACTTTTTATTGTATTTTAGTTAATTAAAAATTTTGTTTTTTTTAAGAATATGTGTAAGTAAATAGATTTTAATATATATTTGCCTCCACAAACAGACGACTTGCAAAACAGCTGATGTCAGATGGTTTGCCAGATCAAAATAGAACACGCTCTAATTGAACGAAATTCCTCTATATTTTCCATCACAATTTGTATAATAGTGTTTTGGAAAATAAATTTATATATTTTGACAGTTTGGTCAAATATTTTGCTTCGGCAAATATTTTTTTAAGTGTGACCATATGGAAAACATGTTTGCTAATATGTGTGTTTGCCGCTATTTGACATCTGTTCGAGCAAACAAATATGAGCAAATAAATGTGCGCAGTGTGACCACAAAATGAAACCTACATTGTTTTGAAAAAAAATTTGCCAAATAAAGGCAAACATATTTGGGGCTAATATTTGCCATATGTGACCGTACCTTTAGTAAAGACTTTTTACTATCCAAATTCATGTGGGCACCAGGGCTGCCAGATTGATTTTGAAATTTTTCGCCAAATTCAATGTCAAAAATCGCCGAAATCGACAAAGCATATATTGTTTAGTTTTTGACAATAATATATGTATTTTTAGAATAATTAAAAATATTTTTTTATAAATCCCCAAAAAAAAAATTGTTCCGTATCGCTTAAATCCGCCAAAAAAAAGTCACCATGATATATATTGTTTAATTTTTATTTAGAACAAAGTAAAAATGATTAGTGAACACAAAAAAGGTGCAATGTTTAAATATTTTATTGTAGTCTACTTTCAGCAACAAAAAAATAACTTTTGCGGTTGTATTAAACAAATATTGGATATACAATACATTTGTATTTAGTTATTTTTTTATGTTGTATGAAACACAACAATATTTTTTTTTAAACAATTGTAAAATATTATTTAGGACATTATGACGATATGACTTGATAGCACACCTTGTGAATCCCCCCATTGTAAATTGTACTTTCTGTAATATCAATAAATTTGGCTTGAGCATAAAGTGAACTAAATCCCTCCTAATTACTTAGTTATTGTTTCACCAATATATCCGTTATTGGCAAATACAAATGCTAATTGACTTCTGCTGTTATCTAAATTTAATATTTCAACAAGCTCTTCTAACATTCTTAAATTACTTGAAGTTTTTTGAATAGAATTCTGAAGCATCTAGCCAGCTCCCATTTTGCTACTACCGTCTGCGGTGGAAGGGGAATCAAAAGATACATTTCACTTAAAATTTAAATATTATCGAATTGGCTTCAAAATTTATAACCCATGTTCTAAGCAAGCAGTTTGGAACAATTTTGGATAAAATATTTTAAACCTATTGGAAGCCTTAACCACGTAAGTTACTGCATCGGTTTAAAATAAAAAATATTGTATTTTAAGCAAAGCTCCAAAAGAATTTATTTATTATATAAAAATTTTTTTGGAAAGTTTTTTTGTGTAATTCAAAGAAATTTTTTATAATATGGAAATTAAAAAAATCCTTCAAAACTGTAAAAATATGCAAAAATATGCGTTTAAAACCTAAATATGCAAAAATATGCATTTTTGCAAAGATAATTGGTAGACATCGTTCTTAGACTATCGATAAAAAACATGCATTTGCATGGAAATCGCATCCCTAATTATAAGCATACAGTGGGGCATAAAAAATAATAATAAACAGATGATCCGACTTTGTAAATATTACAGAGAACTACTGAAGTCGCGTTTTTGATCTTAAGTGGGAGCTTATATATATATATATATATATATATATATATATATATATATATATCTTTTAAGTTAGAATCAAATAAAGAAGTCAGATAGTTTCGAAACTTTTATTTATCCGAGGTGCCCTTCTTTGATACTATAGGGCAAAAGAAAGGATTATGTAAGTAAAGATGTTGTCATCTTGGTTTGCCGATTAGCGTTAAGATTGCTTCCTAAAATATCTTCAACACACGTAAATTTATAACGAACAAATTCCCCCCACCAAATTCCATTCTATTGTTCATAATTGGCTGCAGATCCAAAAAACAATTATTTTCTTTTCTTTTTTCTGAGTGAAAATATGTTTATGATTTCACCTGTAGTGCCATTCTCTATTCAGTTTCAACGTTATTTGAGTTGTTAAAAATATTTAACAGCAAAATTACCGTTACTTTTATTCAGTAACTTTTTTAACAATAACGTTTACCACTAGTACTATCATAACGTCAGAAATTAAAGTTAACTTAACGGCAAAATATTTGTCATTGTTTATTTTTAAATTCGAAGTTATTTTTATAAAGAAACACCTACAAAGTTTTTCATAAAATCTAAAAAAAAACAAACAAAAATTTTGACAAATAAAAGCCCATTTATAAATAAATATGTTTTAAACTCATTGCTCGCATTACCATTATAAAAATTCACATTATTTGCTTAAATTTTACAAAAATAATAATACAATTTTTTTTATATTTCGTTTTGTTCTATTCGTTATTTTGACAAATTGTTTGAAAAAGATGCCACCTGATTTTAGCGATGTTGTAAAAATTGAGTTACTGAATTGCCGTATTGTTATCACAAGCAGTACACTGTGCAGGTAAAATGAACGGTAACGTTAATCGTTAAAAGTTAGAGAATTTCACTACTGGCTTCTATACAAATAGTTAATTGGAATCATGTAAAGCCTCTGATAAGGTAAAGAAAGAAAGAAACTTATATTACTAGTTTAACAAAATTTGTTGTGTAAGTTTCTTCTAGTCAAGGACTGAGTCTATTGATATGATTCCATGCTGCAAATAAATCTCTCTTTCCGTCTTCCGGGCGTATTCAGGCTGGAATGTATAACACTGCCTAGCAGGTTCATTAACGGCAGAATTGGCATTTTTGTCGATAGTCAGGCAGCTCTGTTGTCACTAAGGTCACATAAAACAACGTCCATTCTCGTTAACCAGTGTAAAGGTAGAGTTAGCCGAACGTCCACGTCCCCTAACGAAACGTCTGGTCCGTTTTGTTATCTGCTTACAATGTAAATGCTTACCGAATTTAAATGTCACGTAACGGAACGGCTCAATCTGTATAAATTAGAATTTCTTGCCGTCGTTACGTGACAGTTGTAAAGCAGTGATGGCCTGCTTGTATATTAAATTGAATGCGGGTATTTTCGCCCTTTTTTTGTGGTACTTTTTTCCAGTATATCTATGGACTTTCGACAAAACGACTTACAAAACAACATATTTCCATATATATAAATATACATATGCTTAGATGTACAAAATAAACAAATGCATATGCACATACAATAGAAATGCGAAATATATAAAAGGCTTTATATGGTTACAAAATATTGTTTTGTCTATGCACATTTACAAAATAATACATGTAAATGTGTATGTATATGTTAAAATACATATTTGTTTATTGTAAATCTATAATATAAATATCAGATATTAAATTATTACTTACACTAAATACTGTTTTAATAACATTTTAATCACTTGGTACTTTTTCTACACAGCGGTCAACATTTAAACCTTTTGATTTCCCATCATTGTGTGTGTTGTTTTATGTATACTATTGCTTTTTTGTTTATGTATGTGAAAAACATATGACACGTTTTTAGATGTTCTATAAGTGCACCAACGTGCAAGCAATCCGTTACAGTAAGTTACGGGAACAGAAACGTTCGCCTAACTCAGCCTTAAGGAAGAACTATCCGGAGTGGTCAGCCTATCTGACATTACAATAATTTGGGTCCCTGCCATTTTTGCAATGAACAGGCAGACGGGCAGGCCAAGACTGGAGCTTTGGATATTTCGCAGGGTGTGCCAGTCGCAACAATCCTGGGAACTTTCAGAAGCGAAATTTTCAAACACTATCTGGATATGGCTAATGATACTTGGGAAAAACTGGATGGCTGCAGTGCTACCAAGGTAACGTGGCTCACATACGACATGAATCGCTCTGAGCGACTTCTTAACTTCAGTCGCAGGGACATTTCGAGACTGGTATACGTACTCACAGAAAACCTGTAACTGAGAATACAGCAGTTCATCTCCTATGTGATTGCCCAGTGTTAAATTCAACACAACATGGATTATTTGAGAATTATCTTCTAAAATTACTTTTTGTGATATTGCGGGTGGAACTCGGCAATTTAGTTAAACATCTCAATGCCAAGCGCTGGCTCTAGCCACCTAAGTATTTCCCTTGTGTCAAGCTTGATCCGGGGTTCCTACTCTTAACGAGTTGTGTGGTGTCACTGTCGACTCTACTTGCAGCACGTTTAGTTTTTGGGAGTGCTTCCACGTTAACCAACCAACCAACCATATGGTTTCATGATTTACCTAGACCCATACAGAAGAATATGTCCTAAAATAGACTTGGACGAACATAGAAAATGATCTCTCTATTGTGTAGTCAAAAAGTCTTGCAATTCGTATTTACAACAATATCTTGTCCAAAGTGCAAATTCAATTCAAAAACACAAACCTTTTTCTAAGTTGAATGAATTTTTCGCATATCATTTAACACTTTGACTTAACTAATGGAAATTTAATATGTATGACGCCATCTAATTAATAAAATATATTTTTAATAATTTTTTTTTTTTTTATTTTCAAATAATTTCACTTTAAGTTGGTAAAAACTGTTTACGGTTTTCTTAAAAAAGAGACTTTTTGCGAAATGTAAAGAAAAACAAACAAACAAAATTTATGAATGAATATTTAAATTTGAAATTGATACCAAGTTTAATTAATAAACAACAACAACAAAAACAACAAGGCAGTAATAATAGTAAAAAAAAGCTTCACTTGTTAATGAAAACCCAGCAACAACAATAAACAAAGTTAATTAAGTTTTAAATATTTTTTTTTTTATCAAAGAGGACAAACTTTTAAACATGAAACCGCAAAAGTTTGCAAATTGTAATTTTGGAAAAAAAGTCTATGAATTTTTAATAAATTTTTTTATTGTTTTCATTGTTTTTTTTTTATTTTGCTCATATAACGAAAACTCATAAATAATTGTATGACGACAATATTAAATTGTATGTAATAATAGTAATAATAATCATAATCAAATACTAAAAACAATAAAAATTTTAAATTTATGTGCGGGTGTTTTTAATCAGAGACAGAGCCATCGTTTTTAAAGCTCTAACGAACTTGCAGCTACAGGGATTTGCATTTTTATATGTGTAAGTGCGTGTAAGTAGATTGTATCTGTGTGTTTCTTTGTGTATCTTTAATTTAATGCTTTCTAAAGTAGATGTGAAATCAACAGCAACAAAAATAATAAATTTTGATTGAAAAAATAAATAATGATTGTATAATGTGACAATCTGCAAAAGAAAGGTCATTGAAATGAATGCAATGCAGTTTAGGAGTCATTCAATGTAAAAATTACACTCAAAGAAAATATATTTAGAAATAGTATATATGCACTCAAAAAATCCTTGCTACATTTTACGAAAGAAACTTTCGTAGCTACTTCTTTTGCACCATTTACAAAAGTTTCGTATATAATACGAAAAAAGCTTTTCTTAGCATTTATTTAATTTTACGAAAGTAAGGAATTCTTTCGTAGACCAGCAGACAAGACATTTGGCTTCGTGGGACTAGGCTTATTACTGGAAATATTTTTAAAAGAATTACTATTAAATGAATATAAAAATGAATAGTAAATATTACAAAATTTTTTATGTTTTATAAAATTACTTTCGTAAAACAACGCATATCGCTCATATGCTGCAACGTCGTCATAACTAAAAAAATACATTTCCAAATAAAATTGTTAAAAGTTTTTAATTTGTTCGCACCACTTAGAAAAAAATAACGAAAAAGAGATTAAAAAAAAGAGAATCAAACGGGAAAAGTATTAAAGATAATACAGATAGATTTTATACACAATGTAAAGAAAAACATAGGCCATAATCATGTAAAACGCAGCGCAACGCCAAAGAATGACATTGAAAGCACAAGCAATATCATAAATTGTTTGTAATTTTGTTGTTGCTTTTCACAGAAATTCATGTACCGTTTTAAAATTTTCAACGCCACAAGCAATGCAGCGTTTGAAATCTTAAACCGCAATGTGAATTTCTGTAGAAAGCAACAACAAAATCAAAAATATTTATGGCAATGTTTGTGCTTTCAATGTTATTATTTGGCGTTGCGTTGCGTTTTACATGATTAGGGCCATAGTGAACAATTCTGCATTATTAACTCCAAAATATCATTTTTTCAGTTATGACGACGTTGTAGTAAATGAGCGGTTAGTGCTGTTTTATTTAACGAAACTAAAGAATTTATTTTATAGCAAATTTATTATTTAAAATATAAGAAAATTTGTTGTATTTTACGAAATAATATTGTAAGGAATTTTAATTTTCGCAAAATAACGCATGATCTTGAATAAAATTGTTTTGCTATTTTTTGGACAATAAAGTAATTTAACGTAAAATAATAAATTTAATTACTTTGAAACTAACTTCCAATATTTTTGTTATTATTTTACAAAATAAAAATATTAAAAAAAAAAAATAAAAAAAATGGTGGTCCAACCATATTGCAAGATGTTAATTGTGAGCTACACCTTAACGTCAGTTTTTTGCTCAACCGAATTTAACATTTCTTTTTGTTCAGTGTTTGACAAATTCAACCATGTAGAGGTACACAATTGAGCAGCGTGTTAAGATTGTTGAAGCGTTAAAATCAAAATGCGTTTCATGCACTTCGAGATTTTTTGGTTAGCATCAAGGCGAATTCAAAAAGGTAAGTGCAACTCGTCAGCCGTTCATCAGCTGTCTCCACGGCGAATTGCAAATATAATTCCCAAACGTCACAATATACGTTTTTTTATGATTTGCGCCGAAGAACCAAAACAACTTCTGAGAAAAAGGTTTGCATTGGCCAGCTTTTTTTTGACAACAAGCAATTAATTTGCAAAAACAAAATACATGTGGCTTTTTGTAATTGTAGAGTTCCACTTACCTTCTTCAATTCGCCTTGGTCAGCATAATTGACGCGTGGATTTGTTAACAAGCAGAATTGCCGCAGTTGGGCAAATGAGAATCCACTATTTATTGCTTAAAAGCCGATGCGTCGACAATGAGTGACTGTTTGGTGCGGTTTATGGGCTGGCGGCGTCTTCGGGACGTACTTCTTCGAAAATGGATCGGCCAAGCAGTTACCGTGAATGGTGTTCGCTATCGTGAGATGATATCGGCCTTCTTGTGGCCAGAAATTGAGGATATGCACCTGGACGATATGTGGTTCCGCACAGCCAACGAAACAATGGCTCTTTTGCGCTAGAAATTCAATGCCCATGTTATCTTACGTCGTGGTTGTATATTTTGGCCGTCACAACCATGGATTTCTTTCTTTGGGGATGTTTAAAAGAAAAAGTGTATGTCAATAAGCCAAGAAAAATTCAAGTGCTAAGGGATGAGATAATTCGGCACATTATCGACATCAATTAGGTCTGAGATTCATTGAAAATATGGGCCATCGGGCCACCGAAGCCGTTGCGAGCATTTGCCCGATATTTTGTTTCACTCATAATTTTCCTAGATCCTTCTATCAGAATAAAATATCTTAAGATAATTCTCTGAAAACTTTTGGTTTTATTTGTAATTAACATCGTGTATTTTATTAAATATTTGATAGAATTATGTAAAATAATTAAAGCTTATTTTAAATTTACTTATAAATTCATATTACAGATACATATTATGTTATTGTAAGCCCTAGGGAAAACGGTACCAACACCAAACTTGACACATGACAGTTCTAAGGTGTTAGGGATCGGTTCTAGTTGTAACACTTTATATGAAGAGGACTTGTCACTTTAACATGGCGATGTCCTAGGAGGAGGTTAGTTTGTACCTTTTTGAAACTTTGTAAAAGATCACTGAAAGAATCTGAATGGGCACATTAAATTTCGGTTAATATAATGCCTGTCGCAGATATTGCCCCGAGAGCAACTATTGTCCCGAATGCAACTATGTTAATATGATAGACATATTTCATATAAAGTAATATAACCAGATAGCATCAGCCCCCACAAAATCACATGACAGTTTTGTTTCAATTAGCTTTCCTCTGGAGTAACTACACTTTATCACCAATTAAGTGATATCTCGTGTTTTCCCCTATCACAATTCGTTCCTTTTTATTATAAGTTTGTGTTCACTGGTCACGGGATAACCGCTTAAAGACCAATAGACACAATATTTCCCGCAGGAAATGTCTTTTTTAATTACAAACTGTCAAATTTAAAAAAGTCTTTTAAGTATTTGTTACAATAAAAAATATTTTCACAAATGCAAATATTTGTTATACAATAAATAAAACATTAGTGAGCGGTCCCTTACAAAAAATTTTGTTGCCCATTTACTTGGTTCAACACATCAGAGGTCGACGAGTTGTCAAAAATATAAGAGCGAAGTTGTCTTCATCGATCATCCAAAGGGAAATATAATTACCCAACAAAAAATGGAGCTTCCAACGAAGCAGGTTTGTAAGGGAGAAACGTAAAAGTTTCGCTTACCATATCGCTTGCGGAAAACACAATTTTATATGGCGAGTTCCCACTTTGAAGCCATACATTTTTTGACACAGAAAGCACTTTATTCAGCACAAATAAAATTAAGTGAATGTAACGATCAGATTTGCACACTGAATTTTTGGTGACCGTTATTTTTTTATATGCTCCCTTACACACCTGCTTTTTTTAATTTATTAAGAATTCTTACTTTACTGCATCCATGTACATTAGAGCGACTCAAAAAAAAGTGATTTTGTTACCCCTCTAAAAATAAAGGTTGATATGTTTTATGATGATTCCCAAAATATTTTGGTTCTAGCGTTGAACATCCGTGAGCTGGGCCATTTTTAAAAAAGGTCTTTTTTTAGTTTTTCGAATTTTTTTGTACTTTGCTCCAAGACGATATAAATAAAATTTGGTATCATCGAAAAGAGTTTTTGAAGCAGCATCCAATGGTATATAAAACTTGACCACTTCCGACCTACCTTATGTGGAAGTAATGTTCTGCTTTTCAAATTGAATCTGTATATAGGCAATATATAGGCAGTATATAGGCAATATGGGTATAAAATTTTTTCATTTTTCAATTTATCAAAATGTGAAAAATACAATAAAAAAATATAAAATTAATAAAAAATACGTAGAATTTGTATGAAAAGCCGAAACGAAAATATGTATTTAGTTAAATATCTCAATTAGTAGGTCGGAAGTGGTCAAGTTTTCCTTTTCGATAATAACAAATTTTATTTATGTCGTCTTGGAGCAAAGTACAAAAAAATTCGAAAAACTGAAAAGAAGACCTTTTTTAAAAATGGTCCAGCTCACGGATGGTCAACGCTAGAACTAAAATATTTTGGGAATCATCATAAAACATATCAACCTTTATTTTCAGAGGGGTAACTAAAACACTTTTTTCGGCTCCATACAACTTGAGTCGGTCTAATGTACATATGTCTCATTGCGTAGCGCATAAATGTGTGCTTACTGGGGTATTCATTTAATCGGACTGTTGCTTTAATCGGTTAATCGCTCGATTAATTAACTGAGGTTTTGGTTTAATCGGTTAATTTTTTTATTGATCGGTTAACCGATTAATAAAGTTTTTTTTTTTATAAATTAAGTAATTTCAATAAATTTATAAGCATAAATTATTTATTATTTGGAGTTAATTAGTAAAAAAAAAATAAAAACATAACAATTCTATTACTAAAACGAGCAAAAAACAAAAAACTAATTCATAAATATTTGGTACATATTTTTTAATTAGTACATAAATATTATGTATTACTTAAAAAATAAACTGTGAGATCATTTTATTAGTTATTTCAATAGTTTAAGGAGATCATATAAAGTAATCTTTTAGACAAATAATTTGGTTTAAATGTAGAATTTAAGTGATTCTTTTCTTTAGTTTTGATAAAACTTGATGTGGAAAAATTTCTTTCATTTATCGTAGATCTTGGAGAAATCGAAAGCAACCCATAATACAGAATATCTAATTTCTCGGTCCTTTTCCGGGGATTTCTCTAAACATATAAAATATTCCATTATGCCATTAGAGTCCTGTTTTAATTTTTTAAAAGTTTTAACACTTCTAATTGTTTCGGTTAATTCTGTTTAAAGATTGATAAGAGAAGAAACAAATAAATTAACACATACATATAAAAAGTACGTGAAACAAAAAGCTGTTATTGTAATTTTAAATGAAGATCACTGAACACCTTCTTTGTTTGTATGAAAAAATATTTTCTAAACATATTCCTTTTGAATATTAGACGAAACAAATAATTAAAAACACAAAAAAATGTGTTACAATACTATAAAATATTAAAAGTTTTATTATATCGGCTAATCGGTTAATCGACTGAACCGGTTTAATCGTTACTCGAAAAAAGCCAATTTTAAATTAACCGATCAGTTAATCGCGTAGTAATTAATCGGTTAACCGTGCTTACTTTTTAAAATGTACCATTAGTGCTTCGCAAAATAAGAGAATTTTTTATTGGGAATAATTGATGAGCAAAATGAAAACGAACATAATTTTAGGACTTACAGAAGACATATCGGGGTTAAAAAATAAAGATAAATTTGCGCAGTCTCGTCTCGAATATGGCGAAAAATATGGTTTTTTGATCTTCACTTGGAGTCAGCGCAACTCAAGCCCTTAGAAAAGTATATCCTAAGTATATTTGTTGGCCTGTGTAATTGAACTCCTCCGGAGAATTATTTTTGCGATTATAATTACCTTTTAAATATTTTTGATATCAAATAACGAAATTTTAAGGCACAACATCAAAAGATTTTTACCAATATGTTTTTTCCAGTGTAAACAAAGTTTTCATTCATTTCTTCATTTACTCATATGCCTACACTTCATACCTTTTGCTTTTTTTTATTATTTTATTTTTCTTATTTTTATCATTAAAAAAAAAGAGTGATCAATGTAACTTTCAAGTGCAAGAAAATGTATCTTGTAGTTTTTATTTATTTCGTATGTAGATTATTTCATTTTTTTTGCTTCAGTTTCATTCATTATTTTTTTTTTTTTTTGTAGATCAGACAGACGAAATTTGTGGTTTCATTGTTTATTATTTGATACTCGTATCGTATTTGTAACTTGTGTAGTATTTTGACGTTTTTTATTTGTTTCTTGTGAAATATTTCAAATACGATCATCGCAATTACATTGACCTTAAATGATCTCTTATTGTATTTTATGGCGATTGTCTTCAAAGAGTGTGATTTATTTTCAAGATTATGGCAAAATTTTCATTAAAACAATTTAATATTAAATAAATTTATCAAAGATGTTGTTGGTCTTTGTGAGGAATTAAGATTCATCCTTAAAAATATGTGTGATATGTGGAAGATATAGTCAATTATTGTATTTCACATTTCTAAGATTTACATATGGGCTAATTCGATTATTAAAAACATATTCTATATAAGATCTGCGGACTTTTATGGCTTTATTTGTAATCGAATTAATATTTTCAATATATGTAGGTCAAATATTGTTTCTGCACCCAGAGAAAACAAGTTTTTCGATAAAGAAAAATTTTTAAACATATGGTTATTTTAACTATATTGTTGTCACTGACAACTCCTTAATAAAAAGCCACAGCATTATTATGGTTGCCTCCGAACATGTTAGGGTTAATGATAAAAATAATTTGTTTATCTCAAACTTTTGGTTGCTTACTACTGGCTTTAAATTAACAATATAATGTTCCTCGTTTCCAACAGCAACATGTTATGGCTGATAAACAACCATACTAATACTGTTATAATTAACCATATCACGTTTGAAGGCAACCATAATATGATTGTGACTTTATGTTAGAGGGCAATTTACCATAATATGGTTGCCGATGACAATAATATGGTTAAAGTGGCCATAGGTTAGGTTAGGTTAGAATGGCCGGTCACAAAGACCCCGTATAGACCAAATAGGTCCCTAGCGTTACCACGTTGTACGATAACCCGCAGAAGAAAGTTCGAAAGAAGAAAGTTTATTCTGTTGTGATGGTACTCAGAGTACCCCACACTCTCTTGACGAAAGCCAGGAGTCTCATTAACCCAATTCCAGAGATTTCCCCGAGACCTTGGAAGTAGTAGCAGAGTATATGCTCCACTGTCTCCTTTTCCCCTGGTACCCCACAGAATCTACAATTGTCACTATTCAGCTGCCCCGCCCTCTGGGTGTATACCGCAGTCCAACAGCCACCCGTTATAAAACCTACCAGAAGTCTACAGTCCCTTCTCGATAGCGACAGAAGAATTTTCGTCGACTCCGGATCATAGGGTCCCCACATTACCTTGGAAACCCTGCACGTTCCTAAAGTGGCCATAATATGATAAAAAAAATATTTCGGTAAAAAAATTGTCCACATTACCTTGGAAACCCTGCACGTTTCTAAAGTGGCCATAATATGATAAAAAATTATTTCGGTAAAAATTGTTTTATTGGAGGTGACCATATCGTAAAATGTGTTTTCTCTGGCTGAGCGGTCTTAAGGAATTTTGATGAATGAGTTTCATAGGAGCTTGGGGAAATTATGAACAAATTCCTAAAATAAGAGATTGTGTTTAAAAAGGCAAATTTTGAACTGGTTCTAACAAAATTAGCTTTAACAAAAAAAATTTTGCATAAAATAATTATATTTTCATTTAATTGTTGCCACCACCAAGTGCATAGACGGATACATAATCATTAATGAATAAGAAATTTAAGGGTCGATTACGGATGACAACAGAACTTCAGTTGCGATGACAAAAAGCAACGCAACTGACATTTAAATTGTTAGTGATTCAAAGTAAAAAACAAGTTAAATAAAATAAAAAATATTTTTAGTTCTGTGGGCCTATTTTTCGCAGACCAGGAGCAGGCGGTAGGCGTGGCATTTTTTAGATAAGAGATAAATCAAATCCTTTAGAGCTTCCAACGTTGTAGTTATCTAGATGCATATTTATGTATAATAGTTAAAATATTTTTGTTGGGCGCCATTTTTTTTCTCTAAATGTGCCTTAAAATGTACCAACACTCGTTAAAGACGACAAATTGGCTATTATTTTCGGTTTCATGGATTCAAAAGTTTAAACTATTTTCGAGTTATTTTTTTTGCCATCTTAAAATCTACAATTAAATGAATATATTAAATATTCATGTCCGTTAGTGTGTCCCAAATGAAATTTTTTTTGGGGCTCAAGCATAACTTAAAAGCCTATAGGGAAAAGTATTTTTGAGATTATTTTTCGGAAAAAGTTTAGCGGTCGCTCGAGTCGACTATTTGACAACAATCGGGTTTGCCGGTATTTTTTTAAGTTTTTTTCATAAGTTTGTCAAAACCCACGATTTTCTTCCCTTATAAGGAAATAAATACTTTTAATGGAAAATGTCTAAGCTTTATTTTTGTGGGCCAAAATTAGACGTATTTGCAATGAATTTGCTCATTTAGGTACCCTACATTACAATTTTCCGTAATTTTCCATAAATTTTGTAAATAACGCATTATAACTTTTAAAATATTTATGAAAATGAATAAAACTAACAATCCAGTTTAAAAGATCGATTAATTCTAAATTATTTAGGAAAAACTATTTTTGAATTTGCTCTTACAGTTCCTGAGTTATACCGGTTTTCAGCTTTGTACCCAGTTTATTATATTACCCAACAAACAAATAAAAATTAGACGTTTTGCTTTTGCTTTGTTCAAAAATCATTCATTGGAGTTCTTACGATGCAGTTCTATGCCCTGCAATAATCAGTTTAAGAAGTTGTGACATTGATGTGATTGTTATCCATTACCAATACATGAAGATTTGATTAATTTAATTAAAGGCCAGCTTGAAGACATGCAACCAAGAGAAGACTAAAAAGAATTGCTTCGTCTAAATCTTATCTTTTTGCGTGGTAGATCTTAGCCCTATCCAACAGTAACAGATTCAGGAGCTATTAATCGGGCTCACAAGCAATTTAAGACCAAGGTTGTTCTTTACTTTTGCGTTTTTCGAAAGTGAACGTGTTTTCAACAGACGGACAGACAGGCGGAAATGGCTAAATCGACTTAGAATTACTCAAGGAGCCAGAATAAATATACTTTATGGGGTTTTAGATGTATAATAAAAAAGTTTCACACGGAATGACTAACTTAGTATACCCTCATTCAACACTAGTGGTGGTGGAGGGTATAAAAATATGCATTTTTCTAAATAAGCTGCAATCTTACATGGACAATTAAAAAATTGATGCCTTGCTTAAATTTGGTTCATTTATTTTAAGAATAAATATCAAAAACTGGTACGCACCTCTGCCAATGCTCCCGCAACACTCCTCTCAGTGATCTAAGTCTATTAAACCGGTTGGATAACAACAAAATTTTTAATGTAGCAGTTGCACGCGCCACGTTAAAAACTGTTCCAGGTCGTCAGTGGTACTTAACCCCAAAATTGGCTACCTTAGCGTTTTATGAAAATATCGACAACGCAACTTTTAGTTGAATGGCAAAAAATCTACATACGCCAAGTAGCGAGAACGAAATCGTAAATTTTAGCAGAAGACAACCTTAAAAATAAAGAAATTCCGGGATTAATTTCTAAAACCAGTCTTGTTTTTTTTTGAAGCTTGCAATATTTCAATTGTTTGTTTTTTTTTAACAGATCCAAAAAATTTGGAAGCCAACAATTCTTTTCAAGGTGCAAAGAGCAAATTTCAACATATACAAGTGGTAAATGGTATGGCAGAACGAGGTGTGGCTTTGACTAACATTTACTTCAATGTCAACTCTTCTGAAACTGATTCTTAAAATTAATTACTGGGCATAGACTGCAGCGTAAGAACCTCAATAAATGATTTTTAAATAAAGCAAAACAAAACGTTTGATTTTCGATTGTTTGTTGGGTATGAGTAATAATATCATAAACAGGGTACAAAGCTGAAAATTGATTGATCTTTCAATCTGCGTCGTTATTTTTTTTTCATTTCATAAAAATTTTAAAAGTTATGAAGCGTTTTTTACAAAATGGATGGAAAAAATACGAACAATTTTAATGTAGGGTGCATAAATGAGCAAATTCATTGCAAGAGCTTATAGTTTTTGCACACAAAAATAAGTTTGGACATTTTTCTTCTAAATGGTTTCCTTTAAAGTGAAGAAAATCGTGGTTTTTAACAAAGTTATGCAGAAAACTCAAAAAGTCAGGCAAACCAATTTTTTTTTGGCAAAAATTCGACTTGAGCTAGAGGTCGCTTCTCTAAAATCTTCTTCCTCTAAAATCTGAAAAAAAGTTTTTTAATTATGCTTGAGCACCCATGAGAATTAAAAAAAAAAATTTTTCTTTGCAGACACTAATACATAAACTTGAAACTCACAAACGTTTTTTAAAAAATATACAAGCTAATTAGTTTTCCCGCCGTCTTTACTTTAAAAAAATATTAGCAGCAACTACAAGTTTGTGGTTGCCAATATGTTAACAATATGGCAACAGAAACAATTTATACGTGAAAAAAACGTCGCGTAAATATCTTCTTTTCAAAGGTTCGCATTGTCACGCTAACCATGCCACTGTTGTATGCATAATATCAGAGAAAAATTGTTCGAAATAGTCAAATCTCATGTCATTTGCTTTTCTGCTAACACATGCCATTGCGAGTTCATTTTCAAAATTGGATTTGAGAAAATTTGAGATAATTTGTTTACTTCTCAAATTAAAAAAAAAAAATACCAGAAAACAAAATAGAGTTACCGAGCTCATCGTATAGGCACATTTTTGGGGAAATGATTAACATTTATTTATATTACCATTATGTTGACAATGTTAATGCTCTATAATTAAAGGGGTCTGTACACGGTCAAACATTTCTCATCAAGCGCTATGTTAGTATTAGTGAAAATGTGGTTAAATGTGTGACACCGACGATGCTGGATGGAAAATCAATAAATTTTATTTCGGAATAAAATGTCTGAAAATCAGCTTTAATGTGTTTTAGCTTATTCGGACTAGTGGTTATCGAGTTAAGACAAAGAAAAGACCCTCAAACGTGGCAAATTCCCCTATACGATACTTACTAACTTCAAATTAATTTTTAAATTATTATTTGATGTACCTTGACCAAACTAATGATGCAGAAGTTCTTCTTTTTGGGTCTACTTTCATAAACAATTATCAGAATTGAGTCCCGAATCAATCACCTGAAAAATGTTGTACTGTGAAATTTTTAACAGGGTAACATGTTTATTGTTTTGACATTTAATGGCATGCAAGTGCCAAATTTTTACTCGCATGCAAAATTTTCTGCCACTGGCGCTGCCATTGCGAAAAATGTGAGTGTATTAGTTAAAAATGGGGTATTGAGTTGTTCGAACTGTCAGTGGCATGTTTAAATGTTAAGTAAACGCTTTCCATGATTTTTTCAAGTTCTTTAAAAAAAAAATCAAATTAAGGAGAATAAGAAATCATTGAAATTTTATGTGAAGGGCTTTCTCATACAGTTCAACGTTACTTTATAAGTTTAAATATAAATTTAAAATTTCTTTTACAAATTCAGTCAGCAAAATGTCATTTGGGTCCACAATTTTCATAATAAAATTTTATAATTTCAACAAAAACATTAATAACAACTTGATTTAAGGCCCATTAAAATAACTTCATACAACTATAATTCAATTGTCACTTGGATTTTTATATCGCCTTCAATTGGCAAACGAAAACAGTGCATTTTTCTCTTTCGACCATCTTGTTGTCAATTGTTTTTCACGTCTAAATAACTTGTCTAATAGTTCGAGTCCTTGTACGGTCTTCGCATTGAGTATGAAATTGAAATGAATTCAATAAAGTTGTTAAACATTTATATACATATTTATTAAAATACCCATGATAATAATTTTCATCTTGATGTTGCACACCAAGTGACTTGACTGACTGACTGCCTGACTATAAATCGTTACTTATTACAGCCATCAAATCAAAAGGCATTTGAAGCAGTAAATAGACGCAGTTATTGGGACCTAAAATACGACATCAACAAATAAATTGCACGTCTGGATAAAATTTTGTTATTGCAACATGGTTTGCTACGATTATTTTGTATTGAAATATTCAAGAGTTAGTGGTATAAATTTGTGGCAAGTTGTAAAACACTCCATGATTGTTAATCTGAATGTCTGTACATCTGTACGAGTCTGACTGATAATTCAGACAATGTGTTTACGTAGTTATGCATGATGTTATGTTTCGTTTTTGGTTTTGGGTTTTCATGGTAAATATTTCACATTTAATTTATTGGGCTTATGGTAATGTTGACAAATTGTTAGTTATTTGCTATAAAAAGGCAAAAAGTAAATAATAAACAAATATTTGAAATAACACTTTTATTGTTTCACATACTACACTAAATAATAAGAAATATTTAGTAAAACCAGTTTAAAAATTTCCATAATTGTGCGATTTTAATCTGTTCCATGGAAAAATATTGGGTAACCTAAAAATCTTTATTTTATTATGGGTAGTTTTAACTAAAATGTAAAGCAAACAAACCCTTATTGGATGATTGAAAATATTTACAACTGCTTTATAAGTTTCTATATAAACGTTGTTTATGTCAATATACTTGAACATTTAATATTTAATACAATTATAACTTAAACGGTATTTAAACTTTAAATGCTGTTAAATTTTGCCAGTTATTGTCAAATAAATGTTGCCTCGTGTCCCTAATGAAAAGTCCCCAAAAGTCTTTTTCTTAAGTAAATGTGGACCAACATCCTTAAAAATATATTAATTTATTCTATTAATAAAGTTATTACTATGTACTAAGAATCAATACCAATTACGTTTTTTTTTATGTATCATGAAGATATACAAAATTATTGTCATTTTAATACAAAAACTTTTGACCCGCCCACCTGGCTAGGCACAACATCTCTTAGTCCCTAATTAAATGGATTAACCCGAATTGACCCCGTGTGTCCATATACGTAATTAAATTACTCGCCAATATACGGAAAAAGTGTGTCTGTAAATAAACTCACGCATAAAAATGAGGTGAGAAAAAATGTTAACACTAAAAAATATATTAGAAATGCAAAATGCAAAAGGTATTTTGTTCTTGTCAGATTTTTTCATTGTTAAATTATTTTTTTAACATTTTTGAAAAATACACGAATGTTTCCGAAGCCATTTTTGAAACAACAATCATTAAAGTCTTTAACTTATTTGGTATAGCCGACGGCTGTATTTTCGCCGCCGTCGTTGAAAATTGTCAGTCTATCCGTCTCCATCTATTTGTCCGTCCGTCTGTCCATGAAAATTAGGATGGACTCGTGAGCTTTTTGATCTTTCAGCACCCACTTCTTATTATAAAGAAACTTTTATATTTTTTTTTTATTTTATATTTATTAGTAACATTACGCAAAACTTCAAATATAAATTAAATTTTGATACGAATCTAAAATACCAATCACATGACTGTTAAATGAAAACACAAATATAATAAATATCATAAACGAATATTGATACTTAAAAAAAATTTTTTTTCACGTTCTCATCTCTAATTTGAAATATAAATTAACGGCATTTTAATATCAAAACAAAGCGAAGCAAAATATAACACAAATCAAGGTGAAATTACTTTACAGGTAGCGTTAACAGCACAGCTGATCTATTTTTCCTGGGCTTAGCTGCCAAATTCACTTGTGTTTGTTGTTGGATATACTACAACAAACGCAAGAGCAACAAAAACAAGAAAACAAAATTGCATGTTGTTTTTGTAATATTGATTTCAACTGACATTTGAATGACAGAAGTGGCTAATTGAATTTTTACTTTATTTGAATTTTTAATATAAAAAGGTTGCTTATAACGCACGTAGAACATTTATGCAAAAAAAATTTTATTTTTTTCTTAATAACAAACTAATTTATTTATAAATGCTAAGTTTAAATTGTAATCAAAAAATAAATACTTGTAATTTTTTAAAATTTTTTTTGCTTATAAACTTAAAAACTTATTGAAATTGATGTACCACAAAACCTCATCCTGCTGGAAATGGTATAATTTTAGCGCACTCGGGTTAAGGGGTATGGTGCACTAATTGACTTCCATATAATACCTTTTTAGTATTTCTTTAATCAAATTTAGGATTTTAATGCTTTTCACATAGCTTGTAACTTTACTTAAACATTATAGCTCTATAATACAAAAAATTTAAGAAAAAAAACCTATTTTAAAATGCATTTTTTGTTAAGTTGTGTCAAAATACCGGCACTAATCTTTCACGGCTCTTCTTAGAACACTGTTTGCTAAGAAAAATCGAAATAAAAAATGTCTGATTTAATATGATTTTTTTTAAAGTTCAAACAAACTTTTGTAATTTTTGAATTTTTTTGGAAAAATTTATATTTTTTGAGCGATAAAAACTAACTTTAGTTAATATTTTTAATAAAAATTTCATTATTGCCAAATTTTGAACATACCAAGGAACTCAAAAAACAAAACTTAAAACTCTTTTTTAAAAAAATTAATTTTTGAAATTTAATTTCTTGAAGCAATTCAAATCATTTTTTTATTCATTAATTCTTTCTGAAATTAGACTGACTTAAGCGACCTCTGGTGGAGTCTAGGAGAGTCACACGAAATCAATCCAAATAAATTATATGAGTTGTGTTGTTATCTACCGATCCATATATCGTTTATCAAATCTTGAGACAAAAATTTTTCTTTGATTTTTGTCTATGGGACAAAGCACCGTGCGGATGTTATCTTTTTTGATAGTTTTCGACATGAGCTACAACACATTTTTTTCTCTTTTTTCGAGAAACGATTGAATAGTTTGTTTCACATCTTTTCGAAGCGAGAAGTTCTCACCAAAGTTACAAAACATGGGACATGAAACAAAGAAAACAAGATAGTGCAGCGTTACCGTTTGCCCGACTAAAGTCGCAATTTGCCCATTTTTAAGCGGTCTGCGACTTTTTTTATCACCGACTTTTGCGACTTATTTAATTTTGTTGCGACTTTTTACCCTTTTTTTGTAAAGCATCTAACTTGTTGTAAATCGTTAAAAAAAAGTCGTTAAAATTTTAAAGCAATTCACAGATTTTTGTTCATTTGACAACACTTTTATCACTTTTTTGCAACCTTTTCATGTGCTTAACAAATTCTTCGCAAATTTTCAGTAAAAGTTTTAAAATAACGTTTTAGCAAAAAGGCTTTAAAAAAAATTGCAGTGTTTACTTTACAAAATAATTTTTAGCCACCGAGTCAATGAAAGATGAAGTTTTCGTAAAACATGGACAGGCATGTACGAACATGAGAATATTTTGCTTTAACTTAAAAAATAAAATTTATTTTTTTTTTTAAAAAGGATTTCTTGTTAAAAAGAAAAGGAAATTTTAAAACGAAAAATAAATTGGAGCTAGAAATACGCGTTCAGAGGCAGATAAAACCATGGAGTCTGAGACGGATAACGTTAACATCGCTGCAGGTATTTAAGAGACTGGGCTTAAGCCAGACATGGAGTCATAGCGGCCTTTTTGCAGTGTTTGTAAACAGCTTTTAGTGAACCAAAACAATCATCTTCAGAGACATGGAAAAAAACCGAATAATAATAGGGGGTTTCATGGACTTATTTCAAGAATCGCCTTTTTAACTATTGTGTAACTTTTTACAATTAATGTCAATATTTCAGAAACGCCAATCCAAAAAAAAATTAAATAATAAAATTAAAATATATATATATATATGTATATATATATATAAGAAACCTGAAATTTGTGTCTAAAAATTAAATGCGTGCTTAAAAATAACTAGATAAAGCCAAAAGACTAAATTGCTCAGATTAGTCCAAGAATTTGTTGTTTTAAATGTTGAATTTTGAAACGACGGTAATCATAAAAAAAAATCTGTTTGTATAAATGAACAATTGATAAGCGCAATTGTTAGGCAAATTTACGAAGTTTGTGTTATTGAATTCTCATAAAAATTTTGACAGTTCATTTGCGAGAGTGTAAAAATATACAGTTTGCCCAGGTTGCGAGACTTTTAAGCGATATCATGAAAACTCTTATGCAAAAGAGGCTTCTGAAAATAAAAAAGTGAAACTGACTGTTTTGTTAAATTTTTTTTGTTTTGTTATGTTTTTTATTATTAAAAAAAAAACGTTAAAAAAAAGATGTTCGACTTTTATTTTCTCAAACGACTTTTTTGTGCGACTTTATTTTTATGAAACGACCTTTTGTGCGACTTTTCAAAAATTCCTAGCGGTAACCCTGAGATAGTGCACTAAAATTTAAAAAAACATTCTTTTTCTGCGCATGTACGTCATAGTAGCAAATGAGCATAAACATGTTCACACAAACACGTGCATGTGCTATGCTGAATATTTTTTTACATTTAATTCTCTTTACTACAGTTGCGTAAAAATTACGTCAAAATAAGAGTAAAAAGTTAACGGACCTGCGCAATGCACTATCTTGTTTTCTTTGTTTCATGGGTACAGGACAATATTTAATTCGGATTACTTTATATAAATTGAAAATATTGAATATTAATTATGTAAAATTCGGTTAATTACGTTAAAGGTTTCTAATTTCCCGAATTTTTATATTCCAAGACGAGTAGAAAATGTTTTTTCATTTCCAGCAATTTCCGCGGAATTATTTATAAAAGAAGACTCAGAGAGAGAATCAGGTTTAAAAGTATATTAATTTAAATACATAATTAAAATTACAGAATTAATTTCATAGTTTAAAGAAGAAGAGGACATTATTGAAGAAAGTTTAGAAAATTTAACATTTTTAATTTTTGAAACTATTTTTTATTATTTCTATGTTATTTAACTTTTTCTTCTTTTTATACTTTCAGGTAAGCTCATCAATACAAATTGGACTTTGATCTCAAATATAAAAAATGTATATTTCAGAGAAGTATATAAATAATTTCTTAAAATAATTATTCAAAAAAAAGCAAAAAAAAAAGTTTAACGCAAATCTCATGCTGTATGAGATTGTTTCTTTAGCCTAAAATGTCTGTCTAAAATAAATATGGACCATATTTCCATGAGTTATTAATACATCGGCGTAATTTATTTTCAACAATATTGAAAATCACACAAAAATTCTTTCAAGTATTTTTAAACGCAACATGTTGCAACTGTTAAACATTAACAATGACAGCAATTAAGCAAATGCAACTCATTACAGACACAAAGATACACACTCACACTTTAACGCTACAAATAAGGTTTAATGCATAAAATAAGGCAGCACTATGGGTCAAATATATTCCTTATGACAATGCAAATATTTTAAGAACATTGTTATTAAAACATTCTGAAATTATGAAATATTTTTTGCTTTTAGACGCAAAGACTTTATTCTAATCATACATAAATAATCATACATAAAAATATATAAACAAAAATTGAAAACCTGTATTTACTGAAATGCAACAAGTGGATTCTAATTAACAACTATAATAGCAACAAATACTTTTATTTGAAGCAAACATTTAACCATGTTACTACAATCATCATCCATACAATTTTATTGTTCGAAGAGTAGTGAGTAGATTGCGAGTAGTAAAGTACATGTTGCTTAATCAGCAGACCATAAAAATTAAAGACAATCTATGAAAACAAAAAAAAAAACAAAAAAAAGAATAACAAATATATAAAAGGGGGAAGGAAACCACTGTACTCGAAACATTGGAAAATATTTTTTTTATCACATACATGAGAATTTCATGTATGTGAATCGGTCGGTATATTGTTGGATATTATGGCCAACGTTCCTGTTCAGCGAACACCCTCATGAATTTTCAGTTAAAAACCGAATCCACAACACATCTTTATATATAAAGTTGCGTTTGCGTACTTGTTGTACTTTTGTTACAAAAGAATATCAAAAATAAAAAACAAGTAAAAGTTCAATATTCCGCTTTGCCGAATCTTTTACACCCTTCACAATGAATATGGATATTTCAGGAGTGTGTTTTTGATATTAAATAATTTCGTAATTTCGTAATTGGACCTAATATCAATAAAATATCATGATTCGCTTTCGGCTAAGGCGCTCTAAAGTCATTTTCAAGAGAAGGTTTTATGTTTGACCTATGGTAAATTATTCTAGTCTTATGGAATTAGGACAGACTAAATTGTACTAATTACCATTATGCGTTACGATTTAAGGCGTAATAAAGTGTTTTCAGAAATTGGTTCTTATATGAGGCCTATAGTAAAGTATTGGACCGATCTTTAAGAAATTGGGTTTTATATGGGGACTTTGGCAGCACGATTTACAAACTTATGAAACTATGACAGATCAGATTTTACTACAATATCATTCGTTATTCGTTACGTTTTTAGGTGTACTAAATTGTTTTCCGTATTTGGGTTTAATATGAGGACTATGGTAAGTAATGGACCATGAAATTTGGCGGTATGATTTCTACACTTATGAAACTCTGACGGACTAAATTTTACTACAATACCATTATTCGTTACGGTTTAGTGTTTTCCAATAGTAGGCTTTATATGGGGCATTCGGACTGATCTTCATGAAATTTGGCGGTGTGGCTTCTGGTCATATAAAACGAGTTTGTATAAAATAAGATAGCAATCGGTGCATTCTGCTTAAAATGTATTTAAGTTTTCGTAACAGAATTATACATTTTGTACGATGGTTGTTCCAAATTTGGATTCATTAGTCTTTTCCTAATAAATCGATTTTGTTTATTTTCTTTCCCATCTGCAAAGGATAACTAGAAACAGTTTAAAACCAATAATGTTCTTTTCTTTTCAGTTGTTGGAAAATAAACCTGTTTTCAACATAAGAACAGACGGACAGACAGACGGATGACAGACAAGCGGACATGGCTAAATTTACTCCAAATTGCTCAGGGGCTTGAATATATATACTTAATTAATGAATATTATAAAAGTTTCACACGGAATGACAAACTTAGCACACCCTCATTCAACACTAGGGTTGGAGGGTATAAAAACCAGGAGCGGAAGGGATATAGTGAGATTCTAAAATTTTGCGGGTTTATATACCGAAATAAAAAAATAATGATAAAAAATTGTTTAGTACATAACTCTACTAATATTAGATCATACACTTAGCGAAATTTTTGCAAATTGGAATTATTTTCTTAAATAATTTTTTTTTAATTGTTCAGACTTGTTAGGATTTTTTCAATATCATTATTTCATTAATTCTTAGTAAAAGGAAATCTATTATTTCTTTTAATCGATTAAATCTAAGGCATGGTTCCATTGGCAACCGTAATTTACCATAGCTCACGTAATTAGTTTTCGTTCTGTTACCACATCTGACTGTCTCACAGACTTCCTATAGTTCATGGCAGCCATTATTATTCCTCAACTAATCGGTCGACTGAATGAAGGAGTGAATCTCAATTGAATCAGTATCAGAGAGACTGGTTCCTTAATGCTAGGAACACAACTGGGACGAACGACGAATTTCGCCCAACACGACGAATTTTTCAGTAAAAATTCGCTGAGTAAATTCGTCGTATGAAGCACAATAACGACGAATAACAAGCAGATTTTATAATTAAGAGAGTTGATTGCTGTTTGTGCAAAGAGAGAGAAATAGTATGACCACACTAAAAAAATGCTTAAAAATTCAAACATAATCAAAAACACAACTAAAACTATTTTTATAGCAAAATACTTTGTATATATATTTTAAATGTTATACAATGAAAAAAAAAAAACAATTATTAAAGTAAAGAGTAACTTTATTATCTAAAATACTTCTAAACTAAAACCAAATATGGTCACCTAGTACTGATTTGTTCGTCGTTCGCCGGCGTATGAAATAGAAATAAATCTATTGACGAATTTCGCCGGACGCTTTTATTGTGTGTTTTTTCACATACACCATTATGGTTTATTTTTGACGACGAATATTCGCGAATTTTTATTGAATTTTAACTATTTTTTTCACAAATTATAAACAAAGCTTGACATTCAGTAAACACACAAAAAAAACAAAAATAAACAATTAACAGATGACTCAAAAATGTCACCTGTATGAATTCGCCTTAGTTACTATTACAGCTGACATAAAGTTTGTTTTTCAAAATTTAAAAAAAAAATATTTAAAAATTTGTTTATTTTATCAACAGCAAAATTAATGACGGAATTCCAGTTTGTTCGAAAAAAGTTCAATGTAAGCAAAAATTGGATTTAAAATAACGCTGGCATAACCAGTGAACGCTTAGGTGACAATTTTAAAATAATTACCATTCCATCCTCATCAGATGACGAGAATGAATCGAATAATTGACTTATTGTAATTTCTGCACATATAAAATATGCGTTAATATCAACATTTTTACTTTTGCCTTTAAAAATATTTTAAAATTCTGAAATTTTTTTTTTTTTTTTATAAAATATGTAAACATGAAAATACCGTTGCCAGATTTCCGATTTATCGAGACCAAGTTTTAAAGATTTTTTTATTTAAAACTTTATGAGAACAATTTTATAACACCGATTCATATTAGATTTTATTTAACCGACAACCTACAATTAACAATGAAATGTTTTCCTATGTTTTTTCTATAAAAAAAAAAAATAGAAACAATAACTTTAAAAGCTTAACTTTTTTACTGTCCTGATTCGAAGCGAATTTTCCCCCAACATGGCAGTTGTGATCGAATACTTTTTTGATTTTAAAGCAATTTGATTATATGGCATTATCATCAACACTTTCGATTTATCCGGGGCGTAAAGTGCAATGCCTTAATGGGTGATTTTTAAGGGTAATTTTTTTTAGAACAAAACATGCCACCCTTTAAGAGAGCAAAACATTTTTAGGAAACAAATACCAAATTGCATTTTTTAAATAAAATGTCTCCTTTTTTGTAGAGTATAATTTGTAACATTTAATAAATAAATAAATTATTACAATAGAGAGGTAGTCCAGTAGGCTAGTTAATAGTGAGCTATGCTAGAAGTGCGAGGCTTGCGGGTTTGAGTCTCGCAAGAGCCTCTAGTCTGTTTCACTACAACGGGCTAAAGATCTACGTTATGGGTCAATCGATTTAGAGTATTGTATTTATTTATTTTCATATTTATTATAATTAAAATTACAACAAATCTTAAAGCTAAAAGCACTAGCAGCAATGGCTATCGGCTTACGGGCAGGTTAATGTATTTGTAACACTTAATAAATATATTTGTTATAACAAATAAATTATTACAACAATTTCTCTCAGTGTGTGAGGTACAGTTGGTGTTACAGTACTTTATTTTGTTAAACTCTTGATTCTATTTAAATTTGGCGGAAATAATAAATTCTGTCTAGAAAAAGGTAACAAGTGCTGGCAGTTGAATATTTTTTTTTTATACTTTTTTCGGTTTTTGGTCTGCTCTTTGTTCTGATGGTATAATTTTTGTATGCATGACGCATAATTAATTAAATGTTTGTCGTTTTAAACAATTTTAATGAAGGTGTTTTTCACTTAAACCGAATCATAAAAATGTTTCTCATGAAAGCAACTTCAAAGTTTTTTTCAAAGAAAAAAAAAATTAACTTATTTCCTTAAAGATAAATTTGTTAAAGTAATTTCATTAAAACTCCAAAGAAAAAAAAATTAAGCAAAAGGTCAAAATTTATAAAGCGTTAAGGTGGAAATATTTATTCGTAGTATTTTTTTTAAAGAAAATTAGCTAAACGTTTTATTTTACTATTGTTGATGGAATATTTTAAAAACAAACATTTAACAACAGAGTATATTCAATAATTTATTTTAAAAAACTATAAATTTAATTTTATTTGTTTTAATTTTCATTGCTTATTAGTTGTTATGACTCTTGTTAATAGTTAATTAATTTTTAATAGATACAATTACAATTTTATTAAACTGACATTATTGATGGAGTTTTGCACGAAATTTATTAAACATTTATTTTGTATAAATAAAATAGTTTAATTTTTTTTTTAATTTTGATTTGTTTTTTTTTAGCATTTTCATTTCGTAATTTTAACTTTCTCTATTACAAGCTTGAAAAATTTTTGGAGTTTAAATAAGTTTTTTTTAGGTAATAAATTTATCTCTTATTAAAAGTTTATAAAACTTTTGTAAAATTGTGTTGTTTACGAAATTTAAGGAATAATTCAGCATTTTTTATTTGGTCCGTCAAGCTCAAATTTATCTATAAATCACATAACGGAAATAGTTTACTAGGGTATTCATTCGATTAATTACTACCCGATTAACTGATCGGTTAATTTAAAATTGGCTATTTTCGATTAAAGATTAAACCGGTTAATTTCAGTCGATTAGCAGATTAACCGATGTAACAAAATTTTAAATTATCTGTAGTATTATAACATATTTTTTTTTGTGTTTTTAATTATTTGTTTCGTCGCATATTCAAAAGGTATTAGAAAATAGTATTTCATACAAACAAAGAAGTTTTCTGCGATCTTCATTTTAAATTAGAGTTTGTTGTCAACAGCTTTTGGTTTCACGTACTTTCTATATGTATGTGTTATATGTGTGTGTTATTTCCAGCGGGAAACATGAATACGGATGACTTCTAGAAGGTCTCTAGTAGGGATGCCAAACGGGAAGTCCCGAATCCCGAAATCCCGGGATTTTTCGGGATTGATTAATCCCGGGATTTATTTTTATGAGTCCCGGGAATTTTTACATATTAACTTTTATGTACAAAACTGTTCGGTTTTATTGAATTTTTATACTATATACAAAAAAATTATTAAAAATTATATTTGAGTTATATATTTTATTGCAAATAATTCTTATTTTTGAGTTTAATTTTTGTTTTTGGCACACAGCGAGTATTTAAAATTTTTAATTTTTGCTTAATATATGAAGACTATTTCGGTTTTTTGTATTTTGCTTAATAAAAACCATTATTTTAAGTAGAAACGAAATTTGCAGATTCACATCTCAAGCCTTTTTTACAATTACGTTTAGCAAGTTCAGCTTTGGCTTAAGACATAATTCCAAAATAAAAATGATTATTTTTATGCAAAATATAGAAATCAAGAAATAATTGTTATATATCAAGCCAAAAATAAAAATTATTACAGATCCAATTAAAGTTTTTTTCAGAAACTAAAGAGTAAAAGTTGATATAATTATAACAATTAAGTCATAATATTGATGAAATAGCTCATATTCCTTCCGGTCCAATAAAAATAAAAAATTTGCTTAAACAACATACGGTAAAAAAATAATTTTTTTATAAATAAACACTTTCTGACGTATTCATAAAAAAATTATTTAAACTTGAAATCAGATTTAAGAAACATTTGTATAAACATTTCTTTTAAAATAAATTTCAAACATACTTAAATTATTGATAATGAATCACGCCCTCACCCTGGACGTGTACTGCACTGCAGTCGACATAGTTTTACAGTTTTTCTCTCAGCTATCAAGATCGATGAGGGACTACACTTTGCAGTGTATTAATGTCGTCACAACTTAATTCACATTAAAAATTGAATTGCTGTCAAAAAACCGAAATTAATTAATCTGGAAAAACTAAGAGATTCGTATATTTGTTTAAGCTTTTTTCAGAATCTGATCAGTTTGATCATGGGTGACGCCAGTGTTATAAACATATGAATAAAATAAATTGTTTTGTTGTTTTCATTTTTAAAAATTTATGTTATGTATATAAAACCTTGTGAATATTTAAAAAGTGTTGTTATTTAAAAAAATAGCATTTTAAGGCAACACATTGATCCCGAAAAATCCCGAAATCCCGGGATCCACCAAATCCCGATCCCGGTTCAAAATCCCGATTGGCATCCCTAGTCTCTACGCTCCTTCTTTTGGACGTAAAAGGCCTGATCGCTCCACTCAATACTCATATATTTTTCACACACGTTGTCACTGCGGATTAGGCCTTCCGCTCTCGCGCCTATCGCTAGAGCTTCTGAAAGGCATTCAAATTAATGGCTCTTTGAAGTCTTTCCAGAGGATGTTGATTTTATAACGGGATCGGAATTCTTTGGCTTTAGCTAAAAAAAAAAAAAAAAAAAATACGTACTCCTTCTTTTCTCCCTTCTCATAGAAGGGAATGCGCATCTTATCTTTCATACGGAAAAGCCAATACATTCCATGAGGCATTCTTTAGCAGTTAGATCAGGGGCAAATTATGACAGTTGTGGTCGAATACTTTTTTGATTTGAAAGCAATTTGATTTCTTATTCTTTCAGTTAATACTGAGCGATTCGGAATTATTTTTTCAGTGTTGTAAAGCATTAAGTTGGGTTTTTAGAACAATGGAAAAATAATTTCAATTCGACTGAAAAAATTCGAAATAAAATTGCTTTCGAATTGCAAGAGTATTCGATTACGACTGCCATAATTTGCGTGAAGTAAAAAGGTCTTCTGAGTTTTCATGCTGGGTTGCTTCTTCTCATATCAACCTTTTAAAAGAATTATCCGAAGCCATTAGAAGTGTAAAAAATTTAAAGAAATTAAAACAGGACTCTAATGACATAATGGAACCTTTGATATGTTTAGAGAAATCCAGGAAAAGGACTGAGCAATTAGATATTCTGTATTATGGGCTGCTTTTGATTTCTCCAACATCTACGACAAATGAAAGAATTTTTTCCAAGTCAAGTTTTATCAAAACTAAAGAAAAGAATCGCATAAATCCTAAGTATATAACAGTTTATTTTTTAATTAATACATATAATGTATTACATATTTATGAATTATTTTTTTGGTTGCTTGTTTTAGTTCAAGAATTGTTATGTTATTGTTTTTTGCTCGTTTAGTTCAAAACCTTAAAAATAAAAGTTGAGAAAAAGTAAAAAAATTTAAATTTGGACGCCTCGAAAATGATTTTATTGATAGGTCGTAAGGAATTTTTCCTCATGCCAAAAGCTATCGAAAAATCGATGGCACAATATCGATTACTAAATACGTTTCTATAATGCTGAAACAAAATTATTTGTAATATATAATCCCGGCTAAGAGGCTTTATTTGCAAGTTTTCACAAATATATTTGAAGTCCATTGATAAATATAGACATTCTTAACCACCAGCAAATTAAAACTCATTTAAAATAATTTTGGGAGAATATCTCAAATAATAAATTTATTAAATTCCTTCTGCCGTATTCATAAAAAAATAAAATGGATATGAAATCTGTTTTAAGAAAAATTTGTATGTAAATTTTGTTTTAAAATAGGTTTGAAATCTATTTTAATATTAATGAATACTGCAGCTTATCTTTTTTAAATGTTTTGTTTTTATTAAAATTAAATTTTTTATTAGAAAAACTAATTTGATTGTTGTGCTTTTATGTATTCCAATTAAAATCGGTTAACCGGTTATTTTAAAAATGCTTAATCGAAAGCCGGATTTTTTTAAATAGCAACTATTCGTAATATTCGAAAACCGGTTTTTGAAAAAGGTCGAATAATCGATCTCCCTAGCCCTGAGTGATTACTTCTTTTTCCAACCCTTAAGAAATGGCTGGGCGGAATAAAATTTGACTTCATTGCTAAAATAATCGCAAACACAAATACCTTTTTTCTAATTCCTCGATAAATCATATTTTTTGGAAGGGATACAAAAAGTTGAGAAACGTTGGTCTACGTTCAAAAAAAAATGATTTTTTATTCATAAACCTGTAGTGTTTAACTTTAAAAGTTACGGACTTAATAGCCCCTCCTCGTATTATTTCATTCACAGTTAACAAGTTGTTTAAACATACAAGCACACATATTGTTAGTATGTGTGACACTGACGATGCTGCATAGAAAATCAATTCAATTTGGATATTACCGTGTATAGGACCCTTTAATGTGTTCCAAAAAATTCACTGCCACTCGTTGAGATTTAAACTTGGATCTTTCGTTTTTCGTTATGCGAGTTGCTGTGTAAGTTGAGGGTAAAATACTTTACAAATTGGTGTAATGTAATGCTGCGAGTTGCGTTTAGCTTAGGAAGCTGTTGAAATGTAAGGGATTTTTTTCATGGTGAATGATCCAAGTATTTAAAATTCGACTCGGCCGACTAAAGTTTTCATTATGTATTTATTAATACATATGTAAAAATTTACCATTAAAGATAAAAATTTAATTAATTAATTTGATGAAGAAGAAAGAAAACTGTTTCTTTAGTTTCTAAATATTTATGAACGCTAATTAGCTTAAGATTACGTTTGCATATTTCTAAAAACATTAAGACATTTAGTTGATTTCTATCATATTTTTTATTATTTGTCTACATTTTTGACCTTTTTAGGAAAATTTAATTTTTTTATTTAACTTTTTAAAACCTTTTGTGGAACAAATGAAATACAAGACAGAAAAACATGAAATTTTTAATCGGTTTATTAATATAGGAAATGTAAATTATTTTATTCTTAACTTTAATTAAGAATTTAAATGGTGAAGAAAATATTTTAAACTAAAAATATGTACCAGTATTTTAAATTATGGCTTCAACAACTTCTCAATGCATCCAAAAAAAAAAAACTTTACGCTGGATGGATTTTGTAAACACCTCCCATGTTTATGCTAATTTTTATTTCTTCTTTATTTTAAGGGACTCAGTTTCTTTTCGGGTTCAATTTAAACCTTTTTGGGTCGTATGATGAATTGCTATGAATTTAATTTAAATAATAAGAAAAAAGGAATTCTAATAAATCACATGCAGTAGACTATACTTTTATTATCGCTTAAACATCGGGGTCAGTATAAAAACCGGTATTTGGACATTCAGTAAACATTGATTAAATGAATCAAAAAAATTCACAAAGAAGCCCAATACTTTTGTTTCGAAAAAAAAATATTGTAAAAAAGTCGTTAGAAGCAAGATTTTGTAAAATGAGCGGTAAAGATTATTGAAAGCAAGTAAGAGTGCTTTCAAATCTTATACAGCGGGGGCTTTAAAAGATCTGTGTTTTACAAAAATTACAGTAATTTAGAGGCGGAGAACATACAGTTGGCAACACTGTATTTGAGTAAGTGTTGGCAATTCATCGTGAATAGATTCATGCCGGAACAAATTAAAAAAAAATTTTAAAATTTATTTAAAAATCGTGGGTCAATTTCACAAACTCATCAGACAATTTGTTTTGAAAATTTTGTTCAGTGATTAAGAACACTTTAAGTTAAATGACTATCGGTCATGCTCTGATAAGCGCAATATGCTTAACATTAGAGAGTCTGACTTGAAACCGCATAAAAGGTGTTCAGTAAATTGTAATAGCAAGAAGTTTGTCAACTTCAAATTGCAAAAGTGTGCTCAAAGAACATGAAATATTTGTAAGAAGTTATGGCAGATCGCAAGCTAAACGCACGAGTTTCAGAAAACCATAAAATACATCGTGCGATTGTCAGAACATGGCCGTATAGGCCAATAAGCATTTGAATCAGCGATAAACCTCAAGCCATTATCGAAACATTATTGCCTGTAGAATAAAATCACTGTTTGGTGAGCTTTATTGGCCGGAGGATAAATTGATTCATATGTGCTCACAAATAACGATGGTAAAAACGTTGCAGTTAATGGTAAGCAATGGTAGCGACATCGTTACATACTTCCTTCAGTGTGATAGTTCCATATGTCACGAAGTGCGATATACATAATTTAATTTACTGAAAGACAAATTTGGCGGACGAATAATTTCACGACAGGAACCTGTTAACTGGTCACCTCGTTCATTTGATTGGATGCTATTAAATTATTTTCTCTGGCGATATTCAAAGCCCCAGGTCTATGCAGATAAACCAGAAACGATCGTACATTTAAAAGCAAATATACGCGGTATTGCCGAATTACAGCCTGATTTAATGCGAATGGTGTTTAAAATTGGACCGCAAGGTTACGTCATGTTTAAGTTAGCCCCGGCGGCCATATGGCCGAAATTATATATAAACTTTAATGCAATTAAATTGTCTAATTAATAAAGCCAATTGGATATATAATAAAAACATTTTTTTCTCTATATTATTTTAATTTAAAGCTCTCCGCCTCTTAAAAACCCATCCGATATTTTGAAAAATTTTAGTATTGAGATGAAATTTGGTAGAAACATCTATTATGTAAACTCTCCCGAAAATAACTTTTGATAATAAATTTGCATGTGTCCGGCAAATAAAAAACTGAAATGGCAATTTACTTTATTAAGCAATTTGTTTTTTTTTTAATTTTGTTTCTTTCTTTTTATCTTATCGAGTGTGAAAAAAACCAGCCAATTGCAGGGGAATGTAAGAAAGAAGAATTCACTATTTAATGTTGTGGCTTTGTTAAAGCTTTGACATTGTTACAAGTAAGACCTGAGTGTTTAAAATTCTTATTCACTTTATGGTCTTACTTGTATAATATTTTTAGCTTTTCTAAAGCCTTTGGAAAAAGTTTCCTGACGATCTGGCCTAACCAACCAGCGAAATGCGCATAGAATCTAGCTTTCCCACAACAATAAAGCGTTTTTATCAAAAATAAAAATTGGGAATTTAGCACGTCATTAATAAATGGATTAATTATAATTACTCCCCAAACAAAGTTTGCCAGTAGAGGTCTATAATTGACCATAGCTGGTGCTTAATTCGGATAGAATTAAGCTTTTATATAACACCCATTGCTGAAAGTACATTTAACCCAATAATCCCTTAAAAACTTTATTACAGAATTTAATGGATATAGTATCTCTTAGGAAATGTTAACCCACAAATTGTCTGCAGCTTTAATATCAGACCCAGTGCCGAAAATCCCTTTAATCTGCAGTTAAAAGTGTTATTACCGGAAAGAGATATTGAGTATCATCAAAGATAAAAACTTTAACAAATATAAAACTTAAAAATATATCGCTAACGATGCAAAATTCAGTAGAAATCAGTGTTACTAGAAAGTTTTTTCTTGATTAAATAAAAATTCCAATTTTTTCCCTGCACTGATAGAAAAGGTGTCATAACGCTGATGTATTTTGACATCAGCACTTTGACTAGTGTCTTCGTTTTTGACCCCATGACACTTTTCATCATTGTGATGTCAGCCCTAACATCACTTGCCCGAATTGCCATCAGAGTCAAAAATGTAAGTTCTGTCATCAATGGGATGACACATTGGCATCACAGAAATAAAAAATCTGAGTCAGTTTAATAAGACATTTCATCAGTGCGATGTCTCAGTAGCATCGGAGAAAGGACTCATTAGGTTGTCATTAGGTTGTCATTAAATTGAGTCATTGGAACTGACTTAAGTAAAATTGAGAGACTAATATTATTTACTTACCCGTAACACATCTTTGTTTCACATTTGTCTTATTCTATTTTATTCCGTTAACAGAAGATCTCTCAATTATAGGACACCAGCAGCATGCCCGATATGGTTTTCATAATCGTTCTACTTTGAAAATTTAATGTTTAACTAAATAATTTAGACAAATAGAATATGGGAATTTTTGCTTCTTATTTGACTTTTTGAACACTAAAATAATGTTAATAGTATACAAAATTTGGCATTGAATTGATGTTACTGTAGTCATAGCATAGATGACCCATAAAGTATGACAAAATTTTATGATGACGTTTGTCATTGGATTGATGTTACTTTTTGCCTCATTGATGCCATTTGTAATAACAATGATGTTACAATTCTGATGTTAGGGCATCATCAACATGATGATGCTTTTTTCTATGAGTGTACACATCAAAAAAGTTTTCCAACTTATTTTGTACAAAAAATTTTGTTAGAAATATGAATTTTGTTTAAAAGAATACTTATTTTTAATCTAAATTTTTGTATTTTTAATCAGGCTTAAGTTCTTCCAATTTAATTTTCATTAAACAATTTTTAATGGTGAAAGGAATTTACAACATGATATGAATTAAAATTTATTGATCATTTTTTCATTCTTGACTGACCTCGGGATTGAAAACACGTTCACGGGCAGGTTTATCTGAAATGTCTCGATAATAACCACACTGTCTCTTCCGAAATCTTTGCCGTTTAACACTCACCGCCTTTGACGACGGCTGACTAACATCAGTCAAACATCATTCTTTAAACCAGAGGGCTTTTTTACTTGGTGGATCGAAATTTGTTGTTGTGAATGATTGTCTATTTTCAATTCATTTACATGTTTTTTTTCCTTTACTTCTGTTTTTTTTTAAATTCATTTCATGTTGTAAATTTCTTTTATCATTAAAAATAATTAAAAGAAAATTAAATTTGATGATGTTAACCGCATTAAAAATTAAGTACTTATTTGTAATAATTAAATATTTATTAAATATTTATCCAACTTAATTTTTCAGAATTTTTTTTAAAAATTTATAATACTGGGGGGCCACCCTCTATTGCGATGCGAAAGAAAATTAAGTGAGTTTCACTCTTTAATACGTTTGCGACAACTTCGAATCTTTTTTCGCAAATGATAACTATTTATTTGATTAAAGTTTTCCAATTTAAAATTTTTTTTAACACTTTATGACATTTAACTACTGACAATCTGCGCCTTCTTTAATTTTTATTGCCCGCATTGCTCTATTTTCAAAAAATTTTGCGAGAGTAATAGCATTTAGCTTTCGCATTGAAATTGCTTTCGCATAGCAAAAGATAGTAGCCCCCTCCCCTCCCCCCGGCTATAATTATCAGTTGTACAAAAATTGGCGTTTCCATGGAAAGAAGGTTATTTTCTAAATATCAATTTCGTTTCTTAAACCAAGAAAATCAATAATAATTTCTTAATTTTAACTTATTTCATTTGTATTTAGTAAAATTTTCTTAAATCAAGAAACATTTTGCTTAAACCAAGCCACACATATCGCACTTGTTCCTCTAAAGAGAGTCAACTCAAAATTTTTCACTTTTCTCTTTATGCAAGAAATCGATGTACAGTGGTCATATCTACCCGCTGTAAAAATCTTACATCAATTTCTCACGTATTTTTGTGATATAAGAGTACATATAAAAAGAAAACGGTTTTTTGTCTCAACTGAAAATTTATAATTTTTCAGGAACCAGTGCGATATATTTAGAATAAGTAATTTTTGTCTTGGACGAGATCATGCAAAATTTTCTTGGTTCAAGCCATATTTTCTGGTGAATTAGTAAACAATTCTTTCCGTGTAGAATAAAAATTTTGACAGTCATAAAATTAATAGTTATTATGCTAAAAAACCTCTATAACGTTTTTAATTGAAAGAATTAAGGAAATAAATCCCATTTTTCCGACGCTACAAATTTAGTGGGAAAAAATCCTGCTAGTCGGAATTTATTTCTCTACTTCTACCAACGCTGGGATGATTAACTCATTTGGAAATATGCCGCAATTTTTTTATTGTTTTAAAACTCTCAAGAACTCCCATATAAATCATAAATTGCGGTGTTGATTTTAGGCAAATACCTGCATTCATCCTTATTTATCAAACTTATGTAGCTGATATAGTCGGTCGTGCTTGACCAACTATACTTTCTTTTTATTTCTTGTAGCTCATTTTTCTTTAATTCTGATACTTTTTCTTTTAATGTCTTATCATTTACCAAATGTAAAGATAAACATCCACCAAGTGAAACTTAAGAGAAAAACAATCTATTTACTTAAACTTTTACTAATAATTTCGTTTAGTTTTTCATGTTGAAAGTCAGTATGACTAAATGACACCAACCAGTTCTTTAATTTATTCCATTAAAAAAACCTCTTACAAGTTCTTAGAGACACGCACACAAACACACTTAGACTTATTTCATTTTATGGATTAACTTTCTTTTTTCAAAAGATATTTTGTTATTTTTTTCTCTTTTTTGTTGCAACACTTTTACATTCTATGACAGACAAAAGTGTCAAATAAAAAGATTGATTATACAAAAAAAAATTATGAACTACAAAGACTTTAAAGCAGGAGTATGAATCTTAAACGGAACCATAGAAAAAATCGGATACCAAAAAACATCATTGTAAATAAAATTTGCTATAAAGTGCCATAAAGTGGGCGTTAAATTAGAGAAGAAGCAAAACCAATGTTGAACCAAAAAAAAGACAGCTTTCAGAAAACATAATTTGTTTTATCATCGGAATGACGTGGGCCGAAAAATAAATCAAACTGCAACTTATTACACCTCAAATAAAGAAGAAATTACGAAAAAATAATAAAAACAACGCAGTTTTATTCAAAACAAATACTTAATACTTCATATAAGGGAAATAAATCATTTTTAAAAACTTAGAAGAAAAAAAGCTGGGAAAATATTTCATTTTCTTAAAACAAAAATGCACACAATTTAAGTAAATTACTTTCAAGATCTGTTCCACAATGATTTTTTGTATCTTAAGTATTTATTCGTACTCTTATTTTAATTTTCTAAAAGTTTGAGAGCGTAAAAAATTAAAATAGTAAAACGCACTTGTGTATTAGAAAGTGTGCAATATTTGCTGCTCCAAAACAGAAAAAAAAAACAAAAAGTGTTGCCTCCAAACAAAGACTTTCCTTTTCCCCAGAGATTTAGAAAATGAAAACTTAAACAAATATTGGTTAAATATTTTAGGTGTTTTTCAGAATATCAGAAATGGTCTAATGACAAAAAAATTTTATATCTAAATTCTCTTTAAAAAAAATGTCCCTTTTCTTTTTCATAACAAAAATGTAGAAAAAGTCGAAACTCTGGGAACCTAAAAATAAAAAAAAAAAAATATAAAAATGAAGTCAAAGTTATAAAAAAATCACAAAAAATAATTCGTTACCTAAAACGCAAGCGGCCCAAACTAACCAAAAATTAAAAATCGGGGTTTTCAATGATTCTGCTGTATTGTATCAACACAAATGTGCACAAATTTTTGAATCTTTCGTTCAAAATTAGCGAGTTTATAAACAAAAAACAAACGACCCTATCTACAAAAGATTTAAAAGGGTTATTCATCGTGAGGTTTGATTTTCAATATGCTGTTTTCTACAGATCACGCGTGACTCATATCAAACTGCTTTGTGATTTTTGTTCAGTATTGTTTTGCAAGTCATCATGGCAAGACTCACACCATAACAGCATCTCCACATTGTTCAGCTGTATTTCGAAAATCAGTGTTCTGTGAGAAAATTTTTCATGCCATTCGAGGAATTTACGATGCGCATTATCGACCTAATGAAACTAAAAACATGCGAAGTGAATATATCAGCTGTAGCTAAGTATACGTAAAGACCATAACCAGAAATCATTTTGAGAAATCATTTGGTGAGCACTTAATTTCAAGTTTTGCTATGGTGAATGGGCAAGATCGTACGATATCACACCCTTGGATCTTTTTCTCTGGGGGATATGTAAAGTTAAAGGTTTTCAGGAATAAGCCAGCTACGATTGGCGCTTTGGAAGCCAACATTACTCGTATAATTTGCGAGATATCAGTCGCCTAAAATGGGACCTTCCGAATGGATCACCTCAGACGTAGTCATGACTAATATTTACATGACATAATTTTCAAAAAATTTATGCCAAAAATGGTTCTTTTAAACGATAATAAAAATGTTAAGTTTACTTTCAGATTTATGTGTTTTATTTAACATTACCCGATATCGTAAACGCTAAGAGATCAACTATCAGTTTCCATAATACGCAACATTTTCGATTATCAAAACAACTGGTAGGCCTTACAAGAAAAATAAATAATAAACAGATAGAGGCAAATGATAAACATTTCAAATAGTTTTTTGCTTCTCCTTAAAAATTCTCTAAATGTTAGATAGGGCCGTTTGCGCTTTAGGTAACGATATATAAAAAAATTAAAAACAAAAAATGCCGAAATACCATGAATAAGCGAAAACCCGGACTTATCAAACTTCAGGTTAAGATATCTCAGAAAGGTAACAGGATATTACAAAGTTCAAACATTTTTTTTAAAAGTAATTGGTAGAACTTTCAGACGACATATCAAGATTTATAAATAACGATGCATTCGCAAAAAAACTAAATTGTATATTTGTATATTTTATTTGCACAATTTTTAGTTTATTTTATTTGTTGTCAAATGGATGAGCCACATCAAAATAAAAACTTAAAACGGTTAAAAGTGTGGCAATATTTAAATCTTATTTGCAAATAGTGTCGTTAATCAGGAATTGTTTTCGTGAGTTAGCTAATCGCAAATAAAAATTTAATTCACTTAATTCACTAATTATTTGCGAATAAGCCGTGCGTATAAACGTAGTATTTAACATGTAATGTTTTATAAAATTTATTAAAAAATAAATTTTTATAGGCCTAAGAAATAATCAGAGTTTCTATTGAGAGCAAACTTACAAAAACCTGTTTAAATCTCTACAGGACACATGAATTTCTTGAAACTATTTTTTTTTTTTGTTTAAAACATATTTATTATAAAAATTTTCTTAAATACCAACACGTTACTTTAATTTCTCTAATAAATCTTTTATTCACCACTTGACGATGTTGTGAATCATTTAACACATTCACTCACCCATCTCTAAATCATTGAGCCACTTTGTTTTATAAATGCCTTTTTAAGCAACTAAATGAGTATAAAAGAAATAACAATTTAATATTCAGCTATGGTAAATTATGGACCGATCATCAGAATTTCATTATAATATTGTTATTTGCTTTGGCTTAAGGCATATTTAAGCCTTTTTCAGGAGTGAGCTTAATATGAAACTTATGGTAAGTTATGGACTGATCATTATAAAATTTAAAAATGTAATTTCTAGACAAATACAACTAAGGGGGGGTGCTTTAAAACCATGTGAGATAAGGCCATTATGGCTTTATTGCTCAATTGAATGGGAGATAAAGCCATAATGGCCTTATTGTCCAATCATTGAGAGGTAAGGTCATATTTAAAATTTGGCGAAATGAGAGATATAGCCATACTTTTTTTTCGCAAATGAGAGATAAAGCCATATTTTAAACTTTAGTATGCGAAGCCAGATTCCAATACTTTACTTTAGTGTTTCCGGGAAAAGAAATATTTTTATTCTTGTGACGCACGCAGGAAAACTTTATTCAGCGAAGCCACCTGCCGCGTCCTACTGGAGGAGAAAACCCGTAAGCACGGCCGCAGGCCGCCACGCAGAAAAACTTTAGTATGCGATTTCGTAAAAGGGAAAATCTATTATTAATCAATGTAAAATGCAAAAGTTCTGCAAAACTGAAATGAGAGATAAAGCCTTTTTCTAATATTGCTAATGTGAGCTAAGGCCATGATGGCTTTATCTCCCATTCAAATGAAAAAAGGCATTATCTCCCTATTGATGAGAGATAAAGCCATCATGGCCTTATCTCACATGGTTTTAAAGCACCCCCCCTACAACTAAATCGCATCAAATTTAACTACTATATCGTTAATCGTAAATCCGAGAGTTAGCTTTATTTGGACCAAAGGGTGATCATCAAAAAATTTTATGATCTTAAATTCTTACCAAAATATCTTTATTTGTTAGCGTGTGGTGTATTTAAAGAGATTTTCAAAGGGGATTTTATATGGGATCCAAAGTAAGTTATGCGCCGATCACCATGAAAGTTTGTAATATAATTTCAAGTTATATAGGACGAAATTATACAAAATTTTATAACAATTCTTATATTCCGCCACTGAATTAATGCAAATGAAATTTAAAATTAAATGTTTACTTGAAATCAAGGTCTTGGGTTGTATCGCCCACATAGATTAACAAGACAGTGAATTCTGCCGATGATCGTAAAGCAAAGGGACCTATAAAACGTGTCCGTAAAAGTGGAATATTTTCTCAAAATATCCGAATGCCATCATTTAGAACCTTCCGCTTTAGAACCGCTGCCGGGACCAGCGAATAGTGTGTGTTGAAAGCGGGCTGTCTACTTAAGGACGGTGTCCGTTAATTGTTATTACACTGTATATCATTATGACAAAAAGTGTACTTTTCTTTGAAAGTGCCTACATTGAGCTCCAGCAAAAAATGCAACAAATAAACATAAAAAACTTTTTCAATGTCGTTACTTTTTTTTAAACACCTTTAATCACACAAATCAGATTTAAAAAATATATACTTATTTTTTAAAAATATATTAAAATTTTATTTTAGTATTATTTTTTACAGGTTGCAGAAGAAAAAAATCATATCTTAAAAAAATATGATTTTACAGCCAAAATCAGCCAAAAAAAAAATTTAAAATTTAATATTTTGTAGATATTAAAATTTTTTTTTTAATATATTGTTTGTAGCCCCAAGTATTCTCTTTAAAATGACATACAAATCATCTTCGTATGTACAGTAGTTTTTGAGATATTGAAAAAATAAACTCAACACATTCGGCTAATTCGGCGAATTTTTTCGTTAATATGTATATGTTCCTTGTAGGATAAAAGGAACCTTCACACCAAATTTCATTCAAATCGAAGGGGGTCTGGTCCCACTCTTGGTCGATTTGACATGCAATTACCCATATTTAACGTTTAATTAGACCTGACTTAAACAGAATGCCATAGCCGTAACGATTAACATAAAAACCAAATTTTAATTGGTTTGTCGTTATGGTAAGTCACACTATGATAGTTGAAAAAACAGACAAGCCGGGCACCTGGCGTTTTAACATAATTCGGATACGCTGTGGTGCCCGCGGTTTTTTAAGATTGGCTCTGGTTTTCGAGATATACCGTTATTTCGAAAATGGAGGAGGTTGGAACAAAGTTCCAAACAAAATAAGCTATAAGTGATTAAAGTCTGTCTACAATTTTTGATTTTTTCAGAAAAGATGAAATATTTTTATTTTTATTTAGAAATTTATTCTTCTTCCTCCTGCAGATTCCAACAAATATCCCCTAATAGCGAATCAAGTTGTTTGCCGCTATACCAGTGTTCGAGCCTGGATGTTACTTGGTGAAATCTCTCGCCATGTTCATCAGACTCGGCTGGTGATTGTTCATTAAATTTTTCGGCATGGTAATGCAAAAAATTTATTTTCAATGACATTCTAATGACATTCTATCCAAATGTATGACCAGCGCAACTTTATTTTTCATTCCCATCATTTATTTATAAGGCCTAGGATTCACTCCTAGGGGGATAAAATGTATGACCGACCTCCAATGTTTTTTGTTCTTAACATTTTCTTAAAACATAGTTGCCATATATATCCACCCCTTAGGGGGCTCCCATACAAATATGGCCGTTAAATGAAATTCTTAAATTTGACCCCTGCAGCGCCTAGGATGCCCCTAGATGGGTCAAATGTATGACAAACCCCACTTTATTTTTCATCTCAATCATTTATTTTTAACATACCCACCCGCTACCTCCATTCCTTAAGGGTGCTTCCATATAAATGTTCAATGCAGACTAGCAATATATTGAAGAAAAAGTCCCATAAATGCCCAGGAGTCGCCCCTAGGGGGATAAAATGTATGACTGACCTCCATTAGTTTTTTGTTCTTAACATTTTCTCAAATTATACTTTTCCTTTATCACCATCCCTTAGGGGTGCTCCCATACAAATATTGCGTTTTATGAAATTCTTAAATTAATTAAAATTTGTCGACATTTGTGAATAAAATCAAAAGTTGCAAACAGATTTTAATCATTTATGCCTTGTTTTGTTTGGAATTTCGGTTTTTATACGTCTGCAATAGCATAACTGCATTTTCCAATTTTTTATGAATTTTTAAAAAACAAAAATTTCGAAATTTTGTTAAAAAAATTATTTTTTTTTCCAAAAAAAAAAAAAATTATGTTTCTAAAACGACTAAGGATATTAGAAAGAAGTTTTAATTTTCTTAAATTTTATTGCGAAATTTCGGTTTTTTAAGTTTTTTGAATAAGCTAAAGCGTTTTTGAGTTACGCGAATATATGTTGTGCAACCTCCTCCATTTTCGAAATAACGGTATATCTCGAAAACCAAAGCCAATCTTAAAAACCGCGGGCACCACTGGATTCAGCGTGCCCGAATTATGTTAAAACTCCAGCTTGTCACGAAAAAAAAGTGTCAATTTCTTGCACAGTGTAATCAAATACAGTGTTGCCCATAAGGTTGGTACAAACAGCTGTTTTGTATGGTAATGGGTATATCACGTCTAATTCTTCACCACAGGTGGTTAGGTTATACATATATGTATAAGTTTTTAAATTTAATTAATGTGATAATTGAATCAATTATTTTTTAGTTAAAGGAAAATTAAAAATTTAATTTTGATTTAATTTACATTTTAGTTGTTTTGAAAAACATTTTCAATTAAAATTTTAATTAAATAACAAAAAAAAACTTAATTGACTTTTAATAAAAGTATTAAAACAAGTAGAATTGTTATTGGTAATTGTCAATATTTATTTAAATAAATTAACACATTGTTTGAAATGGCAAAGTTGTTTGATAATTTTTTTAATTAAAATTAAAAACATCATTTATTGAAAAAAAAATAATCACAATTTTTAGTAATCAATATAATCATTTTGGTAATAGGTGCAAAATCAACAAATTGTTTGCTTGATATTATGAATTTGGTATAAATTTGGAGATTGGAGAAAATATATAATTTTTTCTGTGTATTAAGTATATTTATTTTGAATTCTTTTGAGTAGCGAAGTTAATTTAACCATGTCCGTCCGTCCGTGTGTTGGCTTTTCTGTTTGTTAAGTCGTTGTTGAGCACAAAAGATAAAGGGACCTAAACTTTAAATTACTAAAGAACCCGAAATAGATATATTTTCTTTATAGGGTCTTAGAAAAATATTGCGTTACTTATGGAATGACAATCTTAATATGCTCTTATTTACCACTCGTGGTGGAGTGTATTAAAATGCTGGTATTTTCCTTAAAAAAATGAAAACAAATTATTTTTAGATAATTTTGAAAATAAATATGAAAATGTCAGAATGTGTAGCGTTCGCATTGTTAGACCGGGAGAATCAAGAATTAAGAGCACATTGTACATACAAGTTTTACTCATGTGTGCGAGAATTGAAAGAATTATAAACTATGCCAAAATAACGTGGCATTTCTCCTACTTTATGACACAAAAATTTAAATGCTCACAATTAGATTTTTCAGGTTTTTTTTTTGGTTTTTTTTTTTGTTTTAGAAAGTTCAACATTTTTTAAATTGTTTCTTCATTTTTTTTAATAATTGTTTTGTGTTTAAGCCTTAGTGACATTGTTTTGTAAACAATTGTCTTATAAATAAACAATTTTAAAACAATTAAAACAATAACTATTAAAATAAAAAAGCGTGTTCAAATAATTTTTCATTTTCATTTTTAAATTGAAAACTTTTTTTTTAATTTTGAGCACTTAAATTAACACGTGATTAATTTTGTTTGGAAGTGTTAGTTCCCAATTTTGAAAAAAATAAATACATAAATGCTTAAATGAAGGTAATTTACTTTAAAGGTGAATGAAAAATGACAAATAGGAACGATGCAACAAAATTATAATAAAAGTGTATATTCTTAATCTAAATCAGAGCAAGATAATTAAGAAATGTGGTTTCGGAAATTTTGAAATAACGTAAAAACTTTTACTTTCTTATGCAACCGATAATCTTACCGATACACTTAGCCTACACACTTTGCAAATGTTTTACTTTCTTATGCAACCGATAATCTTACCGATACACTTAGCCTACACACTTTGCAAATGTTTGGTGTATTGGTTAAATAGAGTGAACTTAACCTTTTTTTGCATAAGACAGTTAATGTTTAAACCTTTTTTTTTAAATTACCAAATCTGAAATTTAATCTCCTTGAGGATACAAATTTTAGATTTCCCCCATTTTAAGGGAAACCCTAAAAATAATAACAACAGATCTCTGACGATCCAAAGATTTCCGTCGGTCCGCCTGTCTTTAAGTGAAGTGGCAAAATTTATTTAAAAAAATTTTTTTTGTTTCAATTTTTGATATTCTTTAATTAGGCTTAAGTTCATCAAATGTAATTTTCATTAAATTAATTTTTAATGAAGGAAAAATTCCTTCCTTCATGAAATTATTAAATTTTTTTTTTTTTTTTTTTTTTTTTTTTTTTTTATAATTTTTTTATTGACTGAACACGGGCTCGATATGTCGAACTTACATGTTTCGAGAATAACCACATTCTCATCATCAGAAGTCTTTGAAATTCTACTATTTGCGCCACAGCGACGCACAGTGGCGCCCGTAGAGCAAGCGAGGTTGCAAAAATCAAAATTTTCATGAGTGCCGACGAAGTTTTGAATAAACCCATGTTATAGGAAACTTTTCAACGATTTCAAATATGCCACTCTTAATAATATCACATTTTTAGTTTAGAAGATATAACCGTTCAAAATTGACCGACTTTCGGTTATCAAAAAAACACACAATTTTTAGTCAATTTGTTGCGATTTCAGGTGTAATATCACGAAAAATAGGTAACGATGATGTATTTATTAAATGTATAATGATAAAAAAAAAATTAACTGTTTGCTTTGTGTTTCTCCTGGTAAATCACTATTTAAAAACTATCCGTTTTTTCACTATTTTTCAACTTTGACGGAAAATAAAAAAAAACTATATTTTTCTATATTTGCCATATTTGCAAAACCTGTTCTTTGATTATTTCTTTACATAATTCAAAAAGTTTTATCTGCCCGTACGTGCCCGTTTGGCTTCTAGAGGTAAAAAAGTTTAAAAAGACATGGTTGCAGAAATTGTATGGCGTCCATCCCTTATATGTTTTGACGGACAGTAGTTTGATCTAATAGTTTGAAAAAAACTACTCATTGAAATTAGCAGGTACGTACCTCACATAAACAATACTTTGGCGTACAAATGGTCAGGAACAATATTGACTTATGGTCCCTACAGGTAGGCACAAATCTTATTTGGACACGTGCATAATATCAAAATTGCATTATTCAGCCTAAATCCATATGTATGCAGGGAACAGGTAAATTTTTAGGCATGGTAGCATAAGCCTATATATTGCAAAATAAGCATAATGCCTGGATTAGTCTACGCCTGAAAGTTGGCGCAACAATTACTGAAACCATTAAACAATTTAAGTACTGAAAACATGGCGTTGAACAATTTAAAATTATTTGAACTGTTTAGAAAGTCAACCACACCAAAGTTTTTCACGGAAGTGAAAATTCTTCCTGAGAAGTTGACAGTGATCAGCAAATGGGGCTGCGATGGATCATCCGGACAAAGCGTTTATAAGCAAAGGATATCTTCCGATGACGCTACAATATCGGACGGAAATGTGTTTATGGCATCTGTTGTTCCTTTGCGGCTAAAATCGGATGATTCCCTACACTGGAAAAATCCACGTCCGTCATCAGTGCATTATTGCCGACCAATAATGTTTCAGTTTGCAAGGGAATCGGCAGAACTCATAAGGACTACGGTGAAGGACATTGAAGAACAAATAAGCAAGATTAAGCCTACAAAGCTGCAAATTGGAGAAGGAAAATATATTGAATGCAATTACGAACTGACAGGAACAACCTCAACAATGTCATGCCCGATTTGCAAAAAGAGTCAGAAGAACTTTTTTCAATTCAATTCAATTTATTTCATATATAATATGTTACATCTCAATTTTATATAATTAGTTGTAAAGAGTTTAAGATTAGTATCTTTTTCTGCTTAATTATAACATATTTCAATAAGTTATCATATACATATATATAGACAGAATTATATTGGAGGTAAAAATTTAGCAAAAACCTATTTAAACCCCTTTTTTCGTTTTATTTTTATATTTTTTTATTGATTTTATATTATTATTTGTCAGAAGAACTTTGGTAATTTAAACGATTCTACAAATGAGGAGAATTACGAATATGGAATGTCACCATTGCACGCAAGGATAAGGTGTATGGAATTCTTGCTAAAACTGGCATATACCCTACCACAAGAGGAGGAAAACTTCGATGAAAATACATCAATAAAGGATAAGGAAAAGATCAGAAAGAAGCAAATACAGGATGCTTTTTTTAAACACGTTGGACTAAAAGTAGACTGTCCCAAGCACGGATACGGTAACTCAAACGATGGAAACACTTCTAGGAGATTTTTTGAAAATGATGAGGCAGTAACTAGAATCATTGGAATTGACAATCAAATCGTGAAAATTGAGTACCAGTCTTTGCCAATTGGAGAGCTTTCTGAAGAAGCACAGGAGTCTCTTAACAAATTTTATAAAAAATATAGATTGCAGAACACATTCAAAGCATCAAGGGTAAGGCAAAATGAGGACCTCTTCAACATGTTGGCAGCATCTTCCGATCCACTTATTTCTTCCCTGCGGCATGTGAAGTCACGAATAGAGTTACAAAATAATTATAGTTTAGAAATGGTTAGTCTTTTAGATATACCTTCTCTTACGAATTGTGATGAATATTTTACAGAAAATTGAAAAAATAAATTTAAAAAAAAAATTATTTTTTTTTTAATTTGTTGGGTAATAATTTAAAACACAAAACCCTAAAGAAAAAAAATAAAAACAATCTAAAAATGTAAAAATAATTTTTTTTAGTTACCATAAAATTGATTTTTCTACTAATTTTAACTTTGATAACCCATAAGTAGGCCTACAAAGCGTAGCACCCTTTCCAAACGCTCATTTCATAGGCTGAACAGTTATCTATCATATGCTGTTTAAACTGTTCAATTATCTTATTCGGTTCAAAAGATATGATTTTTGCAACGAAAAAACTCAAATGGCGCCACTGTGCGACGTTTGGCAGTCTATAGTTAAATATTAATCTTTTAAAAACTGCTATTGGTAGATCGACATTTTCTGTAACTGCTTATTTATTTTCAATTTATTCAAATACTTTTTTTTAAAATTTGGTTTAATGATAAATTATTTAAGAAAAAAATTATATTTTGTTGATATATTTTAGCGTTGAGCATCGATTATTCGTGATTTAATTAACCGGGAATATCAATTATCTGGGATCGATAAGGAAAGAAAGATTTTTTATTTCAATCGATTAACCGTGATTACCGTAATTATTCGACATTGCCAAACATGTTTCAGTTTTGGCGATATATGCCTTAAACTTTTTGCAAAATTCTGCATCTTCGAATATTACAGAACACGATAAAGTTCAAATCTACCGTTCAAAGAATAAACAAACCACATAACATAAGTAATAATTAAAAATGTATTGGTATTATTTCTTGTAAATGTGTATATTTATTAAATAAAGCAAACATTTATGTAAAAAACGAGTACACAGTACAGTTTTTTATCAATTAAAAAAATGGCTTAAAAAGTATTTAAATCTTATTAATGTGATAATTGAATCAATTGTTTTTTTAACTGCATAAAAATTAAAAATGTAATTTTGATTTTATTAACATTTCAGTTGTTTTGAAATAAATTTGTAATTAAAATATTAATTAAATAACAAAAAATCTTAATTGACTTTTTTCGTTTAGAATAAAATAATTTAAACTTGTCACAGAAAAAATTATTAAATTTCTCCAATCACCAAATTTATTAAAATTCATAATATCAAGCAAACAAGTTGTTGATTTTGCACCTATTACCAAAATGATTATATTGATTACCAAAAATTTTAAAATTTTGAAAAAATATTTTCAATAAATAATATTTTTAATTTTAATTAAAAAAATGATCAAAAAACTTTGGCATTTCAAACAATGAGTTAATATATTTAAATAAATATTGACAATTCCCAACAACAGTTTTACATGTTTTAATTATTTTATTTTAAACGAAAAAAGTCAATTAAGACTTTTTGTTATTTAATTAAAATTTTAATTGAAAATTTATTTCAAAACAACTAAAATGTTGATTAAATCAAAATTAAATTTTTAATTTTCTTTCAACTAAACAAATGTCTGGGATCTGAGCAAAAAATTATGATTGCCTCTAATTTTTACCAATAAAATCACTTGTTTTTTTATTCTGATTGATTATGTGTAGGTGGTAGGTGAAGGATATAAAAGATTCGGCACAGCCCACACCCATGTGAAACATTCCGAATTCAAAATTTTGTTAATTGCGTAGTTGCAATTCCGTTCGCATTTTTTTCTTATCTTCATATACAAAATTACTTCCAATACGGAACTACTTCTACTTTCGATCGGTATTGGTTTCTGTGACAGGCCTGATTGTTTAACAAATAAAGGAAATTATCGTATATTCAAAAAACACATTTTGTAATTATTAAAAATTTCCCTAAATCATAACAATTAATGAAAAAGTACGAGTAGTTTTTTTAATTAAATTAAAGTTTTTTATAATAAAAATTTGACTTGAACGTTGTTCTTTTCTGTTGAGTCTTTCGAAAGGGAGCGTGTTTCTAACATACAGCAGCCGGGCATGGCAAAATCGACTTAGACTTACTCTTGGATCCACAATATACATACATATATACTTTCTTGGGTCTTAGATGAAAAATAAAAATGTTTTACATGGAATGAAAACCTTGTATACCCTCATTTACCACTAATTGGTGGAGGGTATCAAAATTAAAAATTTTCTTAAAATAAAATAATTTTTAAATTAAAAAATCTTCAAAATTTGGCTTCAATAAAAATTACTCTTAAGGGATATTTCACTTTAGAGCATATTTTTATAAAACTTACACTCCTGTCTTGTTCAGTTTAAAGACTTTTGAAAATATATCGATCTTCCCAACGCTACTTGTTTTAATTGAGGAAAAAACTACATATAGAGACTTTTTCCTACTTCTAGCAACACAATAGGAAAGCATATTTGAGATATTTTCCAAAAATCCCTAAAAATAGTAAAACTCTCATTAAAAAAATTTGTTGTATAACCAAAATTTTAGGTTATAAGAATTTTTTAAATATTTTCTTTACTTAATCCAAACAATTACGCATTTAAGCGTTCAAATTTTTTAAATTTTTTTACATTTAGTTTTTGTTTTTTACCTTTAGTTTGACCTTAATCTCTTAAACTAAATACAAACAATTCTGTTAAGAAATTATATTGATTTTGTTAACAAGTCATAAATTAATGATTTTCTAATTAGATGTTTGGCATTGAAAACGATCAAATAAAAACCAAATTTTTCAAAATTTTTTAATACAGTTCAAGGAAGTAATTAAATTATTTGAAATTATAACAAAAGATAATTATAAACAAATACCTTTGAATATAAACACTTGTACTTTTCACTTTCCAAATAAAACTGTATATGATAAACAATTAACACAATATTTAAAAAATAATATTGAAGACTATTAGAAAGCAACAACTAAATTAGTAGCATATGCTACTTCATATACAAAAAAATATTTTGGCTTTAATTGTTAATATAATTTCAAATTAGCGGCAAGTTGCTTTTGATTGGCCCAAATCGTTGCTACTGATTTTAGTTACACTCTGGGGATTTTCCGAGAAATTCAATTGTTTTGAATTCTCGATTATCCAGGAATTTAATGTGGGATTCTCGCGGATTTTTTCAATTCAAGCCCAAGAAAATTAAAGAAAAATTATTTAATTTTATTTATACCGCCAGACAAGAGTTCTTAGTCGATATCTTATTAATATTGCAATTGACGTTTACCGATAATATCATAAATTTAACAGCCTGTTCACCGATTTCGAACGTTGACGTTCGCATAGGAAATTATATTTAAAACATAAATTCAAAGTTTGTTTTTTTTTTAAATGTAATTTTCTATGCGAACGTTTGAAATCGATGAACAGGCGATAAATAAAGCTGAACAAACAAAATAAGCCGATTCATATTTCTATGGTTTTCATGGGTAACCGCGTATGTCTTAAAATCAAATTTTTCACGAGACCGGAAAAAACATTCTAGATCGAACTATCGGCGAGGTATTGAACTTTTTTGAAATTTTAATTGGTACACATTGTTTCAGAAATTTTAACAACCATGTAAAGAGCGTTTAAAATGAAGCAATATGGCATCAACATCTCAAAATCGAAAAAATGGACATACACTCACAATATTATTACAGTAACGGACTGTAGGTTATTCAAGAAGTATTCCGTTCAGTAATTTTTAAATAACTAAACATTTAAAATTCCAAGCAAATTAATTTTTAACTGATTATTACATTTATTAAAAAAACTAAGTGCACATTATTACGGATTTTCGGTTGCATTTAATATTGTCAGTTGATTAAGTATTAAAGTAAAAGTATTCTGTATGTAAAATTCAATGAAAATGAAATTTAAAACAACTGGAAATTTACTTAAAAACCGATCTACTTATTTTGCATTTTATTTTAACAAAACGTCAATTTAATTTTCACTGTCATAATAAATTTTCAGTTATTTTATATAATTTAACTACCAAAAAATAAATTTTCAGTTGTTTTGTGTAGAAAATTCCCATATTCTTTTTGGTCAAATTATTTAGTTAAATACATAAAATTTTTAATGCAAAATAATTGCGAATACCATATCGGGCATGCTGCTGGTGTCTTATAATTGAAAGTTCTTCTGTAAACAAAGTTGTCAGTACAACAAAAGTAAAACAAACATGTATAACGGGGCAAGTAAATAAAAATAAATATTCTCTCTCACTCTCATTAGAATAACAAGCGGACAGGAGTCCGAAATTCAACATACAACAAAATTACAAAATATTTATGATTTTGTTTGTGCTTTCAATGTAATTTTTTGGCGTTGCGTTGCGTTTTACATGATTAGGGCCCTATTTGTATAAAATTAACCAGAAATAGGTAAGATTTTCCCCCCTTAAACGTTCGAATTTCGGTAAACCACTTAATTCGTATTTGTATTTTTTAGATAATTTACAAATGTGATATTATTTTCATTCCTGTGTTTATTGGTTTGAAAGATAGAAAGGGTGACAAGAAAGTTTCAATATGCATGTTTTACCTGTTTACTACCCAAAAGGGCCGAATTTTAAAAAAGTACCAGACCCCTGCCCGCTTATTTTTTTTTTATGACGAACGATTAGTATTAATATTTTTTGTATCTCTTTTAGTTAAGGAGATAAGAAGTAAGCCAATTTACATGTTTTTACCCTTTTTTCCCCTTTCACATTCGAGTTTCCGAAAATCACGCCTTAGTGGATCGATGTGGGGAGAGAACAACCTCCGGTTCAAATTTCTACTTTCAGTCAGTTAGTCCGTCATGTAACACTATTTTATCTATGAAAAATATCGAAATAGTTAAAAGTTACTATTAGAAATCTTAAAAAAAAAATTTAGCTTTATTTTTTGGCTTTAAATTTCCGACTTTAGATCTTTTTTGATCTATTTCAAACATGATTTAGCTTTATATTATTTTAGAATCTGGTCACACTGGTCCAGATAATGAATTTCTAGTTTTGCAATTCTGCTTTTTTATTTTATATAATATGTACGATCAAATAAACCTACAGCCAACTTCAAGTTAAAAAGTGTGAGAACTGCAAAATAAAACAGAATTACAGAGTACATGAAACTGAATACCTCTCCATAATCTTCTCAGCCCACTCACCAACAAACTCAAGAATTACTGCAACAAATATTGCAAGTCTGGACGATGACTAATTTATGTTGTGCGGCAAACCTAATCAAAACCGTTAAATAACAATGATAAATATTAAAAAAATGTGATTTAAAAGTTAATCAAGAAAAATAAATACAAAATATTTATTCTTATTTTAGGGAAAAAATCAAAATGAAAAAAATATTCCCATCTCCAAATTGCAAAAAAATTACCAATTTTGGTTAGAAATAAACAAAAAATGCAGCTCAACTACTAAAAATAAAATGAGGGCAACATATTTAGTTGTTTGTCATGCAACATATTCACAAAAGAAATTGAAAACTTTTGCCGCAGTTGCATTTTTTTGCACAAAAGAACAGAAAAATGTTGAACATGTAACATGTATGCAACATATTTCTCAGAAGAGAATTCGCCATAAAAAACACAACAGCTTGGACCCGGAGAAAAACCAATTAATATGTTTATGCTGTAGTATTATTTTACTTTTTAAGTTTGGCTAATTTATCGCATTTCAAATGTCTTTAATAACTCTCACATGTCAACGTCTTCTACTCATCCACATTCTGTCATTTTCCGTTTTATGGTCCAGTACTAGCATTTCCTTTTTTTTCAATCTTAATACGATAAACTGTTTTGTCATTCGAAAATTTTTAATATTATTTTGACTTATTTGGCTCATACATCAAAGACTTCCCCTAAATGTTTGCATTATTTGTATTTTTTACATCACTGGCTCGTAAATTACTGAAAAAAAAACACACGAAAGAACCAACGTAATTCAACTTCAGTTGGATCTTAATTTATTTCAAACTACAAACATTTTGCTGCAACAACACAACAACAAAAATTAAATGAAGAAATTCTTAAAGATTTATTATAATGAAGAAATAAAAAATAAAATAGAAAATTGTTTATGTTTTATTCTATTTTTGCTTACAACTTTTTTTTAATTTTGCATTTTTTTTTTTTTTTTTTTTTTTTTTTTTGTTAAGCAAAAATATTTTGGCATTAAAATATTTTTGCTGTACATGCGGCCATAATCTTTAATTTAATATTAAACATGTGAAAAGAATTAAATTAAGTAAGAAAAGTAAACGAAGAAAAAACTTCAAAACGTAGAATTAATTTATGTAATTTTATGGGTTTAAAAACTTAAATGAGTTTCGAAACTCTTGTGAAATATTTTTTTTTAATTTATTTATTTTTTTAGGAATTTTTTGATGGATTTATAAATTAGAAGAAAAAAATTAAGATAAATTTAATTTGATTAAAATTTATACTAATAAAGTGGGTTACTGTAGGGACAATGAATTCTGATTTTAACACTTCTCAAATAGGAGTAAAGTTGACTTCATAATTCTTTTACAGTTAAAAATATCAGTCTATGTCATTTAAGGTGTCTATACGAGATCAAAAAGCTTAGCAAGCATGTTAAAATTATGAGTTAAATATTTGTAGGTCTGTGTGCTAAATGGAAAATCAAACCAATTTAGATACACGAGTTTGATATTCCAATCATGTAGAGTTAATAAAATCTCTGCCGGGGATTGTACTAACACCTAACTAGTACCAAACTAGTACAAAAATGTACAGTACTAGTTCTCAACTGTAAACTATTTTATAACATCTTAATGCTCTAATTAGCATTGAGTGTGCTTGGAAAATCAATAGTTCTATTGGTTATAGACGTTTACTAGTACACTAGGACCACATTGGGTGCTTAAGAACCAGTTTGGTACTAGTTCTTGTCTGTAGAAAAAATTAGCATTTTGCATTTTCACATTTTTTTGATAATAAGAATGGAATAAATAAATGATTTGAAATCAAATTTAAGAAACAGTATCAAAATACAAATATGTACTCGAATTTTAGTTTTGTTACAAACAATTCTATCAATATACAAGTGGTGCCCTTGTACTACATCAAGTACTGGTAAGCACTAGTATTTTTTATAAAAAAAAAACTCTAACCCCGGAGCACTAGTACTTCTTGTTTTAGTAATTGTACTAGTGCCATTTTGAAAATTAACTTTTAATCTCCTGCAGGGATTGGTTAATAAAGAAAGAAGGGCTGCATCTTAAGAAGAACTGGTACAACAACTTTTTTTCCATATCTACAACTAAGATGTTAGATGTCATTAAAAATACACTTTTTGCATTTGCATTTAGATTTTTTCGAGAAAAATCGGTAGTAGTCTGATGAGCATGGGGAGGGGTTCCACCAAGACATTGCACACATGGAAAGATGATATAACGGCAAGCCGTACATTGTTAAATGATTTCTGCTGGGAAATTAATCGTGAAATAGCAGATAAAACTTACCAAAGAAAGCGAACTTCCAAATTGTTAATTTTTTATATTATACCACCTCAGACGTAGTCTTTGCCAACATTTACATGATATCATTTTAAATAGTTAATGACATAAATTGTTCTTTTAACCGATAATAAAAATTTTCAGTTCATTTTAAAATTTTTGTGTTTTATTTTACATTATAAATCAAACCTAACGATGAATCACCCTTTATAAGTATTTAAGTTCATTTAAGATTTTAATTTATATAATTAAAATCATATATGTGTAAGATTTTTTAAGTTTTTCATAATAATTCCTATTAAATATTTCAATATCAGTATTTTATTTAATTAAGAAAATCTCAAATTAGACGTGATAGAATAAATCTGTGAACAAGTTTGGATTCTGGACGCTAAAGTCTTCTAAAATCACACAAATTCTTGCTTCCGACTTTATTTTTTCCCGGCCAGTGTAATATGAGTTTTTCAAGAAATTATAAATCTTTTTTATAAAGATTTTTAATTTAAATATTTCTATCCTTATTCGACCTTTTAATTTTCAATACTTTATTAATTGATAACCTCGAGGCCACAGTTGTTTATTAATAAATTTTAATCTTTATTTTTCTTTATATTTTCAATATTTCCCTATCCCTTCGATGGCATCTTCAGGAATTTTAAAATACGAGTAAAAATAATAAACCACAAAATAACTATTCTCGTTCACATCTCAGATTGTAAAATCTGAATAAAATATTCGTACAAAATTTGTAAAGGAAACTATTTTTCTGGCGTGTAGGGAAAACTGGAATTTCTATAGCTGCCTAATTATTTTTGAAATACTTTTCTGGCAACACTGAATTTCACTTACAGTACCGGCTGTTCTAGTTTTTAGAACAAATTTTAAATTCGCATCCGCTAATTACTGAAAAGTTTACATTTAAAATATTAAAATTATTCTAACACTTTATTCGCTCCAAATAACTTTTCATTAGAATTTCTAATTAATTTAGGCTTTTTTTCGCTATGTAGACAAAAAAAAAAAACATTACAAATATTTAGTTCACATTTTCACATAATAAAATATGAAATTTATACATTTTTATATGCCACTTTATACAGATTTCAATGGAACTATTTAAAATTTATTTATAAACATACAAATTCAAAACGAAGTGGTTGGTGCCACATTTTAAATACTTCTCAGACATTTAGTTTAATATTTTTGTCGTTGTTGTTGGTTATGCTATTTTTTCCCTCAGTTTATTGTGGCAAATATTCAAAATGATTTCAAGAAATTCCAAACATTCATTTGCCTCTAACTGTGGCTCATTACGGTAAAAATATGACTTGTAAATCATATAAAACTGTATTGTTATATTAAATGGGCGAAACAAAGCAAAAAAAAAAAAAAAATAAGAAAACTAAAAAAAACAAAAGTGGTAAAATGTAAAACAAAACTGACTACCAACCAACAATATTCAGATACAAATAAAAAGTGCAGCCTATAAATAGTGGCAACCACCAACTAACCAGACTTAACAATGGTTGATTGAAAAGCTCATACTCGAATAGTATTAACTAAAACTATACCACCACCAACAACAACAATAACGACCCCATACAGCAACAAAAGCGGTTAAATTTTGAAATGCGATAGTGGTACTTCTAAGATTGTTGTTGCGTTAGCTTAAAGCATGATACGTAACGTTTCTATTTAACAAAAAAAAAAAAAAAAACAAAAAATATTCGTAACATTTAGTAGATATCTCTAGATACAATAGTTTAAGATTTGTTTAGATTAATACACTCATAGCAAAATGTTGGAAGAAGATGTTAAAATTTTAAAAGGAAAATAAATTGCAACAATTTGAACTATTATTATTATTTATTCCTGAGTGGAACATAAATTCACAACAAAATGTTTCCATTCTGATCTACTTAATCAATTCCAGCTACGGTCCATAGCATCCGCTTCGCCTTCCACTGTTCGCATTTATGTGATAGCTAGTCTTCCTCTTCTACCGCTCCCTTGCGGATTCAATTCTAATGCTTACCTGTCATCCCTTGGTTAATGTAGCGTATGGCATATCCATTTATACTACCGCTTACGTATTTAATGGTTTCTGTTTTTTGAGATTCCACATCTACACATTTGAAATTATATTTGGGCGGAAAATCCTCATTATTCTTCGCATAAACCTGTTTGTTAAGAGTTGAAGGGTCCCTATTCCGGTTCTTGCTGGTTTCCAGGTTTCGCAGCCATAAAGAAGGACGGATTTAACATTGGAGTTAAAAATTCTCAATTTCGTTTGCACAGATATATAATTCGATCTCTACACTTTGTTCAGAGGCCCATGTGCAGCCCTTCCTTTCTTGACTCGGTACAAAATATCTTCCTTAGATCCAACAAAAAATCATTAATAATGCTATCCAGGTACTCAAACGCGTTCACGGATACTATGCGACAGCCGTTTACACATGGTCTCCACCTGAGATAAGATATACCAGGGATGTTAAATGGGGTTTACAATTTTGTACCAACTTTCAAAAAAAAATGTAATTTTTGGACCTTCACGGTTTTTAACTGCCTGTTTGTAGAACGCGAGCGCAAAAGTGACTCGTTTAATTTGCATTTAAAACAAAAACAAATTTTTAAATTCAATTGTACACAAAAAAAAAATTAACATTACCATACATTATAAAAATGAAAAAAATAAGGTACAAAAAAGTCAGGTGGTCAGATCTTACAGTATTGGCAAGCAGCTTTGCTTAAATTGCATTTAAATTTACTAAAAATGTCTTGCAACGGTGTGAACATTGTTAGCTCATTTGTATTTTGCATCTGACAATGGCACTACTGTCAGAAAAATATTTCTATTGGCAACGCCTGCTTACAATATTGTAAGATCTGATCACCGTCTGTACGAAGCTTTATAAATATATGAGATCAAAATAAGGTACTTATTTGTTTAGTTAATAAACTATTTGGAATTTTAACAGCATAGCAGAATGAATATGTCGATCTGAACTAATCCTTTGTTTTTAAGCGACTTGATAATGTGGGTACATGAAGTCTGTTTCTTTCCCTAGTTTTTATATTTTTAGAAGAAAAAACTCTTTCCACCTTTTCAGGCGAATGTGTTTCCGAAAAAAATATTGAAATTTCCTGGAATTTTCAAAGCGATAAATATTGGGACTTTTTTTAAATTTAAGGTTTGGTTACATTTAATGATTTACCCACCAGTTTAATGATGTCGAAAGATAATAAAAAGGGATTTTTAGCACCAGATCAATTGAAAGCGAATTTCAGTGAAATTTGAAAGGCAGAGATTTTTTTTCGTTTGTCAAGACTTAATCTGGGTTTAACACCATTTAAAAATTCCCCTTTTTAAAAGGACTTAGCAACATTATGAAAGATAAACAACGAATACGTTTTATGTTGGTCAGAAAAGTCAAATCTGTTCCTAATTGGCAAATTAAAACTTAATAAAATATTAAAAAAATAAAAAAACAGCAGCAGCAAATCCCCTGAATTCAATGAAAAGTTAAATTTCATACTGTACGTTATTAAATTAAGACCGAAAAGTTGCCAAAATAAGAATTAAAAAGTAAAAAATACCAAACGGTGTCAAATCAATCACTTTGTTGCTCAGTTAAACGATTTATCTGTCACATTTTTTGGAAAGGAGATTTGGATGCTCACAATTTTGGACTAAGCAAGCTAAGCGACAAGCTATTTTTTATAACCCTTGCCACAGATGTAAAGTTTTTTAGTTTGTCATTCCGTTTAATATTTCTACAATATAGGTCTTATAAAGAATAAATAGTCTGGACTCTTATGAGAAACGAAGTTAAGCTAACGACTTTGGTTTGTCAATCCGTTTGTTGGTTGAAATGTGTTTTCCGAAGATTCGAGATATGATCAATACTACGTTGCTGTATGTTTGTTCATATTCAGACCAATTATAAATATTCCCGGGGAAATGAGTTCCCTGGGAGTTAGTTTTTCCCGGGAATAAAATTCCCCTATTCTAAAAAGACGGGGAGAATAGTCAGCTGTTTTGTTTGTTTTAAAAGTTGCAAAAAAATTTTGTGAAAAACAAGCGTACGAATTGAAGAATTACAAATTTTAAATAAATCAAAATGTTTAGTGTAGTATTTCTGGTGCTAGCTAAAGAAGCAGAAGCTGTGGAACAGCAAAATTCCAAAAACGGGTAAAGGATTGTAGGGAGAGAGTTGCGTGATGACGCAAACCCACTGGAGTTGCCGCAAACATTGTAAATATATGAAGATTCTATGAAGATTCTATTAAGATTCATTTATTTGGAATACCAACGACCACATCTTGAGCAAGAATATCTGAAAGGATGCAATAATTATTGGCTGCTTGGTTTTAAATACTAACTAGGGGCAGGATGTTCATGTAAAAACAAATTTTATTTAAAAAAAATCCTGACGAAAATACTATGATACCATAATAAAAATACCATAACAATCCTAGCCCTAACAATTACAAAAAATATTAATGAATTAACAACGTATACATTTTTTAATAGGCGACACAGGATATCCTCTGGAACCGTGGCCTCTGACTTCTCATAGAGCACCAGAGGAGGGGTTGGTAGAGTTAAAATTTAATGATATTCATTCAAGGTGCCGCAACGTAACTGAGCGAATCAATGGTACCCTTAAAAATAGATTTAGATGCATTATTGGCCCTAAAGCACTACGCTCCAAGAATGACAGCGAAAATAATAAATGTTTGTTGTTCGTTTGCATTACATCTGCATTTATTATAAATGCAATACCAATGCAAATGATATGGAAAATTAGGAAACTTTTACTGTCCAAGAAAGTGATGTGGTGTCATTAGCCTCACAGCAGTATTTGTCTGCAGCCCAGAATATTAGAAATAATCCCAGCTAGCATTTTCAGTCGCCTAGGAGTCTACTGGGAATCTCATGAAGAGTGTTTTTGATCGTCGACGACCTCATTTTTTAATTGAAGACGATTCCTCGCACGGAAGAAACTATAACACGTGCTGATTCGTATGAGAGATTCTTCCATAACAAAGCGAAAGACTCTTATATTAATTATAAAGCGAATCGCTTATGATCCATGTAGAGATTATCTAATGAATCTTTCAAAAAAAAGAGTCGTATCAGAAATGCTCAGCCGTATAACTGAGCTACCTAAATTAAGGAAAAAAGCGTGTTTTTCATGTCAAAACTTCTAATATTCATACAATTTATATGAAACAAACCTTAAGGTCGCGAAAACAACACCATCCTTTCGAAAATCTTATTTTACAGATCCTTAGGTCGGTTTGTTTTGTTCCAATTGTATTGGCAATAGAATTTTTATATTTCAAAAACGCTCTTATTTAGGTAGCTCAGTAATAGTTATATGACTCTTACAGAGAGTCTCAAAAGGTTTATTCCAAGATTAAAAGAGGAGCGTGTAAAAAATTGTTTAAAAAAAATTAATAAATAAAAAAAATTAGATGTGTACATTTTTGTTACTCGTCAGATAATCATCAGAAGATTCTTTTAGGAGTTGTATATAAAACATAATCGGATATTGGAAATAATTTATAACTTTATTTTACGTTAAGAAATACAGGCCACACACATACATACATTTGAATTTTTATAAAAAAAATTAAAATACTTAAATTTTTTAGCACAAACTCCCTTGCAATTTTTTGGCGGAATTATTTTCAAAAATTCTCATCACATTCTCCCTTTAATTGTCATTCGCAATATCTACTTTATTCCCGGGGAAGAGTTTTCCATTTTCGAAGTTTGTTTAGAATAAGTGAAGAGGGAAAAGAGAAAAAATTCCCGGGAGATTTTATTTAGATTAGCATAACAGGGAATAGGGAAAACATTCCCGGAAATTGTTATTCATAATTGGATTACATAATATACGGAATAGTTCTTTATTAAAATTCAGCCAGATTTTGTATTAAAATTTTTTTTTTATATTTGAATATCGATTAACATCTATTTTTTGAGCATATAATGCTTAAATAAATATAAAGATGATTTAAAATTTTGTTACAAATCTTTTTTCCAGTTTTTCTTTTTTTATACGTAACAGTTTTTGTATTTCAAAATGTTTTTGTTGTTTGAGATGCAGCTAATATTAAATAAGATTCATAAGTATATGGTAATTTTACATTTAAATATTACGAACTGTTGCTAATAACGGTAAATTTTGTTAATATTTACAAAAACTTGTAGGTATATCAATTGTTTTTTTTTTTAATTTTTTTTAATGGGTATTTTCCGTTTTAGTTTCTCTCTTGTTGAGTCGTGTTTTCATTTACCACCTTCAACATTTAACCACAACATTTCAGATATTTTGACGAATAATTTGGACAGAGAAGAGGATTTTTACAGGTTTTTTTTTCATATAATTCTTGTTTGTAATTACTATATGACTATGCATTCAGTAGTCTTCATAAGCGCGCGTTCAAACATTAGCACAGTGCTGTTGAAAAATATAGCTTAGTAATGCAAAATCCAAACGTTACCTGACATTATTTTTTAATTAAATTAAACTACTAGGAATTCTTATTTCAGTCTTTTAGAGGAAATCATAGTTGAATGAAAATTTAATTTCTTTCTGAAACGAAGCCATAATCAAATTTAGTTTGCATCTTTCATTTCTAATTATAAAAAGTCATTCTTTTTTAAAAATTTTTTTTTTAACAAAAGTTGTTTATTCATTATCAGGCATCCAACCAACCAGCAGCAGCACCTATTTCCCATTAATATTATTTTCTAAATACATAGTTTTTTCTTTTTTTTCTTGTAAGTTTTCTTTTGAAAAGAACTTTTGTTGTTTATAATATTCGAGAACTCGTATGCACCTTCGTTCTATTTACTTAGATATTGTATCTTTTACCTTAAGCTGCATTGTGAGAAGTGATAAAATTGTATAAAATTTCACTTAAGTTGAAAGAAAATTGTAAAATATCTTAGAAGATTCTTTGTTTTCGCTAATGTTACTGTTATCAACGAAACAATAGACGAGAAATGCATTAAATGTCATGATGCAAACTAGAGAATGGTTCTTAAAATAAAATATGACTAAAAAATTTTAATTATTTTTTTCTGTAATTTAAAACAATAGAAATTAGAGATGTATTAACAAGTCATGACACCAAATACATTTGCAGTTAAATCTGGGGATTTTTTTTAACTAAAATAGGACAAAAACTCAAGGGCAATAATTTCAGAATATCAGGAAGAGTAAAGAAAGGTATGTTGAGACCTAACAAATATTTGACGATAAAATCTAAAAAAAAGGGGTGAACAGTAAATTTATCAAACTTTAGCTTTATTTTTAACAATTTCTAGTTATTTACTAAACTCTATTTGTATGAAGATAATTGAATAATTCAATTTAGAAACTGTTAAATGATGTTCGATCTAGCCAAACGTCTTGGAAAATCAATTTATTGTTTAATAAAACTAGTGGTTGCGTGTAGGACGTCAAATATTTAATAGGTGTGAACATAGTTTAACTTTTCTAATCGCTCTGCGTTGAAAGTACTTTATGTGACATGTTTTGTATAAGTATGTATATTTCATCTTGTCAAAGCGAATCGGTAACGCAACGCGAAGCAAAAGTTTTATCTGACTTCGCCTTTAATTCATGTGGATTTCGGACTTAACTAACTATCGTTACAAATACGAGAACGAAAATATTACACAAATAAGAATTATCTTTTTGCCAACTTTTATGAAATCCATTTGCAATATCTAGTATATCGATCTTAGACCCCATAAAGTCTGTCAATTCTGGGTCCTTATAAGGAGCAAAGTTTATTTAAGGTGCATGTACACGACATGTTTTTTACATCTGACTTGTCAACATTGAAAGTCACATGTAATTATGCATGTCTGTCCAAATTGCTGTTTTACATAAGGTTTATAATATTTGGTCACAAGCGCACATGTAATTTTCTTCTGACATTGTCTCTGTTTTTTTTTCGCATAGTCATTGCATAAACCAAAGTAGTTCTCGGTTTCAAAATAACCTGCTGCCGCCACAAAAATTTTTATTTGCGACGTAAAAGAGTTAAGCCATCTTAAGATTTTTTCTTTGAATTAGAAGAAACTAGTTTAGGATATTATAATGAAACATTTCATTCATATATATGAACATAATTTCGATTCAATGGTGAATTTATCATACATATATTGGTATTGTAAAATATTAACTTCAGCCGGCTTATGATTCCGTCAATAGTGCACTGCCGCTGCCGCCCAGGCAGAAATTACGACTCTTCTAAATATTATGTACCGCCGCGATCCTGTAAATACAACATGTTGACCCTTCCAAAAATATTGTACCATCTCAACACTGAAGATAAAAAATTACAACTTTAGTTTTTTAATACTCTTTTTACAAAAATTCTACACCGGTACAACACACTAAATACAAATATACGACTTTAGTTTTGTAATGTCGTATTTACAATAAAACTAAACTGCTACAACACTGTGTATACAAGAACTTAACCTTAGTTTCCTAATACCGAGTTTACAATAATTCTATACCGCTACTAAGCTGTATAAACAAAATAAAGTCTAAATTTACTATGTAGTGTCGTATTAAATTTTAAACAAAAAACTGTTTAAGGTAAGAAAAATATACAAATTTACTGCAAAATTTTGTTTGTTTATTATACGAATTTATGTAGTTACATCCATATGCATATTACATGTAATTATTTATGTATAAGAGTAAATTAAACTAATATTTACATTTTATGTTTATTGATCCAATGTTGTAAATTTAAATTTAGGGTTTTGTGACAATATTGAAAACAATAGTCGGAAGGCGGTTATTTGGCGTTATCATTTGAATGTTGTGACTACGTTGTAAATTCGTGAATCCAATATTGTAAATTTAAATTTAGAGTATTGTGGCAACACTAAAAACAAGAGTCGGAAGACGCACATTTGGCGTTATTATTTTAATATTGTGATTGTCTTTTTCTGCCTGGGCGATTTCTTCCCGGCATAGATTTCTGACACAGCTGATGTCAGATGGTTTGTCAGATGAAAATAAAGCACGCTCTTATTGAAATTTTGTTAGATGACTTTGCATCTGAATTTTACAGATGCAATGTTTTAAAGGTAACACTCGACATGTATGTACATTAGACCGACTCAAGTTGTATGGAGCCGAAAAAAGTGTTTTAGTTACCCCTCTGAAAATAAAGCTTGATATGTTTTATGATGATTCTCAAAATATTTTGGATCTAGCGTTGACCATCCGTGAGCTGGACCATTTTTAAAAAAGGTCTTCTTTTTTTGTCGAATTTTTTTGCCCTTTGCTCCAAGACGACATAAATAAAATTTGGTATCATCGAAAAGAGTTTTTGAAGCAGCATCCAATGGTATATAAAACCCGAAACAAAAATATGTGTTTAGTTAAATATCTCAATTTGTAGTTCCCAAGTGGTCAAGTTTTATATACCATTGGATGCTGCTTCAAAAACTCTTTTCGATGATACCAAATTTTATTTATGTCGTCTTGGAGCAAAGTACAAAAAAAAATTCGAAAAACTGAAAGGAAGACCTTTTTTAAAAATGGTCCAGCTCACGGATGGTCAACGCTAGATCCAAAATATTTTGGGAATCATCATAAAACATATCAAGCTTTATTTTCAGAGGGGTAACAAAATCACTTTTTTTTTGAGTCGCTCTAATGTACATATTTTACAGTGGGAAATTTGACAAGTCAGATGTAAAAACCATGTCGTCAACGGGCAGCTTTAACGATGTTCGATTGACCGTGTGTCTGTTGAAATTGCTTTTCCGAATACTCGAGATATGATGGGAACTATGTTATTAAATATTTCTATCATATTATGCTCTGTTAAATTGAAATTCACACAGATCGGTCCGTAATTTTCTGACATATATGCAAACATCGACGATTGTGTTTCAAAAAAATATTTAAATTATGCGTTTTTTTCGAAGTTTTCTATAAAATAGCAAATTTTTTTTAATATTATATAAAATAGTGAAATGTTGCCTATTTTTTGAAATAACGAAATTATCGGTCATGTTCTTGATATCGAATTTGAGTGAAATTTAAATCAAGCATATTATAAAAATAAAAAAGGTATTGCTTTGGAATAAGATAAAATGTTTCCTCTTTTTATACTTAACACTTCGAATATCACTTAAAATCTTTAAAAAATGGTTGTGCTTTTGAAACATTTGAACTTCAGATGTCGTTCGATTTCGATTTTGGTTTTTATAACATGGCAATTTTAATAAATTTTAAAATTTTTGGTATAAAAATGTAAAATTGCGCAAATTTTCCCTGAAACGGTTAAATTTTGCAAAATATTTTATATAATGATTTTATATCAAATTAAAAAATTTTACGTAATTTCTTTTCAAATAGTAAAACTTTGCAAAAATCATAAAATTATAACAAAATTTTAAAAAATGTTCTATAAAATAGTAAAATGCCCTTAAAATTCGCGATTTTTTCTAAATTACTGAAAATTCTTAATGAAATAATTTTATTTAAAAATGAGTAATTTTCCTTGGTCTTTTCAATAAACTAAACCGTTTTTGAGTTACTCGAATATATATTGTGCCTTCAGCGTACCTGAATTAGGTACAAACGCCAGGTGCCCGGCTCGTCTGTTTTTTTTTTTTTAACAAACACAGTGTTTTTAATAAAAATTTTCCTAAAGAACCCAAATTTTCTTAGAAAAAGTTAAATTTGTAAACTTTCATTTAAGATAGTGAATTTTTTTTAAATCGTGAAATTTTGTAAAATTTTCTATGAAATAAATAGTGAAATATTTTAAAAATTCGTTTAAAATAGAAAAATTTCGTAAAACTTGAAATCAAGGCGAATTCATTCCAGGTAATCTCGGTAGTACAACAAGTACAACTCGTACAAAAACCACAAGCAATTTGTTTTTGTAAAATCATTGTACAATATCAAAAACCGAAACAAATCAAAACAGAATCAAAGATAAACAAAATTTTGACATCCAACAATTATAAAGCTAAAGAAAAAAGTTATCAGCAGGGCTTTTAGGATCACCTGTAATGAATTCACCTTGCTTGAAATAGTAAAATAACGTAAAATTTCCTATAAAAAACCAGAAACTTCATAAAATTTATTTTTTAAAATTTCCCAAAATTTCCATTAAAATTTTGAAATTTTTTAAAAAAATAAACTATTGAAATAGTGAAAGAAAATTCGTAAATATTTCTTTTAAAAAGTTAAATTTTATAAAAATAATTAGTATTGTGGTTATTTTGTTGAACTATTCATGGTTTTTAATCCAAATTTTTACTATTTAATTAGGCTTAAGTTCATTAAATTTGATTTTCATTAAATTATTTTTATGAAGAAAGGAATTTTTACAACATGGAAGATTAATTAAAATTGTGCGGCTGGTTACCCTGACATGTTTCGACCTCAACCACTAGGTCTTCTCAAAGGGATTTGCCGTCTTACACTCGCAGCCATCGAAGACTGCTGACGTCAGTAGTCAAACATCAATCCTTAAACCAAATTGTATTTTAACCTTTGGTAGATCGAAATTTGCTTATTGAATGATTATCCATTTTCAATTGATCTCACATGTTTTTCCTTTACTTCTGTTTTTTCCGTACTTTTGTCAAGAATTCTTCTTGAAGTCCAAAGTACATTTTTTGTTTATCATGTTTTTTGTCTTTCTTTTTTCTTGTTGACATTTTTCAGCACAACTTGAAGGACAAATGAACACATAGAGCTTGTGCCTTAGCTTTAACAATAATTAGTATTGTGGTTATTTTGTTGAACTATTCATGGTTTTTAATCCAAATTTTTACTATTTAATTAGGCTTAAGTTCATTAAATTTAATTTTCATTAAATTATAAAAATGTTTATGAAATAGTGCAATTTCTCGAAATTTATCAAATTTAATACATAATTAATAATTAATTAATTAATACATAATTAAATATCGTAAAATTTTCTAAGAAAAAGTAAAACTTGGAAAAACTTCGTACAAAAAAGAGACATTTTTAAAAATTTTGTCCGAAATTCTTTTTTTAAATAAATAAATTTCATAATAATTCCTTTTAAATGTTTTGGGGAATGTAAGAAAAGATAAACTCACTGTTTTATTGTTGGTATTTTGTTTAAGCTTTGATATCGTTGCAAATAAGACTTTTTGAGTGTATGTAATTCTCATTCCCTCTGTAGTCTTCTTTGCTGATAGCTTTGGCTTTTCTAAACTTTTTGGGAAAACATTTCCATATGATCTGGCCTTAGCAACCAGTGAAATGCGTATAGAAACAGTTTATCCTCCAACAATAAATTTCAGTATTTTTATCAAGATTAAAAATAGGGAGTAAGCACAACAAATAAAATCTTTTAATGAAAAATTATGTATTCCCAAAAACAACTTTGATAATTTTTTTGAAATAATAGAAAAATCCACTTAAAAAGTAAAATTTCAAAACAAAAATTTTTTTTATAAAATAGTCAAATATCGTAAAATTTTCTTTGAATTATAAAAATTTCATAATATTTTCTAGAGTGAAATTTTACAAAATTTTCACAAAATTTTGTACGTTATAGTTAAGGTTTTTAATATCGTCGGCTTATGGCAAATTTTCAGGATTGATATTAAAACAAATTTATGTTTAAAATCGTTTTAAATACAAAATTCTTTTCTTCACTAAACTCTTAAATAAAACTTAATTCACCGATGTGGTACATTTAAATTCAACTGAAGTTTTTATTGTAAAAACTTAGCAAGGTGGCGTCAACATCACAAAACAACAGGCAAAGCATAACGGTCAGATGTTTTTTGAGTCGTCCACCTTGTAAATAATTACATTTTTTTATGATATTTTTTTTTGTATGTAGAAGTGCTTCCATACCTTTGTCTTAATTAAATAGGACTCTTCAAATAAAACTTAAAAAATCCAGTGGGTGGTTTACAAGGTGTGCGATCAAGTAATATCGTCATAATGTCCTAAATAATATATTACAATTCTTTAAAACAAATGTTGTTGTGTTTCAAACAAAATACAAATTTTAATGTGTTTTTATTAAGTGTTCATTGATAACTGTACAGTAGAAATCTAAATTATAAGCAGTTGCCCACAGCAGTCATATATATTTCTTGTAATTATTTTAAGACATATGACTTTAGAACTTTGTGAATCGCCCAAATATGTATTTAAATACAAGTTAAGTTTATATGAAAATAACCATAATATAGACTTAAATCCTATCCAAAAAATTGGACATTAATATGCAAACCTGCTTAAGTAAATTGAGATTTTGATGCCGTGTGGTAGAGAAAGATATGCCTCGTGGACCAGCATGTAGTCTTTCTTCAATTTGTGTCTTGAAGTATGTAAAAAGTTTTGATAAGAAAAACTTTTCTCAAGCTGCAAATATGAAATATAAAAAGTTTTTTGTGCCTCCTGTGTATTGTGCTGAAAGGGAGTATAATAAAATTTCGTAAAATTTCAACAAAAAAATTTGATTTTGCAAAATTTCCGGAAAACATAAAACTTTTTTTTTTAATTTACTTAAATAAAATGACATTTCTTAAAATTTCTTTTAAATATGTAAAATTTATAAAAGAAATTGCCTGAAAAAAGTTTCCCTTTAAAATAATAAATTTCCTCAAAACTTCATAAAAAAAAAAATGTTAAAATTAAACGTCCATATATTAAATTTTTGAAAGTGAAATTCTGACCTTTAAGTTCAATTTTAACTAAAACAACATTTTACGTTTATCTTAAAAAAAAAAAAAAAAAATTTAAATCACTTTAAAGACCCTCTATAAAATGAAATCGCCGCTTACAAAGTCAAGAAAACAGAATAGTCTCAAGCCAGAGGTCACCTGTGTGTTCACGGTTGCAACATGAAGAAGCTTTTTTTTAATGAAAGCAAAAGCAAATAGTATAATTGTACATTTACAAAATGTTTAATTCTATAATTTTCTTAATAACATGGCAGTTGCAAAGAAAAACTCATTCAATTTAAAAGATTTTTTTTTAGTCAACTTAAAAAACAACACTATAATTTTCACATCATTCAGTGTGGAATCAATTGAATGTTAATTAATTTCCGATTTAATAATCATGACAATGTTAAAAAAAACAAAAGCGAAATTTATTTGTAATGCTAAGACGACTTAGTGGTACCCTACTATAAAATTAAAAGTCGACAAAAATGTGTTTACTTCTTTTTGCTTTTTATAAAATTAACCAGTTTAAGGCATTTTTCGGTCTTGATACTTTAGAAAAATTTACATATTTTTTTCGAAAATTACGGTTCTATTTCTCAAACCACTTTTACTTAAAAACACTAGAGTTTGTATTGAAGCTGAAACTGTAACTGAGTGGGCACGAACACCGATTTTTCATATCTAATTTCTGAATTCTATTTGCATCAGATAGTAACTGGAGATGAATAATTAATCTGTTATTACAAGTAAAGACACCAAAGCAAAAAATCCGTAACAATAAGATAATTCTCCATATTTGGTAAAATAAGTAGAATATTTTATGTTTTGAGGGATGATAAGACAGGAATTGCTCCATAAGAGAAGAACAATTATCAAAAAATTTTAAAAAAGTTATGCCACAAGATCTGAAACTATAACTTTTTCCATGACAAGGTTCATTCTCATGTTGGTAAACGACAAAAAAAACCATTTAAAGAACTTCGTAAAGGAAGTATTATTTAAATCTACTTACACCCAGTTCATTCGATGATTTTCACGAAGTCGTTTTTTCGACGTCCCTAGAAGAAGAAAGAGTGGTGAACAAAAAGACTCGGGTTGTGTTTTATTTTTTTTTTAACAATTCTCTTTAAACAGATTTTTTTCTTCTTTTTACGTTTTTTTTTCATACTTTGAAGTTTAAAATTTTAAAAAAAAAACATGTTACTAAAAATCATTTTAAGGAAATTCCTTAAAAAGCCGTCAAAATTATCGTATAAATTGTGTGCTACTCTTTTTCGCAAAATTTTAACGATATCGAGTTCTATAAAATGTCGATATTAAAAAGAGTTTTCCCTTGTGGAGGGCAAAACGAAAAAGTGTATTACAACCCTTGTAAAGTTTTCGACCCGATTTTTTCATAAAAATATAAAAGAATTATTTGTCTAAATAATAAGATTATTCCGATTGACTCAATAAATATTTTTTAAAAATATTTACTTAAAAATTGAACAAAAAAATCTGTGTCACACTCAATACCCATCGAAATTATGCTGATTATATCACATGCAATTTTATGCCCCCTAAATTGCGAAAAAAACACTTTAAAAAAATTTGACACATATAGACAGGATAATATAAAGAAATAGATTCACTTGTTTGATGATAGTTCGAAAACGGTTAAGGCTCGAAACTTGGGGCCTTTGATAACTGTTTCGATGTGTTACATTTCTTATACCAACTGTGCCGTACTTTGAATCCTTGTAAGTACGCCCCTTTACAACTGCAATGGATATGAATACTTTAAGAGTATCTAAATCGAACTATGATTAAAGAAACTACGGAATAATTATCCTTTTATTCAAAGTGTTCTAAACGCTGAGAAAAAATGGTAAAGCATGGTCACCTCCAACAAAACTATTTAACGAACACTTTTAAAAATATTATGGTTAATTTAGACATATTATTATTAAATTAGTCCACCATCAAGAACCCACAACCATTTTATGGTTGCCTCCGAACAAGTCTGGGTGTACTTAAGGTCAATCGACTTGTTAAACCTTAGACAATTACTTTATGTGGGAAGGGCAAAAATAGCTTTATTGCCGGATTTGCCAGATACATTTTTTATATTTTCTTTGCACAATACTACAACTTCTGAAAAGTCATTTAGTTATTCTAAAAAAAACAACAATAATAATAATAACAATCAATTGATTCATTCACTGATTGGCCTTCAGAAAATCAATAACATACAAGTCAGTATAGCGCAGTTACAACTACAAAATGTTGTACCTATGTTGCAACAACATAATAGAGAAGAAAATACAACAACAACAGCAAGAATAAAAAAACAGCGACAACATTAGGAAAACACAAACATTAAAACGAACTGAAAAAAGAACTTTAGAACGGAAATGCATACGAACGGATGCACAAACCCACGGTCATTTCGTCTGTCTGTCTGCCTGTTATATGTTTTGCCTACCTGTTGAAGACAAATGACAACAACACCAACAAAATCACACTGTTTTACCATGCAACAAAAACCTAAAAATCCCTCTTGTAATACTTCCCCCTGCCAATAGGAATTAAATTAAAAATAATAGACACAATTAGTTTGTTTTTTTTTTTTTGTGTTTTGTAGTCTATTGAACTTGTAAATTGAATTGAAAAAAAATGGAGACTTGCAATAGTTCCAACATAAATAATGTGTACAAGTGTATGGAACAAGTTCATTTATTACGACGACGACCAAACATACGCGTACACTTCCAGCAAGTGACCATCTGGCAGTGGCACCACAATCATCAATAAAACAAAGTGGGAGGTGCGGGTTTTGGAGGTTCTGCTGTCTTCAGTTTTAAATTGTTTGGTTCATTGGTCGCTAAATGTGATTATGTAATTAAAAAATAACATTTGAAAAATCCAAAAGCCCCAAACTAATGAAACAACAAATAAATTAAAATAACCCACAAGAAAAAAAACTACAGTCCAATAGATAAATAGCGAACAAAAATTCTTAATGTTGCACCCATACGTCACTTCAATTGATTTTTTTTTATGCTTTTAAGTTGCAGTACCTGTGTTGAATTTTAAAAATTAAATCATAAACTTTATTTGTCTGTGTGTTTTTGAGTATTTAATTTAAGATTGTCTTGCTTGAAATTTAACATGGAAACATAAAAAATACTACTGCACTCTAAAATTAACACTAACACATGCAATATAGTTGAATTTATTTAATACTTGTTCACATGAGTGCAACCATTTGGCACCATAAACAATTCAAAATTTTTGACATTTTGGCGCTGATTTAAGTACATATACACCCTACACTTAGTAAACTAACTACAATATATGACTTTGAGTTTACTTTAGGTTTAATGGGCAGTCGAAACAAACACAACTCACGTGGGTCCTTATAGCGGTCCCTTTCTCATTCTCCAAGCCAGTGAGTAAAGTCAGCCAGCATCCACCAGACTATTCCAAAACAGAGAAATCGACCTAAGTCCATCTAGAGGCACATAATCCAAACAATGCAATTTCGGTCTTTCAAATTGCCTCACCCTAAAAACCCTGAGAGCGGAGCATTGGCAATACATTGGTTAGACTTATAAATTGTTTTCCAGATTTGAGAACATGTAGTGTGACAATATCCTCAAGTCTGGAAAATTTTAAGAGTAAATTTCACAATTTATTAAGTACGAAAATGTCCAGTATGGAAAAAAAAGTTCTAGTTTACATACATCTCGTCGAGTCTTCAAATTTTAGGAGTAAGGGGAAACATTTACGAAAAGGGGTACAGACTTGACCATACTCGTCAGTTTTCTTTTATTACGTTTGTATTTGTAAAATACTGGATAAGTTTGAGTTTAAGATAAAGATAAAGAACAAGAAATTTGACGACAAAAAACTGATCGCGTGTGAACGCACATGCAGTTGCAAAAGAGTATTAAAGAAAACCTATTCAGCTAAACCTGACTTGTCTGAAACTTAGTCGAGTTTGAATTGAAAGTAAATCACTATTTTGTGAAATTTCATCGGTATTGAGTTTTACACTCAGGAAAAAATTGTTATTTCTAAACATATTCAATGGTTATGTTTGCAGTTAACCACACAGAAAAAAAAATAAAAATTGATTTCAATTAAAAATTTGTGATTTTAATTAAAAAAATTAATTAAATTTGCACCAGTAAACAAATAAATATTATGTGTTCAAACAGAACTGAATCTTTTACTTCAGGCAAAAGTCAAAAGTCCATAATTAAAACGTCGGCAGTAACTTCAAATTCTATCTTATTTAATTGTTTTAATTTGTTCTCTTCTTTTGTTTTTCATCTTCTGTTTACAAAGTCTATGAAATATAATGAAAGAATGGTAGAATTGTTGGGAGAATGAGTGTCTATATGTGAGAACATAAGAACAAAATAAAAAAGTGAGTGAAGATAAATACGCCGAGTTACATATGTTTTATGACGTAAAACGTAACGTTATTTAAACATATTTCTGCTACACGCATTTCAGGCTCGCGTATTTCAGCTACGCTTTTAATTTTGACCGGTGAATCTGGGAGGGATTTTTTCACTTGTGACCAAACCAAGAAAGATTGCGGACCGGTAATTAGCCCAACTTTCGTAATCTTTAAGCAATTTTTATAAAATATAATAATACGCGTAGCTGAAATGCGTGTAGCTGAAATACGCGTATCTGAAATATGTTTTTAATAACGTAACGTTTTACGTCGTAAAACATATTTAACTCTGCATATTTATCTTTAATCACTAAAATAAAATAGATTTTATTTGATGACGACTTTATACGACAAATTTTTATGTCAAATTGTACACAAAATGTGGTTTTGACGCTGTTCTGTTTGAGCACTATCAATTAATATTTGATATTAACAACATTTTCTGCAGTAATGTTGTTGATATAAGTGAAAGTTTCATTCACTTGACTAAATTTTTAACTAAAATTAATGTTATTTTTGATTGATGATTTAATTAAAAAAAAAAATTGGCGGTAATATTTTCTGTGCATATTATGGTTAAATATGCCCATAAGTTGGTTAACATTACATATTTTGGTCAAAATTAAACATAATATGGTAAAAATAGATCCATAATTTGGCCAAAAGTAACCATATTATGGCCAGAACTAACAATAATGTGGACAATGTTGACCACATGTTTATTTATATCACCATATCGAGCCTTTGCTGGATTTTTAAGCTTATGTATTTAAGCCTTCTAGCTAATAATGTGGAGTTAATCGCCATATCGTTTCTGCATATTGTGTAAAAATGTCATACAAAGATCTTAAATACTCAACTCTAGAGAGAAGAGTTAAATTTTAAGGAGCTAGAAAATTAAAATCTTAGTTATGACTCTATTGCAGCAAATGCTCGATATGGTTAATGGTTATTTATATCAGCCGTTTTTTTTTTTTTTTCAATATTCTTACTGAGTCAAGTTTTTTATTTCGTCATTTATTTTCTGTTACATGTTATTGTGCCCACTTTTTTAGGATACCATTTTACTTTGCATGGACATAATTCATTTTTCAGTCCTCGACGACCTTCATCAGTATTCTTTTCGTTTTACTTACTTGTACTACTTCGTAAATTGTATGTAATTAAATTAATAATTAAAAAAAAGAATGTGAGAATTTTAATCAAACCAAGCCAGAGATTGAAAAGCATTCAACTACTGCATTGGAAAAATCAACTATAATTGTTTTTACTTTCAAGCATATTATTTATAAAATTAAATGTACAATGCTTAAAAATATTTTAATTATGTTGTATTTTATAACACCTACGTAGCTACATTTTATTGGAATATTTAATTGTGAGATTGAACTAAATTTGAAGTTTCAACGAAGGTAAACATTTTATTGTTAAATTAAAACAATATTTTATTAATCGTGACAAAAAACATGTTTTTTCTGGGTGTATGTACATAATACCGATATACATATGCGGTGTTCAGTGGTAAGTAAATTTCTTTGACCTGTAGACTTATTCTGGCAGTCGTGATCGAATACTGTTTCGAACCGAAATCAATTTCATTTCTAGCTCTTTTAGTCGATACTGAACGAATCGAAAGTAATTTTTTAGTGTTGTAAAGCATTTATTTGAGTTTTTACAGCACTGAAAAAATTAATTCGATTCGTTCAGTATCGACTGAAAGAATTAGAAATAAAATTGCTTTCGCATTGAAAAAGTATATTAGGGATAACAATACCGATTTTGATCTGGAAAATCAGTATTTTGAATTTCAATTATCTACTTTAAACACCAGAATTATTATATTAAATTTGGAAAAAAAACGTTATAGGGTTCTCCTATACTAATGCTGAACTCACACGCAGAGAAAAAACATTTTTCAATATGATCACCTCTAACATGACTATGATTACCGAAAATTTTTAAACATATTATGGTTAATTTAATATAATATTCACCGGCAACCATATTATGGTTAAATTAGTCATCCATCACGAAGCCACAACCATATTATGGTTGCTTCCAGACATGTTATAATATGGTTATTTTAATTAATTTAATTAATTTTGAATAAATTTTTGGATATAAGTCAGAGTCAGTCTTTGTGGAGTCTATTCGGTAAATAATTTCGCCTTGCGCTCATACAAAAGATTTTCCAAAACAGGCTACAGCCGGCATAGTTCGCTTGAAATGTTAAAAAAGTAAAAAATTTGGTGCTAGTAACTTTTAAATTGACATAAATAACTTTACACTGTTCGTGCAATAAATTTCGAAATTAATGTTTTCCATACAGTGTGACATAAAATTATGCCAGATAATGCGGTCGGTAAATAAAATCAATTTTATTTTATTTTTTTCCCCTTTCATGGGTCCCAATCCCAGAAATATGTCTTAAACTTATACGTTGCAGATCAGCAGTTCCTTTTTCCTTACCAAGCTTATGCTTAAATATGTATTCATAGGTACAAGTTACGTTGTGTCGCAGATGGAGATGAAACAACTAAAATTTATTTTCGCTTTAACGTATCAGGTGTTAACTATCCGACCACACGCGCAATATGTTTGGAAAATAGTGCGTCAAACTTCATATATAAAAAACGCTGGCAAAAATATTAGAGTTTTTTATTTAGAGTTTGCCAGTTGCCACGGCAATAATTGTCAAACATATTGCGCGTGTGGTCGGGTAGCTAAGAATTTTATTTTTAAGTTTATTGATAAAGCGAACATCCCATCCACTTACACGATGTTTTTTATAATTTTATTGAAAACGCAGAAATAAAAAAAGCTAAAATTTATTAATTATATAAATTTTAACAATTTTTTTTTTTTTTTTTGCAACACATTTCAATCTGGGTTAACATATTTTCAGTAACGACCAACAATTGAAGTCGACCGCAACGTTAATGGTTTCGCAACATTTACTTAAGAGTAAAGAGGTCTTTACCCCCATGGAACTTTTAAACATAATTTTTTTAAATCTTACGATACAATGACATTGTCAGTATAAATCATAATTTCTCTACTAATTTCTAATTTCTCTTCCTACCAAAGTTGTAGAATCTGGCCCAGAGATTTACAGCCCCAATCACATTCCATTTTTGGCTGTAGCGCTTGAAATAATTGCCATTTATTAAATTCGAATTTTCTGAATTTTTGGCTCTTATTAACTCTACCTGTTACGGTTTTCATTCTCTGTCCAGAAGTGAATTTTCAAAAATAAAGCAAATGTTTTTGTCTTTATTTCAATTAACGTTAGTGAGCTGTCAGACTGCCTGCCATTGAACACTGTATTACGCGAGTACTTGCGTATGAGTATCAGAGTACGGTTATTTGGCCATCCACGCCAAATAGACAGTTATACGCGTTTAGGGCACGTTTGTTTGTTGGCTGACTATTTGACTTGTTGACTGAGTGACTGGATAGTTGGTCGGTCGGTTGGTTGGTAATGGAATCTTTTCCTGCCTTAATACCGCATACATATTAATTTATGTTTTAAGTGGTTTCTTGAGATACAAATTGTTTATGGGACCACTGTATTCTTTTACATATTTTTACTTATCTTTATTTGTATGTGTGTATTCTTAATATTTTGTACATAAAGTTTTTTTTAATTTTTTTAAACACACATGTCGCATTTTTATCTTCTTTATGTTGAGTATTCTTTTTTTGAAGTTTTAATTTTGATTTTTGGTTACTTTTTCGTAGCTTTAAGGTCGCTGAACTTTAAGGTGTTCTTAAGATTATTTTCGTTTTTGCTGCTGTTGTAGATTTTGCAATATCTTTCAGTTGCTATCTAAAGGTATAGACAGAGGAACGGACAAACACACAAAATGAAATTTAAAAAAAAAGAAATAAATATATCATGTCATATTTTTAGTCTGTGAGAACTTTTTTAATAAGATTTTTTTTATTTTTTTTTTTTAAATTATAAAAATTGGAAAAAAATTTTTTTCTAATATAATTTTTCTTTATTCTTTACAGGTAAGGCGGATTAAATTAAAATTTAATTGTTCAAAATGGGTAAGTTTGAGATCTTACACTTAAGACTCGTTTAACGTATTAAAAAAAAATCATAAACAGGCCAATCGAAATAAGAGCAACAAACGCTTTTCTATTTAAAAAAAAATTCTAATATTCATAGAAAACGTATATAACGCGATTTTTTTCTGGCCGTTTGGAAAATAGGACTTGAGAGATCGTTTCTTTGGTTTTTTTTAATAAAGTTCTATAGGCAAATACATTTTTATTTAAACAAAAAACGGATGCCGCTTTTATTTATGTTGGCCGGTAAAACCGGAAAAAATTATATAAATCATAACAAATTCTTAAAAGTGTGAATTAAATTTTTTTAAATATAAATTTCCGCGATAATATTAAACAATTTATTTACCCCCGTATTCATAAACAATTATTCAATTTAACGAACATTTGTTTAGGGAAATTTTCATAGAAAATTAGTTTTGTAAAGCGTTACTAAATAAAAAATATTTTTATGAATAGAGGCATTATTATTTCAATTAACAACTCAAATAACTTTTTCAAATATTTTACAAGTAAAAAAGAAAAGTCGGTGAACTCCAACTATAGGATACCGATAATGTACCCTATTTGGGACTCATTGGCAATAATGGACCCGACGAAATAACATTAACATATATGAGATTTTTCTGTCCTAAAGTAATTTAAGGGAGGAGGTTTATATAAAACCGATGGTCAGTTTTATTTCACTACCAACATTTGCAAGAAAGTTATGTCATTAAAAGCAATTTCTGTGGTGGGACTCGTATGGGAGCTAAGGTCAAATATGTACCGATTCTATTTAAATTTGGTAGGGTGATAGCGGTTCCACCAACAAATATTTTTATGCCAAGTTTAATCTAAATAGCTATATGCTGGGCTGGCTTATGGGCAGAAAGGCGCTATTCCAAAAAAAAGTTTGTATGTGGACTATGTGAAATAATGAACCGATTTTCACTTTTTCGTCCTTATGACAATTAGAAATAATGTACCAAATAATATTAAATTACATATGAGTAGGTGAGTTGCAAAACTCGTTCGGTAGTCGCAATTTACACTATGGACATTTTTTTGCCGGACAGAAGAAGTTTGTTGGCGAGAGAGAAAAAGAGTAACCCTAGGGGAAAGGGAACTAAAACGAAGCTTGTTACGTGACAAGTCACTTTAACATGGCGATGTCCTACGATGGGTTAATGGGCACCTTTTTGACACTTTGCAACAGGTCACTGAAATAACCTTAATGAACACATCCAATTTCGGTTAAAATAATGCCTGTCGCAGATATTGTCATAAATGAACTATGTCAATATGATAGATCCCCTTCATATAAAGTAAGAGAACTAGAGAGAATCAGCCACTATCCGCACAAAATCCAGTCACATGTATAGTTTTGTGCCAATTACCTTTCCTCTGGACCAACTACACTCGAAACACATTATCACCAGTTTAATGATAGGTCTTGTTTTCACCTATCACAATTCGTTTCTTTTAATTATAAAATTTTGTTCACTTGTTACGGGATAAGTGCTTTAAGAGCAATTGACCCAAATTTCCCGCAGGCAAGCGTACATCGTCTTCCCCTTACCAACAAACTTCGTCTGTCCGGCAAGAAATGACCATAGTGTAAATTTCCACTTACAAAATTAAAAATACGGGATGAAAATTGATTGTAAGAGTTCTATTTTGCGCTTTATGCATGTCCCCTTCCATATGTTTCCAAGCACATGCATTGAAACAATCAGTATATTTCTTCTCATAAAGCGCCAAAAGAACTGTTAGAATCGATTGACATCTCGTATTTTTAATTTTGCAACGCACCTTCTCATATCTATCTAGAAAATTGCGACTTAGCGCACAAGGTTAACAAGGACAGGCGGCCAGCAAGGCAGCCGGTCGGAGATTGTTAAGCTAGAGGTCCATACCACGGTTTCTATGCGTTTTGTGCAACTATCAGAAAAGTATAATCAGCGCAATTGTGGCTTAAAAATTGGCTTCCAATGCTTCAAGAGTTGCTGGTTTGTCGGCTAAACCAATGACTTAACATAGCCCCGTAGAAAGTAATCCAGAGGCGTTAAATCACACGAATGAGGGGGCCAGTGAACAAGGCCACTTGTGGAAATAAAGTTGTCACCGAATTGATTATGGCAAGTTGCGCCATCTTGTTAGAATCAAATGTCGTTGATATTTAGCAGATTTGGAAACAAAAATGCAGTCATCATGGCACGATAGCGCTCGCCATTCACCGTAACGGCAGCTCCTTACTCATTTCGAAAAAGCGTGTAAACGGCAGCAAACATCCAATTTTAATGGATGTATAGATCCAACATCATTATAATGGTGATTCGTTAACTGGTTAAGGATTGTGTTTTCTCCGAATACGGACATTTTGCTTATTGACGTAGCCAATTTAACCAGAAATGAGCTTCGTTAAATGGGCGAAGGTTCTATGAACTCTACGAACCGCTGATTTTTTTTTTTTTTTTTAAGTAAAATTCCACAATTTGGAAGCGTTGTTTTAGCATTAAAAAATTAATGATAACATGCCAAGTCTTACTGAACAGAAATGTCAACACAGTTGCACAAAATTAGCCGTCACAAAATTAGCCATTATTATCGATATCGAAAGTTCTTATGGAGCTAAAAAACCCGATACTTACGTATCGAACGCTTTAAGTAGGATTACTTTCTACTTTTGCAAGCGCAGCATGTGTCTTAAAAACGGTTTAGCTGTTTTCGATAGCCAAGGATGAGAAATTATGTATATATTTTTTATGTTATCGAAAAATATGTTGGTTGGATTTCCTTTTACCAAAGTTGTTTTTTTTTTAATTAAAAAGAAAAAAACTTGGGGCAAAAAAACGCGTGCATGTAGCTTGAATTTAAAAACGTATAAAATGAAACGGAAGTATTGACCGCAAAAAAAACGCATTGAACGGGTGGTGTGGGCCGTAAGCTTTAGATCGATTCAGAAAGTGATTCTTACTGTTTGTTTTTAGATCACGAGCGCAGAATTCGTTTGGCTTACAAACATTTAATGCAAAGACAAATTAGAAAATATCTAAAAACAGGCAGTTAGTCGATTTGTATACCAAAACCTGTTATGCACACTGTTGGTGGGAATAATTTAAACTACAAGCAGTGTGACCAGATCTTAAAAAAATTTTACATCTAAGTCTGGCTATAGACACGGTCAAAAATGCTTAAAATAATGCTTAAATGTTTTATGGATTTTTGTTGGACCGCAAACACCAGATACATGCTAAATTTAAACAATTTATTTCTATGATTTACCTACAAATTTTTTTTAGATAATTTTTTTTATAGTTTAAGAAAAGCCGAATCTTTAGAATGATTATTTTTTCAGCAGTTTAGAGCAAATAGGTTTTTCAAACATTTACACTATTGAATTTTTATCTAAATACAAAGTGAAATATCCTTGTACTTTTATATCGTAATATCAAAGGGGAAATCATATTTACAATCAATATGATAAAGACATTTCTAATATTTCCTGAATATAAGAAGATGTAAGATGTTTCTTAACATAAGAATTATTCCTTTTCATACGAAACTATTTTAGGTACAACTATTTTAAGTCAAAATTTATTATAATTTATAAAAAAAAAATTAAGTAAAATCAATAGAACTATTCGGCCAAATTTTTAAAATACATAATACTAAAAAAGGCTAAACACATTCTCTAAAAATGCTAAATAAAATGCCAAATGCTAAATAAAAATTTTGCAGCTTAATAAAAATTTTAAATGCTAAATTTAGCTGCAAAAATTCCAAAATGGCCACACTGACTACAAGCTTATATTCAAATAGCTACAATAGTAATTGTTCATTTAATTCCAATTGTCAATAAAATCGATCAAATTATTTTATAATTTTTCTAAATTTGAATACTCACATTTTTTAACAATTGTTAGCGGAAAAATAGCTTAATTTTTTTTAAGACATTCACTTCATTAAATTAAATTAAACGATGACATGCAAATTTATAGAAAAAAATATTTAAAAACAAGAATTCTTGTGTAAACAAAATTGTAAATTGTTTAAAAACTTTAACAACTAAAAAAAAATTTCAAATTTGAAAAGGTAAATCTCTGACATAAAGTGCGTACACGAAAGATGTAAACGATTTTAATATTGGTGGCATTCAAACAATAATTTTTTTGTTTCAAATACTTTTTAGTGTCCAGCGTTGTCAACTTTAAAATTTCAATATGAGAAAGAAACGGCAAGAAGTATTAAATTAAAAATGTTTAGTTTTAATTGAAATTTAAAATAAATGTTATTTTAATAAAAAAGTACATTTTAACATTTAAAATGAAAATCATCTGAAATGTTTTTTAAATCGATATCGAGTGAAATTTAAATTAGGGAGTAACGAATACCGATACCGATATATCGGCGATACTTCACGTTTGCCGAAATATAGGTATCGGCGATATTTTACTGTCGATACGCCGATACATTTTGATGGGTTTTTTGAACAAACAATTTAATTTTCAATGTTTATTTTTCGCATAACAACTAATAGCAAAAAATCAAACAGAATAATAAAATGCTTCTTTTAATACTTAAGCTGGATGTCGGTCCACACAACACGTGTTCCCTTTTTCCGAGACGCATGCTAAAGTAGAAAGTAATCCTACTTCATGCTTTCGATACGTATATGCACTTTTGCCGTCTGCTGTGTAACTTGTCAATACAATTTTATACTACAAAGTTTTGGACTGATGCATAAACGCTTTGAACGCTTGGTGTGAACCTGCAGCATCAACCGTGGTGCTTTGCAACATAACGGTAAAACGTTCTCCCATTTATAAATCTTGTATGTAATTGTACGTTTTAAGATTTTCTCTGCTAATTTTCAACGATTTTTTGGGTTACATCAAAGAGACCACAAAATCCATAAGCAAAACCACTGCTACATTTTCTGACGCTATTTCGCTAGTTAACAGTCTTAGAACATTATTAGAAAATAAGATAAATGAATAGACAGAGATGCAGAAGAGTTCAGATTCCCAAAAATTGGCGATTTACGTAGCATAAGCTCTGAATGAAAGATTTGCGTGCTTGGAGCAAAATTAAATCTATTGTTTGTCTACAATTCTCTACCTTCAATACAAAGCTAGAAAATTTCAAAGACAATAGATCGAAAAAACGTCTTATTGAGCTACTCAAGGTCTACATTCCGAAAGTGTTGAAGACGCGGTCACCCCTACACCAAGTAAAAGTTTTGATAAGTCTACAAGAACTGACCTTTGCAGCGTTTGTGAAAATCTTAAAAGAACATTTGGAGAATAATGATCCTTTAACCATCCTACGCTGTGTATCAGCTAAATAAGAATTCTAGACATAAATTAGATCTTCTAATTTTTCTAGAGACGCTATCAAATATTATACTCAAAATTTAAGACCATGACGCAGAAATACTTAAGTTCTCAAATGAGTTCAGTCACAACTGAATGACGATTTTTTACTGCAGTTCTGCATCAAACGGAGTTGCGAAATTATCTTCGCAAAAGTTGAGAATACTTTGTTTTTTAAACAAAAATTTTATTAATATTAATTTTGAATATTAATAATCTCTCACGCTTTTTTTTTTTTTTTTTTTTTTTTTTTTTTTTGTTTAAAAAATAAATTAATTTTACCATGAACTCTTAAATTCATATTGTTTTTTGTAAAATCTTATTAAAATCACTTTTAAATATTATTAATTTTTTACACTTATTGTATAATAAAGAAATAACTTTTGATATATTAATCTGGCTTAAGTTCATTGAATTTAATTTTATTAAATTATTTTTATGAAGAAAGGAATTTTACAAGATGAAATGAATTAAAAACCATTAGCAGTTCAATAAAATAAATACAATACTAATTATTGTTCTTGACAAAAAAGTACGAAAAACAAGAAGTAAGGAAGAATATGTAGATCAATTATAATAGATAATTATTCGTTCAAAGCAAATTTCGATCTACCAAGATAAAATGCCATTTGGTTTAAATATTGATATTTGACTAATGACGTCATCCGTCGTCAATGGCGGTGAGAGCTAAACGGCAAACCCCACTGAAGAGATTGTGTGGTTACAATCGAAACAAGTCTGGGCAACCTGTCCGTAAAAACCTGGGTTCAATTTCCAGCTCAGTCAAGAATGAAAAATTATCAATAAATTTTAATTCGTTTCATGTTGTAAAATTCCTTTCTTCATAAAAATATTTTAATAAAATTAAATTCAATGAACTTAAGCCTGATTAAAATATCAAAATTTGGATTAAAAACCATTAACAGTTCAATAAAATAACCACAATACTAATTATTAAAGAAATAACTCTACTTAAGTTTTGTTAATTTTGCCTTAAATTTAAATTTAATATTCGTATCGGTATCGCAGATATTACTTTTTGGGTATCGATATCGTATCGGCAAAATGGCGTATCGTTATGGCAAAAAGGCGATCCGTTACATCCCTAATTTAAATCGATGGAGATTTTTTCCTGATTTTAAGAGTAATTCTGATGAGGATAAGCTGTACTCATAGTATGAAGTCTATAAAACGAAATATTTTAATGATCTTTAAACACTGGATTGTTTTCAAAGTTTGTTCGCTTATCTTATCGTCTGAATATATAAACGTAACAGAAGTAATTCTTTTGCAGTTCAAATTTATGAAGCAAATTAAAATCAGCAAAAAATAAAAGGTAAAAATAAATAATTCAAAACCAAACAATAACTTAATATATGTCTATTTATACGCACATATTTATATGTCTATAAAAAAGGAAATTTTAATATCAGATCATAATTAAAAATAAAATTATAATGGGAGATGAAAATATCACATATCAAAAATCCTAAAATCCATGTTTTCTTCATTATTATAATCATCATCTGACCATAATACAGTAACCACACTACTCTTCAGAAATTGTTGCCGTTTAACGCTCACCGCTATTGTCGTCGGCTCTCAGTCAAACATCAATCTTTAAATCAAATTGTATTTTTCATGGTGGATCGAAATTAGTTTTTGTGAAAGATTATCTATTTTCAATTGATTTACATGTTTTTTCATTTAAACGGCAAAGATTTCTGAAGAGATAGTGTGGTTACTATCGAAACATATCAAATCAACCTGTCCGTGAGTTCAATACCAGCTTCAGTCAAGAATGAAAAATTATTAATTCCTTTCTTTATTAAAAATAATTAAATTTGATGAACTTGATTAAAATAGTAAAATTTGGATTAAAACCCATAAACAGTTCAATAAAATAACCGCAATACCAATTATTTATAAAAAAAATTAATTGAAAAAAAAAACAATTTTTTTATTCCAGGTGACAAGCAATCGGTCTTATTGTGTCTTTAAAATCTTTTCGTGTACCCACTTTTTACATTTACAATTTTATGTATGTACTGCTATAATTGTAATAAGAAAATTACAATGATTTTGTAAAAAATTACTAAATAAAAGAAAAAAAAAAACGTACAACAATAATTTGTTTCGCTATCCAAAGCGTATTTGTCATTGAATTAAAAGTAAAGTTCCCATTCCATTTGTTTAAATAAATTTGAAACATGTAAGAATAAGTTATTCGGCTGTGCCGAACCTTTGATACCCTTTACCGAGATAATATTTAAAGAGTAGGCTTTATATGTGATATGCAGTGTGTCCAAATTAAAATTTCAATTTAGCTGCAAAATTTTCATTTAGCACTTGGCATTTTATTTCGCATTATTGGAAAAATGTTTCGCTTTTTTAGCATTATTTATTTTAAAAATTTGGTCGAATAGTTTTATTGATTTTACTAAAAAAATTTTTATAAATTATAATAAATTTTGACAAAAATAGTTGTACCCAAAATCACATTTCGTATGAAAATTTCCCCCTTCCTTTCTTAATAAAAGAAAGAGTTGGCGGAGGTTTATACATAGAGGAACTGGGCGTAAAAGTTTCCTTTTGTCTGCCGGATGGATGTAGTGTCCTGCAGGCGGAAATCTCGGCTATAAAGCGGGCAGCCAACTGGCTAAAGTATTATCTCGTATCGGGAGATATACGTATATTTACTGATAGCAAGGCTGCCATTGCCTCTTTTGCGGGTGTCTATACGACATCTAGGTTAACTGTGGAATGCCGAGGGATGGACACGTGAGTCCACCTGCTCCACATCCAGGGCACTTTTTCCTGGATATGATGAACGGAGAACCAAATTTCTACTTAGGTTCAATAGGAACCAAATCAGGACTGTGGTCATGATGAGGAATTATTTCTGAACAAGGTCATGGTTTCACACGCTGTATGGCTCGTAGCGCCGTCTTGTTAAAACCACAGTTATCCGTGACCATGCGCTTGACATAGTCCGTTAATATGGTGCGATGACGGTTACCATTGACGGTAACATTCTGATTTTCATAATTTTTTTAAGAAATATGGACCAATGATCCCACCATCCCATAAACCACACCCTACCGTTGTTTTTAATGGATGTACTCTTTGGGGGACTAATCAACCAAAATACGGCAATTTTATTTATTTACGTCTGCATTGAGCCAGAAATGTGCTTCATCACTAAACAAAATTTTACGACAAAACACTGGATTTTCATTGAGTTTTTCCAGAGCACATTTACTGAAAATAAGACGCAAATTTCCGTCGTCTTTCTTGAATTCTAGCACAAGTTGAATTTTGTACGCTTTAAGGCCGTAAAATACGTCAAGTTGTCGAATACGACCAAGCTACTGTGAGGACGACGACGAATAGATTTATCTCGGTCTTCGCGTACACTCTCAGCTACTGCTGCTATAATCACGTAGTGAGGATGTGGTCTAACCGGTCGAGTATCAGCCACTATAGTAAACTGGAACTCAAATTTGCGAATGATGTTGGCAACAGTGGTTTCAGTAGGCCGATTATGCGTACCGTAAGTTCCTCACATCGAAATCCTACTTTCCATCCAAAGCTGCTGAGAAGAACTACAAACAATTTCACATCAATATTGATATTTTCTAATGAGTATTTTGAAAATGAGGATGTCATTAACAGACGGACATGGCTAAATCGACTAAGAATTACTCAAGGATCCAGAAGATTAATGCTGTACGGGGTCTTAGATGAATATTTAAAAATGTGCACATGAAATGACAAACTAAGTATACCCTAATTCGCCAGTCGTGGTAGAGGGTATAATAAATACTAGTAAAGACCTTCAAAAAATATGGAGATGTAATTTTCTACATGATTGAGTTTTCAAATTGATTTTTTTACACAAGTAACAATCAACATTTACACACTTCAACTTAAATTAAATTCAGGTTAATACGAACGAAAATGTTGTAAATATGTATTTTATAGGGGGAAGAAAACAAAAAAAAATTGTACTTTCAAGCCGAACAAATAAACGATAAATAAATATAGTGGGGCGAATGCATTTGCCAGGGTCAACTTAGAAGTCTATTTAGTTCACTGTGATTTTTGTTTAGATTTTAAACTTAAAAATTATAGTTAAAATGTTCAATAATTACACATTGAAATGAATATATGCAATGTAGGTCATAGGCCTTGTTCAGTAAATGGCTTGATAAGTTTAAAGATTTTGAAACAATTTCAAAAATCTTTGATTAAAAATAAGTACATTACGAAATCGTAGAAAAGATAAAAAAACTACAAATTTAATTTTTTTTCAATCAAAGTTTGTTAAAAATAAAAATATTTGTACATATCGCATTTGATCATAAAGAGGGTATTAACTCAAAATGTAATTTTTTCAGTCTTTGGAAAAAGATATTCACATCTACCCCCTGTAAACAATTGTGCTATTTTGCCTACTTTTTGTTAATGAAATGGTTGGTTTAAATTATTTTTTTTTTCATTTGAATTGAAAACTTAATTACAAACTGTTTTGCGTCTACAGAAAATGTTTAAGTTTTGAGTTAATACCCTGTTAATGATCAAGGTAGGAAGGGTAGGTAGAAAGGCTGGTGTGCAGTTAAACTACCAAGGAAACTACCATAAGGCGAGCCGGAAAAACAACTCTAATCCGCATAAAAGCCCAGTTCCCAGCCAACTGTTATACAGCCAGGTCATACCCATAACGAATCCCGTAAGATTCTCAAGCCCATAAACCGAGACATTCAATTAAGGAAATATTTTTGGAAAATTCTAAATATGGGGCATTATTTGTGAAGCGGACAACCCAATAAAAAATTTTGGTGGAATTTTTTATATTTGGCATAACTATAGTTTTCGTAGATATGAATAAGTGTGAAAAATATTTTTTTTCTATGATGTTTATTTGTCGAGCTACGGGGTGGGGTGGTAGAGTGTTGCTGTTTTCAAAAAATGTTTTTTTTTATCTATTTTTTCTAACTAAAAACTAATCAAATAAAAAAAAAAATAACTGATTCTTATAGAAAATCGATTGATCTTTAAATAAAAAAAAAAAATAATTTGAAAAAAAAAATTTTTGTCATCTGCAAAACCGGAAATGACCAATTTAAATCAAAATTTTTCTAACTTAATCCAATTTTTTTTAACTGAAATTAGCCTGCAGTGTTTTTATTATATTGTACAACTTTTGTTATGGTAAATCTATTAGTTTCAAAGTTATGCAAATTTTTTTACTCTTATACAAGTGCTTATTGTATTTTAGGACCGCGAAAAACCGGAAATGACTAGTTTAAATTGAAAATTTCCAACTATATGTAAATTAATTTATTTGCTTATGAAGATAAAGGTTTTATATTGAATTTTTTTTTTTTGGTTGGCCATACATTTGACACATCTAGGGGCCTACGCGCTGCAGGGCCCATATATAGGAACAAAAACAACATTTAAACAGTGGATAAAAAAATGGTGCCCCGGTAGGCTAGTTGGTAGTGAGCTAGTCTATTAGCACCGGGGTTGCGGGTTCGATTCCCGCCAGAGACTCTGGTTTCTTTCCTGCAGACAAGTGTACAGCTTCGCGGGATTAGTAATGCATTGTAACCAAAGAGTCAATTTAGATTTAAATTTTCATTCATTTTGCACACTGGGTTCTATACAGTTAACAGAACCAAATATGTTTTTAATATTTATTGGGTGTGTTACCTAAAAAATGAGAGACTTTTTTAATTCTGAAATATTGGTACAGTATTTTATTTTACCGTTGATGGCCAGCCGGTTTCTTGCACTTTGGTTTATCCTAAGAATCGATTTTTGTATCGTACTTAATTTTATGATCTTCAGGTCACATTTCAGACTTGCAAAATCGTTTTTAACGTCTCACGGCTTCAATTCATGTGGAACCCAGTTTTCTTGCTTGCTGATAAATCGGTGGCATGTCATAATGTCCAATGTCATTATATCCATGGACATTATGATACACCAAAAAGTATCGGAAGGTCCATGGACATTGTGATACTTTTTGGTGTTAGTTCTCTTTCAAATGTGTCGCAATGTCCTCTTTTTAGAAAACAAAACGAAATAAAGTTATTTTTTGAAATAATTTTATTTTTGATTTGATAATACAATTTTTAACCCTTAAGTGTATACCTGTGCCTGGCCAGGCATTTTTGTTTTACTTTTTTCCAGTTTTTTTTTCATATAATTATTAAATATATTAGAACAAAACTTTATGTATCCCTTAATCAAAGTGTTTTTTTTTTTTTTGAATAAAACGAGAAAAAAGTGCAAATTTAATCACCGTGGGCGTGGCAGTTGGATTTAAATTTTGTGCATATTGTATCCATCTGGGCCTGGCCAGGCCCTGTCTATTATATATGTACTGTAGTAAATAAAATCAAAACGAAACGTACCAAAAAGCAAACGCAACACATAAAAATTATTTCTTTGCTTTTATTTTGAAGAATTATTCTTATTGACAACAAAATGTTGTTGTTATAACCATATAAAAGTCGTCACAGCCAGGCCCATGTGGCAGCTTGTTCCACACAAGTTAGGTGTTCAAACGGGTTAAGCAAATTTAAAAATGTTTGCATGGCGTCAGTAATACATTATTTGGCTCCACAAGGCATATAACGCATTTTGGGACTTCTGCAAATTATCTAAAGTTTAAATTGATTCTTTTTCTTTCTCTTGCTACTCATGCAAATCTTTTACCGAATTTAGAAGCTATAGTTACCGAAGCTTTAGTAATTCCGGCTTTTGACCATGCTCAAGGATTTTCTACCCTATGGCTTACCACATACCGGCTTCACTAACTATAGTTTCTAAATTCCGTTCAACATTTACATTTTCAGCATTTCGGAAGATGTTTTTTACCACAATTAATTGTTATTAATTACAATCGAAACTAGTCTGGGCAACCTGTCCGTGAAAATCTGGTTTCAATTCCCAGCCCAGTCTAGAATGAAAAATTATCAATAAATTTTAATTCATTTCGTGTTGTAGAATTTTTTTCTTAATAAAAATAATTTAATGAAAATTAAATTCAATGAACTTAAGTCTGATTAAAGTATCAAAATGGGGATTAAAGAAATTTATATTTGTAATATATACCCCAACACCTACCTGTTTTTTATGAAATTATTTAAAAAAAAGATTTGCATTGCAGAACTGCGTAACACTTTGTTGGCACGAAATTCGACATTCTCGAAGGAAAATAAAAAGAAAAAACTTTGTTGTTTGCACTACGGACTTTGTATGAATACAACACAGATGTTTGCCCTCTAAAACCATTCAAGATATTAAAGTCATCAACCATTTGTTAAAGATACGCCATCTGCTATGAATCTTGCATTTTTAAGTTTTACATCCTTTAAAATTTTTGCTATTGTCTCTGATTATACATATTTGATATTTTTCAATTAATTTATTTGTATTAAACTGACTGAGTTATTTGAAATAATTTAATTTATTTGTATTGGAAAATGTAATTTATATGGTAATTTCAGTTTTTAATTACAAAAAAAAAGGAACAACAAATTTCAAAAATATGCAAATGTTTGCATGAAAGCATTGTGTGTAAATTCTTTAAATATTATTGTAATAAAGGGTCTATTAAAATTAGGAGTAAATTTTGAAAATTCTTTTAAACACTTGAAAAACAATTTACGAAGCACAAATAGGGCTTAATTGATACTCTTTTCCTCATATAACCCGGCAAATATTAATTAATCGAAATAATTGACGAATCTTCAGTATTTAAAGTAGTCCTCCTCTTATAACAAAAAGAGTGTTCTTTGTTAAATTATTTTGATCACATAATTTAGATCAGAAATAGAACAATTCAGGCAAATGGTGGCTAATTTTAAGTCGAGTCAGAACCAGTGTTGCCACGGGAAAAATAAAAAGTTACATATTTCCTTCAATTGAAGTTTTTGATATTTTAATTAGGCTTAAGTTCATCAAATTTAATTTTCATTATATTTCGATCTACCAATACCATTGGTTAAAGATTGATGTTTGACTATAGACTGGCAAGCGCAGCAGTGGCGCAAACGGTATCTTTGTTTATCAGTTGTATGCAATTTACGGCATCTGATATTTTGCTTATAGAGTTGCACGTCATGCTGACGACTTTTGAATTTTACAATGTTTCACTTGTAAAGGCAGATCATTAGCGTACACGCAAAGAAAAAACATGGTTGTGGTAAACATATTCTAAGAGCAACATATTATGACAAGATTCATGATTGTAGTCAACATATTATGATTATTATTGAATCATATTATGACCAAATATATTCTTAATATTACATCATAATATTTTTCCCTTAATCCTAATTTGTTTTTATTGCATCATACTCGTATTATAATTTAATGTAATCATATTATTATCATGTTAATCATAATAATATGTAGATGAAATCTAAAACCAAAAAATATTTTTAATATATATTTATGCTTATTTACTTACTGGCAACCTTAACGTAAAACTGGTACAGATATTTCACATCATAATATGATGCAACTTTAAACATAATATTTTTAACATATTTTTGTCGTAGGTCGCAATTATTTATAAATTATATTATAGAATTTTCTTCTTTTTCTCTAAAATAACACAAAACAATGGCCAATATTTGCAAACAATATTAAAATTTTTTTAGCATTGATATTTTATTTTGTGACACTTAACAATTTTTTTTTTAATGTACCTACAATTTCTTTATTTTTTAATTTCTTTAAACTTGGTTGTTTTAATAAGTATTTTTTTTTAATTGCTTAACCACTGAATAACAAATAGTTCGATAGGCATATGTAACACAAACGACACAACTGATGCAAAATTATTTTACAAATTGCGATAACAAAATATTATTAGAGTAGAGATATTTTGTTTGAATCCTTCTTATATTATGAGTACACGTATAGAAAGTTATCATAATATGGCTATTAAATATCATTACATGGTTTTGAGGAATATAATATGTCTACAAAGTTATCATTATTTAGTTGTTATAAAAATGATTATTTTTCAGTGAATCATGCTTTAATTTATAATTGCGATAAACATTGACATGTCTACAGTAACTATAATGTTGTTGATATTAAATAAAAATAACAATATTTTTTGTACGACAACAATATTTTGTTACAATAAACATAGTATAGTTGCCGTAACCATGCCAAGCCATATTTTTTTCTCTGCGTGTATATAGAATACAATAGTGGCCCAAGCAGTGAATCCTGTGGCACGCCTCTGAGCATTAAGCAACTTTCAGAGACATTTGTTTCGTGGGATACACTTAAATATCTGGCACTTAGATATGACGCTAACAATTTTAATGCTGTTGATGAGAAATTGCACATGTGCTTTAATTTTAGACAGAGAATGGAATGATGTACTGTCTCAAAGGCTTTGGAATGATCATGCATTATAAGGAATGATATCATTTGACATAGTGTTTGCATACAGGTAGTGGCTTATATGCGAGTGAATAATTTCTTACACACTTCTGACAGATAAGGCAAAATTTAAATTGGTCTGTAGCTCTTATCAGATTTCAAGATCGGTATAATTTTAGCATGCTTCCATTCAGACGGCAACGTAGACGTTGTGATGATCATGTTGAAAATGAGTTAAGTGGGTTGGTGTGTTAGGAAGAGTAAGCTTGATAAACTTGGGATGCAATCCATGATTAGTAGAAATATAAGTATAAGTATAAGAAATAATGAATCATGATTCAACTCTACTCACATTTGTAGTACTTATTGCAGATATTTGATGTTCGCCCTTTAAAATACTATAAACATAAGTTGTTAAGGACACCACAAATCATGTGTAAATGGTACGCTATCTGTTAAGAATCCCACATGTTTTACACATGTGTTACATTCAATAATATTAAATAACCTCTATATTTATTGTGGTGCAGATTATAAAAAAAAAAATTAACATTTCTGAAGAAGAATTTTTTTCCTGATATTTATCATTTATTCTACTTGGTTCTATAAAAGATAAACTAACGCAACAACCTCGAAGTACTACTGTGCACTTCAAACGGATTTATAAAAAAAATTAGTTTAGTTTATTTATTTTATCAAAATAAGAACAATATTAATTGTTAAAAACACCTCGTCTTACAAAAACCCTTTCAATTAATTTGTAATAAATACATATTTAAAGATATTTAATTTTATCTAGGTAATAGTTAAATAAAAAGCAGGCACCAGGTATTTAAAACAAAAAAGTTAATATTTGCAGTAAAAATCAACAGCAAGTCAAGCTTCCGTTTCATTAAACACACTCCACATACATACATTAATATAAATTGTGTATTTAATAAATTTTAAAGCCAACAACTACCGACTGCAACTGCAAGTTGTGATAAATTACAGCACTTTACAGCCAACCACATACACAAAAACAAAAAAAGTAATAGCAACAGCAACATTTTAATCATAATGCTTTTGTCTGGCCATCCGTATGCCAGTCGGTCCGTTTTGGGCTCCACACATCACATCATCATCATCGGCGGCAAAAGTAGCAGCAACAGCAACATCATTTGTATACAATTTATTTAAAATCCATGCTCTACGAAGTGTAACCAATGCTCCCCGGTAATGATTGTTGTTTTGCCTGCTGCTGTTTTATATTTATTTGTGTTGAAGTTGTATGTATAATATTAAATTAATGATGTTAGCGGGGAGAGTGATGATTATGATCATCATCATAATCACAATAATAGTTGTAATAAATTTTGATGACGCTGATGATATCCGTCAGTTACGCGACACTACATCTCGTTGCGTTTAATTATTTCATTAATGCAGTTTTATATTTTCTTAATAACAAAAACAACAACAAATAATCATAAAATCATAAAACATTAAAAGAGATTATTTTAAAATATACCTGCTATTAAATGTTCAGCTTTTTCCATAATAAAGTTTTATGTTTCTGAACATCTTGCGTTTTTTTTATGAAAATAATTTCTAAAAAACATCTTGAGCATTTTCTTTTAAATTTCCTTAAATTTGCTTGCAAAAGTTTTCTTTAAGCTTTTTCATTTTCATTCGGGTCAATGTTTGACTGATTAATACAGAAAATCAAATTGGTATTGTTTCACCTTTAATGACATCCCAGCGGGAAAAAGAAGGAATACGGAGGCCTTCTAGAAGGCATCTGTACCCCTTCTTTTGGATGTACAAGGCCTGCTCGTTCCATTCCATACTCATATCTTTTTTCCACACGTTGTCATTGCGGGGAAGGCCTTCCGTTTTCCGTTCTTTCTCCAGAGCTTTTGAAAGGCATTCAAATAAATGCCTCTTAGAAGGCTTTACAGAGAATGACTGTCAGAAGGCCTTAGAATAAAGGTTATCTTGAAGGGTTTTTAAGAAAGGTATGTTAAAAGGCCTTTCAATTAATGGCTCTTGAAAGGCCTTTCAGACCATCCTTGTAAAAATGCATTTGATTAAAGATCACATTGAAGGGTTTTTAATAAAGAAGTCCTGCAGAGTTTAGTGTTTTATAAGTTTAGTTTAGTATACATATGTATAAATTTATTAACAGAATTACATATACTGTAATTACTATATAAACAAAAAATATAAAATTAATTAAAAAATAATAAATATATACATAACTAGAGTAACCCTGCCCGCGTTGCTGGACAATACAATAACATACGTTTACGTCTTTGGATTAAAAATTAAATTTTCTAGCCTTGGTTGTCGAATGGCAATAACGCACCAATTTTATGGTACACCTGACCCTGAATCTTTAATTAATATTAAACAAATTGGTTAGAATTTTCGTATAAATGAAAACAGATATAAATATCTGAGTTGAAACCCACATTATTAATGATTTAAATTTTAACTGAAGGATTACACATCAACAATTAAAAAATGTCAATGCTCGCACTGTAAACTTAAATGACAATCAATAAACACACAGAAATTAAATAAGTCAAATGACGCGAGCAAGCAGAGCCTTATTCCGACAAAATGTAATTCTCATAAGGAAAAAAATACATTTTATATAGAGAAAACACACCATCATAAAAGTGCGCGTATAACGCATACTCGTAGAAATTTTTCGAGGATTTTTTTTTATAAACCATCAGTGAAAGTAGACCTTTCCAACGCATGTACACGTTTGAAAATCGGTTGAGTGGTTCTCGAGGTATAAAATGACGAACATAGGACAACTTATTTTTATATATGTGACGCGCAAAATAGAAAGGGAACTAAGAGTTTTGTTGGTATTGGTCTCATTTGAAAGCGACACATCTCATGACGTCAGGAACGTGTTGATCAACCTTGAAAACGCGAGTAGGTCGTCCCTACCTCTGGTTTTGTGTAGTTGGTTTTTACTGTTCCCTTTACCTTACTGGTCACTTTCTCTATGCGCTGTCACATATATAGATTAATACATACTACATAACATTTTCTTTATTTAGCACAAGACTTATCTTCTTTAATGAACAAAACTCAACTAAAATGATTTACATTATGGTTTTCATTTGGTATTTAAATATGTACTCGTATGTATGTATGTATCTTTGTTTTTGTAAAGGGATCTGAATTCTTTTGCTTTTGCTTGTGCAAAAAACAAAACAAAAAATGTTACTCCTTCTATTCTCACTTCTCAAAGAAGCGAGTGTGAAAGGTGTATCTTATCTTTTGTACCAAAGAGCCGAGGCCTTTTATGAGACATTCTTTAAGGTGCCCGTAGACGACATGTTTTTTACAGCTGACTTGTAAACTTTTCAAGTCATATGTAATTGTGAATGTCTGTCAAAATTGCTATTTTACAGAAGGTTAATAACATTTGGTCACAAACGTACATGTAATTTGCTTCTGACATTGTCTATGTTTTTTCTCTGTAGTTATGGAATAAACCAAAGTAGTTCTTGGTTTCAAAATTGCGTGCTCCCGCCACATAAATTTTTTTTTGCGCCGTAAAAAAGTTCAGCTATCTAAACATTTTTTTTTTTCTTTAAATTCGAATATACCAATTTAGGATATTATAATGATGCGTTTTTATTTATATATGTACATTATTTCTATTCAATGGTGAAATTATTATACATATATCGGTATTGTAAAATATTAACTTAAGCCGGCTAATGATTCCGTCAACAATGCACCGCCGCTGCGGGTTTCTTCCCGGCATAGATTTCTGACACTGCTGATGTCAGATGGTTTGTCAGAAGAATATAGAGCACGCTCTAATTGAAATTTTGTAAGATGACTTTGCGTCTGACTTTTGCAGATGCAATGTTTTAAAGGTAACACACGACATGTATGTATTTTGACAAGTCATATGTAAAAAACATGTCGTGTACATGCAACTTTAGCAGTTAGATAATAATAGTAATTGAATAAAAAAAAATTTTAAGAAAAAGCCTGAGATAAGAAGGAAGTTTTCCCGCTGTGATGCTTTAATTGTTTAAAGTGTTTGTTTGTATTTTTTAGAAGGTAAACATTATTATTGAGAACTTCACGTAGTCTACTGGAAATAATCTAGAGGTTTCAAATCCATGACCTTAGAGGTCAACTAATCGCCAAAATGCCAAGTAGCGTCATCCTGTTAAAATTAAATGTCGCCCGGATCGGTGTCATAACGACCTCCATTGACCGTAAAGCGAGCTCCGGTTTCATTTTAGAAGAAATAAAGTCATATGGCCGCGCCAAACGGTGAAATTTTCTGGACTTATTGAATTTGTTGTGGATTGGTCTAAGCCCTTGAGTGGTTAAGTTCGTAACTAAGAAGGACTGGATAAGATTGTTAACTGTGTTTGTTTTACAAAAAAAGGTTGTTGAAGTGAATAATTGTGTGTTTATTAATATTTAATTTGCAGTAAAAAGATCTCAAGGGAATAATTCTAAAGGGAATAATTCAACGAGCGTTTTTAAGAGGCAAAAACGATATATAAAAAATGTTTCTTATAGAGACAATAATTAAATTTTAATAATTTTTGCATGACTTCAAAATAGTTTTGATTTGAATTCTTACACTTCCAAAGCGGGCCTTAAAATTTTATATTAACCATATATTAATTATAAAAAAAATTAATAATTATGTACATCTTTATCTTTGTTTAGTTTTCCTTTCTTTTAAACAGAAATGACCTTTAAACTTTAATAATGGGTGAATCAAGTAGAGATACTTTTTTCAATAGCCTTTTTTTACAGATCACGTGTGAGTCGTCTCATGCTGTCATGCTATTTTTGTTTAGTATTGTGAGGAATGTGTTTCGTGCACTTCGCTCAACTTATGGTCAACATAATCGGCCTACCGTGCGTACTATTCGCAACACCATCACCCATTTTGAGACCCACACCCAGAGAAAAAATATGTTTAAAAATGGTCACCTCCAACAAAACTATTTTAAAAGAAAAATTTAAAACATATTATGTTTAATTTAATCATACTTTTTTCACCGACAAACATATTATGGTTAAATTTGTCCTCCATCAAGAAGTTCAACCATATTATGGTTGCCTCCAAACATGTTTTGGTTAATAATAACTAAAATATGTTTAACACTTATAATAGCTTGGTTGGTTTTCAACCATAGTCTGTTGCTCTTGGAAAAGAGGAAAATACTTTTGTTAATTAAAAAACAAATTATTGTCATATTTAACCAAAACATGTTTAAAGACAACCATAATATGGTTGTGGCTCCTTGATGGAGGGTCAATTTAACAATAATATGGTTGTCGGTGACAATAATATGGTTAAATTAAACATATGTTGAACAATTTTCATTAAAAATAGTTTTGTTGGAGGTAACCATTTTTAAACATATTTTTTCTCTGCGTGCAGCGTTCATTATTGGATAATATTCGACCGAATAGACCTCGTCCAGCTCGCTGTGAAGAAAATATAGCGGCCGTAGCTGAGAGTGTACACGAAGACCGTGGAGAGTCGATTCGGCGCCGTTCGCAGCAACTCGGACTGACGTATGGAACGACTTGGCGCTCCACTTTACGTCGGGATCTTAAATTGAAAGCGTACAAAATACAGCTTGTGCAACAACTAAATCCGCTCGACCTTCCCAAGCGAAATCGCTTCGCTCTTTGGGCTCTTGAAAAGTTCCAAGAAAATCCGACGTTTTCGAGGCAAATTTTGTTCAGCGATTAGGCCCATTTCTGGCTCAATGGGTATGTAAACAAACAAAATGCCGCATTTGGGACAAAGAGCAACCTGAAGAGATTCAAGAACTGTCACTTCATCCAGAAAAAACAACGGTTTAATGTGGTTTGTGGGCCGGTGGAACTATCGGTCCATATTTCTTTAAAAATGATGCCGGTGCGAACGTAACCGTCAATGGCGACCGTTATCGTGCCATGACAACCGACTATTTGATGCCTGAAATTGAAGCTCGTGACCTCGGCGACATTTCGTTTCAGCAAGACGGATCCACTTCCCACACATCGCATCAATCAATGGATTTATTGAGAGAACACTTCGGTGAACACATAATTTCACGTAATTTCACGCCGGTCGATTGGCCATATCACACCGTTAGACTTTTTCCTGTGGGGATATGTAAAGTCTAAAGTTTATGCGGACAAACCCGCTTCGATTCAGGCCTTACCAGATACCAGTCGAAATGCTGGAACGAGTCATCGAAAATTGGACTCAACGGATGGACCATCTGCGACGTAACAACGGCCAACATTTGATAGACATAATCTTCAAAAAATAAATGCCAAAGAATGTTCTTTCAAATGATAATAAGCATTCCCTATTAAATTTGAATTTTCTGTGTTTTTTTTTTTTCTTTAAAAAGTAGGGAACCTCGAAATGGATCACGCGTTATTATACTTTAATTGTTAATTTTTTTTTTTTTTTTTTTTTGGTTTAAAGTAAATTTTTTAATGGTTTATACTTATAAAAGTTTTCAAGACTTTTGTAGTTTTCTTTTTTTAACTAATTTTCTTTACGGTTAAAAAGGCTTTTCAACTTGTAGTTTCATTGGTGATGGTTTTTTTGGTGGATTAATACCCAAATGTTACACAACTTTTGTTGTCATTTTAAGCCCGTTGACAGTTGTAATACACAAGTTAAGCAAACAGTTTACGAAATAAACCCAAAAAAATACAATAGATTTTCGTACAACAAAAGACATGTTACAGTGATTAATCATGCATTAAAATTTTATTGTTTTAAAGGCCTTTTAAGTCCCCACAATTACAATAAAATAAAATAAGAGAAAAAAAACTTTCAATTTAAATATGCGCTGACATTTAAGAAATATTATGTATGTATATTAATTTTAATTTAGATTGAGAGCTTGAGATATTTTTTAAGAAACTAGTTCAATATTATGTGTTATTTTTATTTCGTAATACAGTGTCTCACATAAGTTCATGAATTTAGTACTTTTAAACATTTGTGGTCTTTAAATAACATTTTAGACTCTTAAATGGGGTTAATTAAATAAAAAAGTAGCAAAAGACTCATGCTGTTAAAAAAGGGAACAAAAAATACGCCAACCCACAAACAATCTAACTTTCATATCTACATAAATACTGGCTTAACCCGGTGCGTTTCGCTTCTCCCCATTAAAATAAAATTACCAATATTTGTAAAAACTGATCTGGTGTATTGATAACGAAGCAAATTTAGATACTTCCACTATTATCTTTTCCAGATATTTAGATATTTGTATTGTCCTTGTATGGTAGGTTACACTTCACCGTTCTTTAAATATACTTTAATGTATATTGTCTTTGTGTGGGAGATGCCACGACCAGTTGACAGTTTTCAAATACTTATAGCCCATGTTTTTGGTTAATTTTTAATTGGATAATTATGAATTTACTGTGAAAATCGGTTAAGTAGTTTAGGAGTATATATACGGAACAAATACAATCAAAAGCGCATTTTCATTTTTATATACATATGTGTAAATACAGTGGAGGATACCCAGCGTATGATACTACGCCCCCCTCATTTTCCTACTTTTGAAAAATTCATAGTTTATCGGGCATGTTATAGAAATCGAAATGACGTGGATTTGAAATCGAACGAGATTTTAATTTCAAGTTTTTACAAACTGACTGTAGTTTTTTTCCGTATTTAAGAGTTGTTCTTGTCTTGTGCAAGTAGTTAGTACTTAAAGAGTAAAGCATTTAAAAAGGAATATTTTTATGGACTTTCTTTACAGGCTCCTTTTCAAATTTTGTTCGATATTTTAGCCACTTGATTTCGCTTTATAGAACATGCCCGTATATCGCACTTGTTCAAAAATAGTGTATTAACTAACATTTTTATTTCTTCACTTTTTTGAAAAAAATTGATATATTCATGTCTACCCGCTGTAAAAATATCATGTTATTTTCTCTACTTTTTGGTAGAAGCGGTTGGTTTAAAAATTTGTTTTCATATGCCTGTAATGTAAAAATTGTTTTGCTTCTACTGAAATTTTTTAATTTTGAGTTAATACAGTATTGTTGAAAGTTTCATAAAAATCAGTTAGATTTTTTTTTTTTTTTTTTTTTTTTTTTTTGAAAGGCATAAATTGCAATTCCTCCCCTCGTGGCCCATATAAATACGAACTCATCAATGTTTTAAATTTCATTAAAATCGATTAGATTATTTCGGAGGGGCGGTAGAGGAGACCTTTCCAAGGCATGTATTCCCAGCGGTAAAACTCAGACGACTTTCTTTCTTCAGTCCTTATAAAAGGCCTGCCTAGAATTTTTTTGATTCAATTACTATTCAGATCTAACTGATAAAGAAGGCACATAAAAGATAAGAAACACATTCCACACTCGCTTCTATGAGAAGGGAGAAGAGAAGGAGTAGCATTTTTTGTTTTTTTTTTTCAACGCAAAAGTAAAAGAATTATTTTTTTATCAAGTTGCCATTCTTATATACCTGCCAAAGAAGTGAGTGCGGAAGGCCTATCCCGCAATGATAACGTGTGTAAAAAAGATATGAGTATGGAATGGAGCGAGCAGGCCTTGTTCATCCAAAAGAAGGAGTACAGAGGCCTTCTAGAAGGCATTCTTACTCCTTCTTTTTCCCGCTGGGTTGCTTTGTATATACTTATAAAAAGACGAAGTTAGGACAGCTTATTTTTATATATATTTCGTTTTCACTTTGAAGTGTAGTATACTAAATTATTAATAAACTAGCTGTTAAGCCTGACCCCGCCAGGAAGGAATAGGCCCGCGTGCCGCCCATAGATCGAAAATCAAAAATCTGACTTCGTTACGATCTTCCGCAAAGAAAGTGCCAAATTTCAGATTCCTTTGTCATCAGATGGCTTCAGAAAGTTGCAGAAAGAGAATAGGACATGCATGCAAACATCCGGACATACTAAGAAATTATATATTATATAGATTAATTTAATTGATTAATGAAGTTTATTTAAAAATAAGTTGTCGTTATAATAAGTTATATTAAATTATCGCAAATCATTTTAAAGCTTGCCACGATAAAAATATCGTAAGCCACTACAAAGACCCCAACAGAAATAAATCTATTAAAAATCTTACCAAAATCTTTGGTAGATTTGAATGTCTGCTGTAAATAGTTTTCTCCTAGTCTGAATATACGTTCATAAATTTCAGATTTATCAGGCCTATTCTGAAAATCACATTTTATCAAAGTGATTTGAAATCACAAGAAAAGTGTTCTGGGCATATTATTTTGTAATTTCAAAACGCTCAGCTACGTAAATAATTTTTTTAAATCACTTTGTTATTTTTGCGACTATTGTAAGATGACCTTCATAAAAAAATCACTTAAATAAAATATTCAATGAGTGTTTTATTAATTGTTTATGCAATAAGCTGTTTTATTTACAACAAATCATTTAAAATTGAGAAAATTCGACGACACTACAAAAATTATATTTTCTTTTTCGAGTTCTGTTGTGATTTCAAACTTGTTTCTTCAGCTGAATTAAAGATCGCTAATTTGCTAACAGCAGCATGATAGCAAAGTCTTACATTAATTAAAAATCGTAAAAGCTGTAAAGAATCACAGGAAAAAATCGCTTTTATCGCGAGCATGGCTGAAATTCGCGAAAAATTGCAAACTTGTTACCAAATCTCAAAATTTATTTGAATTTGAAAGTTATGAAGAACATGTAAATCAATTGAATAGATAATCATCAATTCAAAAGCAAATTTCGATCTACCAAAGTGATATACCATTTGGTTTAAGGATTGATGTTTGACTATTGACGTCATCCGGATTCAATAGCCGAGTAAGTAAAACGGCAAACCCCACTGACGAGATTGTGTGGTTACAATCGAAACTAGTCTGGGCAACCTGTCCGTGAAAGCCTGGGTTGAAATCTCAGTGCAGTCAAGAATGAAAAATTATCAATAAAATTTTAATTGATTTCATGTTGTAAAATTCCTGTCTTCATAAAAATAATTTAATGAAAATTAAATTCAATGAACTTAAGCCTAATTAAAAAAATCGAAATTTGGATTAAAAACCATTAACAGTTCAATAAAATAACCACAATACTATTCTAAATGCACTAAAAAAAAAAAACAAAATGTCTTAAAATTTATCAAACAATTTATGGCTTGTTGATTAAAAGTCCCTAAAACTATCAGAAATGGCAAATATTCGGTAAAAAATGCTAAATTAGTGGAAATTCGCAAAAATTTGCTGACAGCGACAGCATGATAACAGAGTCTAAGAATCAAATAACTTACAGGAACAAATCGCTTCTATCGCGAACATGGCTAAAATTTGGGAAAAATTGTAAAATTTGAAAGAAACCCTTAAACTAATTTGAGATCTAATCCAAATTTTTACTATTTAATTAGGCTTAAGTTCATTAAATTTAATTTTCATTAAATTATTTTTATGAAGAAAGGAATTTTTACAACATGGAAGATTAATTAAAATTGTTATTGATAATTTTCATTCTTGACTGACCTGGGATTCGAAGCCAGGCTGGCTGGTGTGTGATTCGAACCCAGGCGGCTGGTTACCCTGACATGTTTCGACCTCAACCACTAGGTCTTCTCAAAGGGATTTGCCGTCTTACACTCGCAGCCATCGATGACTGCTGACGTCAGTAGTCAAACATCAATCCTTAAACCAAATTGTATTTTAACCTTTTTTGGTAGATCGAAATTTGCTTATTGAATGATTATTCATTTTTAATTGATCTCACATGTTTTTCCTTTACTTCTGTTTTTTCCGTACTTTTGTCAAGAATTCTTCTTGACAGAATTCTTCTTCTCTACTTTTTGGTAGAAGCGGTTGGTTTAAAAATTTGTTTTCATATGCCTGTAATGTAAAAATTGTTTTGCTTCTACTGAAATTTTTTAATTTTGAGTTAATACAGTATTGTTGAAAGTTTCATAAAAATCAGTTAGATTTTTTTTTTTTTTTTTTTTTTTTTTTTTGAAAGGCATAAATTGCAATTCCTCCCCTCGTGGCCCATATAAATACGAACTCATCAATGTTTTAAATTTCATTAAAATCGATTAGATTATTTCGGAGGGGCGGTAGAGGAGACCTTTCCAAGGCATGTATTCCCAGCGGTAAAACTCAGACGACTTTCTTTCTTCAGTCCTTATAAAAGGCCTGCCTAGAATTTTTTTGATTCAATTACTATTCAGATCTAACTGATAAAGAAGGCACATAAAAGATAAGAAACACATTCCACACTCGCTTCTATGAGAAGGGAGAAGAGAAGGAGTAGCATTTTTTGTTTTTTTTTTTCAACGCAAAAGTAAAAGAATTATTTTTTTATCAAGTTGCCATTCTTATATACCTGCCAAAGAAGTGAGTGCGGAAGGCCTATCCCGCAATGATAACGTGTGTAAAAAAGATATGATTATGGAATGGAGCGAGCAGGCCTTGTTCATCCAAAAGAAGGAGTACAGAGGCCTTCTAGAAGGCATTCTTACTCCTTCTTTTTCCCGCTGGGTTGCTTTGTATATACTTATAAAAAGACGAAGTTAGGACAGCTTATTTTTATATATATTTCGTTTTCACTTTGAAGTGTAGTATACTAAATTATTAATAAACTAGCTGTTAAGCCTGACCCCGCCAGGAAGGAATAGGCCCGCGTGCCGCCCATAGATCGAAAATCAAAAATCTGACTTCGTTACGATCTTCCGCAAAGAAAGTGCCAAATTTCAGATTCCTTTGTCATCAGATGGCTTCAGAAAGTTGCAGAAAGAGAATAGGACATGCATGCAAACATCCGGACATACTAAGAAATTATATATTATATAGATTAATTTAATTGATTAATGAAGTTTATTTAAAAATAAGTTGTCGTTATAATAAGTTATATTAAATTATCGCAAATCATTTTAAAGCTTGCCACGATAAAAATATCGTAAGCCACTACAAAGACCCCAACAGAAATAAATCTATTAAAAATCTTACCAAAATCTTTGGTAGATTTGAATGTCTGCTGTAAATAGTTTTCTCCTAGTCTGAATATACGTTCATAAATTTCAGATTTATCAGGCCTATTCTGAAAATCACATTTTATCAAAGTGATTTGAAATCACAAGAAAAGTGTTCTGGGCATATTATTTTGTAATTTCAAAACGCTCAGCTACGTAAATAATTTTTTTAAATCACTTTGTTATTTTTGCGACTATTGTAAGATGACCTTCATAAAAAAATCACTTAAATAAAATATTCAATGAGTGTTTTATTAATTGTTTATGCAATAAGCTGTTTTATTTACAACAAATCATTTAAAATTGAGAAAATTCGACGACACTACAAAAATTATATTTTCTTTTTCGAGTTCTGTTGTGATTTCAAACTTGTTTCTTCAGCTGAATTAAAGATCGCTAATTTGCTAACAGCAGCATGATAGCAAAGTCTTACATTAATTAAAAATCGTAAAAGCTGTAAAGAATCACAGGAAAAAATCGCTTTTATCGCGAGCATGGCTGAAATTCGCGAAAAATTGCAAACTTGTTACCAAATCTCAAAATTTATTTGAATTTGAAAGTTATGAAGAACATGTAAATCAATTGAATAGATAATCATCAATTCAAAAGCAAATTTCGATCTACCAAAGTGATATACCATTTGGTTTAAGGATTGATGTTTGACTATTGACGTCATCCGGATTCAATAGCCGAGTAAGTAAAACGGCAAACCCCACTGACGAGATTGTGTGGTTACAATCGAAACTAGTCTGGGCAACCTGTCCGTGAAAGCCTGGGTTGAAATCTCAGTGCAGTCAAGAATGAAAAATTATCAATAAAATTTTAATTGATTTCATGTTGTAAAATTCCTGTCTTCATAAAAATAATTTAATGAAAATTAAATTCAATGAACTTAAGCCTAATTAAAAAAATCGAAATTTGGATTAAAAACCATTAACAGTTCAATAAAATAACCACAATACTATTCTAAATGCACTAAAAAAAAAAAACAAAATGTCTTAAAATTTATCAAACAATTTATGGCTTGTTGATTAAAAGTCCCTAAAACTATCAGAAATGGCAAATATTCGGTAAAAAATGCTAAATTAGTGGAAATTCGCAAAAATTTGCTGACAGCGACAGCATGATAACAGAGTCTAAGAATCAAATAACTTACAGGAACAAATCGCTTCTATCGCGAACATGGCTAAAATTTGGGAAAAATTGTAAAATTTGAAAGAAACCCTTAAACTAATTTGAGATCTAATCCAAATTTTTACTATTTAATTAGGCTTAAGTTCATTAAATTTAATTTTCATTAAATTATTTTTATGAAGAAAGGAATTTTTACAACATGGAAGATTAATTAAAATTGTTATTGATAATTTTCATTCTTGACTGACCTGGGATTCGAAGCCAGGCTGGCTGGTGTGTGATTCGAACCCAGGCGGCTGGTTACCCTGACATGTTTCGACCTCAACCACTAGGTCTTCTCAAAGGGATTTGCCGTCTTACACTCGCAGCCATCGATGACTGCTGACGTCAGTAGTCAAACATCAATCCTTAAACCAAATTGTATTTTAACCTTTTTTGGTAGATCGAAATTTGCTTATTGAATGATTATTCATTTTTAATTGATCTCACATGTTTTTCCTTTACTTCTGTTTTTTCCGTACTTTTGTCAAGAATTCTTCTTGAAGTCCAAAGTACATTTTTTGTTTATCATGTTTTTTGTCTTTCTTTTTTCTTGTTGACATTTTTCAGCACAACTTGAAGGACAAATGAACACATAGAGCTTGTGCCTTAGCTTTAACAATAATTAGTATTGTGGTTATTTTGTTGAACTATTCATGGTTTTTAATCCAAATTTTTACTATTTAATTAGGCTTAAGTTCATTAAATTTAATTTTCATTAAATTATTTTTATGAAGAAAGGAATTTTTACAACATGGAAGATTAATTAAAATTGTTATTGATAATTTTCATTCTTGACTGACCTGGGATTCGAAGCCAGGCTGGCTGGTGTGTGATTCGAACCCAGGCGGCTGGTTACCCTGACATGTTTCGACCTCAACCACTAGGTCTTCTCAAAGGGATTTGCCGTCTTACACTCGCAGCCATCGATGACTGCTGACGTCAGTAGTCAAACATCAATCCTTAAACCAAATTGTATTTTAACCTTTTTTGGTAGATCGAACTTTGCTTATTGAATGATTATCCATTTTTAATTGATCTCACATGTTTTTCCTTTACTTCTGTTTTTTCCGTACTTTTGTCAAGAATTCTTCTTGAAGTCCAAAGTACATTTTTTGTTTATCATGTTTTTTGTCTTTCTTTTTTCTTGTTGACATTTTTCAGCACAACTTGAAGGACAAATGAACACATAGAGCTTGTGCCTTAGCTTTAACAATAATTAGTATTGTGGTTATTTTGTTGAACTATTCATGGTTTTTAATCCAAATTTTTACTATTTAATTAGGCTTAAGTTCATTAAATTTAATTTTCATTAAATTATTTTTATGAAGAAAGGAATTTTTACAACATGGAAGATTAATTAAAATTGTTATTGATAATTTTCATTCTTGACTGACCTGGGATTCGAAGCCAGGCTGGCTGGTGTGTGATTCGAACCCAGGCGGCTGGTTACCCTGACATGTTTCGACCTCAACCACTAGGTCTTCTCAAAGGGATTTGCCGTCTTACACTCGCAGCCATCGATGACTGCTGACGTCAGTAGTCAAACATCAATCCTTAAACCAAATTGTATTTTAACCTTTTTTGGTAGATCGAAATTTGCTTATTGAATGATTATCCATTTTTAATTGATCTCACATGTTTTTCCTTTACTTCTGTTTTTTCCGTACTTTTGTCAAGAATTCTTCTTGAAGTCCAAAGTACATTTTTTGTTTATCATGTTTTTTGTCTTTCTTTTTTCTTGTTGACATTTTTCAGCACAACTTGAAGGACAAATGAACACATAGAGCTTGTGCCTTAGCTTTAACAATAATTAGTATTGTGGTTATTTTGTTGAACTATTCATGGATTTTAATCCAAATTTTTACTATTTAATTAGGCTTAAGTTCATTAAATTTAATTTTCATTAAATTATTTTTATGAAGAAAGGAATTTTTACAACATGGAAGATTAATTAAAATTGTTATTGATAATTTTCATTTTTGACTGACCTGGGATTCGAAGCCAGGCTGGCTGGTGTGTGATTCGAACCCAGGCGGCTGGTTACCCTGACATGTTTCGACCTCAACCACTAGGTCTTCTCAAAGGGATTTGCCGTCTTACACTTTACATTTGAGATCGCTAAATCGGTTAAAAAAACAAATTTCCGGAAAATAACATATAAAGCGTTACAAAATTAGCTATTATTTTGTAGAACAAACTTTTTGTCAGGTATTAAAAACAGGGCATTCCACTTGTGTTTGCTTGTGCTTTCGATAATTGAAAATTACACCGAAAAAAACAAAAACGGTGTGATTTACAGAACACCACAAAATCACACTTTTGATTTTAAAAGCACATGTGATTTGAAATCGCGTGATTTTCAGAACAGACATGCAAGCTGCATTTTTCAAAATTTACACATTGTGCGTTGATTTAAGTTGCATCAATCGGGATTGTTATTAAAAATGTTCTGGAAATCGGGATTTTGCCAATCCCAAATTTGATCGCTATTAAAAATATTTAATTTTCTTAAACGCACTTCATGATTTTATTAGTTTAGAAGCAATTCAGCTATATATTAAACCTTTTCCGCTTACAATCGATTTTCTTTATTTTAGGAATAAATTTCACATTTGCGATACGAATTTAATTCATACCATTTTTTTTTTGTTTATGAATACACCTACTTCCAATAAATATACTTAAAATTAATGTGACGCAATATATTAATGACTACTCCAAATTATGTACTTTAAGTATAAATTTCCACATGGCTGCCTTTTTAAAGCAAAAATTAGCTAAATTAAAAATACTAAAAAACAATATCAGTTAATTTACAAATAAAATTTAAGGAAACAATTAAGAAGCAAGAATTTAAATAAAAACCATAAATAATTCAAGGCTGAAGAAGTCTTCAGTACCATTTAAAATAATTTTAAAATAAGAAAAGTAATTTTCTTTAATACAGAAAAAGTCCCCCTCTTTCGTTTTCCTTTTCTTTTCTTTAAAAAAAAAAGATTAAAATATTTACTTGCAACAAAAAAATTAAATTGAAACTTTAACAACATTTATTTCATCTTATTGGCAACACTTTACGATGTGCCCCAGTAATTTTGTTGCTCCAATAAGTTGTAAATAAAAGCCAACAACAATAAAAACGACAACGAAAACAACAACAACAACCACAACTAAACTATATAAACACATTTACAATTCAATTGTGTTGTGGAAACAAACAACAATAAAAAAATCAAGTCAGTTAAAGTAATTCTGCAATTGATACCGGATGGTCCAACCTAAATGCGGGGGACGAAGGGTAAAGTTTGTCAGCATCTAACTTTAATCATGGTGATGCTACCATTTTCGGAAAGCGAGTTAGCTATAAGAAAAATAAAAAAAAACGTAGGGTATTTTAGCTGAGGAATAATTGAGCAAAAATTACATTTTTTTATTATTTAGTACCAAAATACAGTTTTTCCCGTTGGTTCACATTCTGCAAATCTTAGCTGAATATATGTAGTGAAAGTGCCTTAATTTTGGACATAACGGTAAATCGCGAAAAGTCGATCTTAGTGTAGATTTTGATTCAGCGTCACTAAGAACCTTAAAAACAACATTCAGTTCTCAATCAACAAAAAACTTGTTCATGGCGAATTCGCCATGATTTTTTATCAAGCGCCCATACAAATGGGCAACCGGAATAAGGATTTTGGCGCAATAGCGCTCAAACCGTATCATCCTAATGGAGCAACTCATATATTTCTTTAATAACATTAAATACCGAATACAGCACTTTTACATGTTAACACTAATATTTTAAACGTTGTATAATAGTTTTAATTTTATTCTCCTTAACAGTGTCAACATTTTACTTGCATGAGTACTTTGCTACCATTTCACACACACCCTAATTATTGAATATATAAAAATGTTTTTTTCTGAATTTTATTGGAAGTTGCTCGTATTAAGCACGCATGCCTAGTTTAAGCGTTGTTATAACTTTAATGATCGACTTTTAAAAAAGTACCAAATAGCAATCGGCCGATTTCTATTTGCAACAAGATGAACTTGCAATTTATTTAAATATTTATAATATGAGAAGATTTTGAAGGCCAACATTTTATCCGTTCTGCCCCCTTAAGTGTTCTAAAAATATTTTGTCTAAAAAGGTACTTATCAACATTTTCTTTGAAGATTTTTCTTAATAAACCTTTTTTAAATCTTAAGTATTTATTTTTTTTTTAATAAGAATCAAAAACTTTATGGAGCCTTAAGGCTCAGTTAGCCGAACGTTGCTGTACCGTATTTATACTGTATCAATCAGCTGTTCGCTTTTTGGTATATGAAAAGCAATGCAAAAGCTTACCGAAATGTAATGTACCGTAGTTGTAACGTTTTATTCTGTATAAAATAGAATTTCATACCGTTATTACGCGCCAATTGTAAAACAGTGATGGGCTGCTTCTATGTTAAATTGAATGTGGGTATTTTCGCTTTATTTTTTTTTTTTTTTTTTTTTGGTATATAAATATCTTTAACTGGTTACAAACCATTGTTTTGTCTATACACATTTACAATATAATACATGTAAATGTATATGTGGATGCTAAAATACATATTTGTTTATTGTAAATCTATAATATAAATATCAGATAAAAAATTATTATTGTTTTTTTACATACACTAAATACTGTTTTAATACCATAAAAATCACTTGGTACTTTTTCTGCACAGCGGTCACCATTTACACCTTCTGATTTATCATCACTGTGTGTTGTTTTATGTATACTATTGATTTTTGTTAATGGATGTTTATGCATGTGAAAAACTTATGACACGATTTAAGATGTTCTATAAGTGCACCATCGTGCTAGTAGTCCGATACAGTAAGTTACGGGTACAGCAACGTTCGCCTAACTCAGCCTTTAAACCGCTATTAAGGAATTCACTTTCATAGAATGTGCCTTTTATTGAACATCCCTGATCGAATTGCATCTAAAAACTGAATTAAAGATGTGCAAAATGTAATTTAAACTTAAAAACGATTTATTGAAGTTTACAGAGCAACCGAGAGGAAAAGACATAAAGTAGGGTGAAGTTAGTACTGTGAAAAACTCAATTTATTAACGTTCAAAGACGACCATAAAATAGCAACTGTAACAGCAACTACAACTGCAATGGCAGCGACGCACAGTGGGAGAAATGGCCAATCTGGTGTCACTTTGTTAACATCTTTGAAAAAGTCACAAATATTAGATGTAATATTTTGTAAGCAAAATTAATTATTATTAAAAGATATTTTATCGTCATATATAAAACAGAAAAAATATTTCTACCAACAATGTAAAAATCGCACTGGTTCCTCTAAACAGAGTCAACTCAAAATTTTAAATATTCACTTTTACATATAAAAAGAAAACAGTTTTTTGTATCTACTAAAAATTTATAAATTTTTAGTTAACCCCCTTTAGAGGAACGAGTGCGATATGTAAGTATGTATGTCCGTTACAGACTCTCAAACGATCAAACCGATGTCCTCCGTTTTATTAGAAAGGCATTTTTGTGAAGATGGTTTTAGACTACATATTATTTCAAAACTAGGATTACGAGGGGAGTTAGAGGGCAAATTCTGCTTTTGCGAAACAATCTAACTGATTTTAATAATATTTAAAACCATAGTATAATAAGTACCAGGTATGTTCATTAGGGAGAGTTGTCATTATTTGCCCATGTAATGTCAAACAACGAAATATACTCATTTATAAAAATTCAAATTTTAACATATTTTGCACTTTTTGGATATTGCAAACTAACTTTTTTATATAAAACTATATTTTATTCAATATATTGCTTAATTAAAATTGATTTTTGGTTAAAATTTGGTATCACAAAATTTGTATATTAAGAAATTTTTAAAAAAAAAATTTTTTACGAGTGTTTGATTTTTGACGCTTTTAAAATTTTTTTTTTTCTTATTTTCTTTTGTTTGACGTTATATGTGTGTTAAAATTGAGAACAAAATTTCTAATGACTATACCCTATACTTATTCTACCATGATCTGAAACATACGCAATGTATTTTTTTGAAAATAGGACTTCGAGGGGAGAAAAGCATAGCGTGCTCCGCTAGTTAACTATATTTTAAAATTTTTTAAGTTGGTTTATTTTTATTTTAAGGCTTGCATAAAAATAAAAAAACTAACAAATCCTAGGAATAGTTTTATGTTTTCTTTTTTAATCAAATGAGCTAATTTGTTACGCTATACGAGAGAATGCTAAGAAGATAATTTAGAGGCCGGGCTTTCAGAAATACTGCTGTCAGAAAATACAATCACATCTAAAAGAAGCTGCCTGATCTCATCATCTATTTGTATGTGCTTTTTGGAATACGTCGGAGTGTATACGCGAAAAGCCTATACGTTTACTGCGTGCACACAAGCCATTGTGCGCAGAATTGAACTAAATATTTTTGTTAGTTCCAATTTAACGCATATTACTGTAGAGTATAATTTTCACTTGTCTATGCGTTAACTTATATAGTTTCTTTATTGATTTTGATTTTAATGATATTGTTCTTCGCTATATTTAGAGCAGTGGTGCCTGAAGACACACAATCACAATAATGTGCATGTGTTAGAAGAAGCAAAATACGAAGTTAAAATTTTAAGTAATTTAAAATAATTGCTTAGCAAGAGCCTACTTCAACGATATCTGAATGGCAACTAAGTGGATTCGCTTTGTTGAAACTAGTGAGTATAGGAATATGATTGGGCGTCACTGATTTAAAACGACCATTTAGATAAGAAAATACATGATTTTCAACCACAGTGGGTCACTGTGCCATATTATATTAAACAAGTTAGAGTGCAATATTCGGCTGTACCGAATCTTTGATACCCTCCACATTTAAAATATTTAAGGAGTGGGCTTTATATGATATCCATATATTATTAATTAATCTTTGTAAAAACAGACGTCAGCATTAAAATTGGTTGCGGCTTAGACCTTTATTAAATTATTGACCGACAATCGGATCGTTTTATGCTTTTCTTTTAAGAAATTTGAAAGATATTCCTCTAGCTGGAGTGGAATATCATGATTTGTAATAGTTTAAGCCGAAATGAAATGATTTTCAGTAGTTGAAGTTATATGGACCAATTATCCCCAAATTCTGTAGAGTGATTTTTTGGTATTAAAAAACATAAATAAGAATAAATTTCGATACAGCAGGGAAACTAGTTTTGGCGCGTACAGCGAATTTCAGAAGGGTGCTAAACATGGGATTTAAGATAAACTTAATAAATTTACTAGTGTGATTTTTAATCCTATAAAACTTTTAAGTACCAAATTGTATTATGATAGCATTATTTATTGCTGCTTTAAGCGTACTAAACTCTTTTCCGGGAGAAGGGTTTATATGGAGCCTTTGGTAAATTATGTACCGATCTTCACGAAATTCAACATTTTCAGTCATATAAAATTAATTTGTGCAAAATCTTATATCATTCAATGCATTATTCCGCCATTTAAATTAGTTTTTGTAGCAAAACTATAAATTTTTTATGGCGGTGGTTTCACATTTTGATTCATAGCTCTGATCTTACTGAACCAATTTTGCTGGATTTCAATCTGCTAAGGATAACTACAAGCAATTGGACACCAAGTTTGTTCTGTTATTTTAAGTCTTTCGAAAGTGAGCGTGTTTTCAACAGACGGACAGACAGACATGGCTAAGTCCATTTAGAATTACTCAGGAGCCACAATATATATACTTTATGGAGTCTTAGATGTATAATAAAAAAATTTCACACGGAATGTTTAACTTAGTATACCCTCATTCATCACTAGTGGTGGTGGAGGGTATAAAAATTATATATATCGTCGGTTGATAATTTATATGTCGTATGTGGATTTTTTGCGGTTTTTGAGTTAAGATCGATTCCTTAGGTTTTCCGAACTGATCTTTCATTTGGCTTCGGGTTTCGAGATATGGAGTGTTGAGTTTGTCGTATGTGGTATTTGCGGAAGCAATTTTCAAATTAAATGTCGTATGTAACTGCCACATACGACAAATTTCCATATAAAATGACCAAAAAATTAATTTATTATTTAAATGTCGTATGTGGATTTTAAAAGAGCTCAAACTTCAAACTCAATTTACTCGAAACTATCGGAATCCACATACGACAATTAAATTATCAGCCGACGATATATATATGATTTTATAGAGTTAATAAATTTGCACTGCTAAAAAGCGCGAAAATAAATTATGCACTTGCCATATGTTTTGTTTGAAAGATCACCGCTCTGCGAATATTGAGACCAAAGCAAACAAGAAAAACCAAAGATCCGTTAGTTTCTAATTTACCAAAAAAAAAAAAAAACAAAACAAAACAAGATTCGCAAGATTCTAAATTTTAAAATTTCGCTGAAACGCCGCTAAATTAATCATTTTTCCTACTGTGCGGCGCGCTGCGGCGGTAGAAAACAACTTGAACGCCAACATGTGTTATAGTTCCCAGAGTTTTAGTTCAGTTTAAATGAACTACAAACTTAAAAAATAGTATCTAAATAAAAAATGTATCCAAGAAATGCATGATGTGCTAATATAAAACGATAAGAGTTGATTCCCCTTTGAAAAATAAAAGAAACTTAAATGACTTGTTATGGTTGTAAGCAAAAAAAAGTTTAAGAAGATAAAAAGAATGAAATAACAAAAGGAATGGGGGCCTATTGAATAAAATACCTTAGCAGATGATGGTGATGTGATGTCGTAAAAAATACTGTTGGCTGTCTGATAAGACACACTTACACCTGGAATGAAACACTTTAAATTGCGTTTGAAGTCGATGTACGAAGTGTTTGGGTATACGGCTTGTTGATCTTTAGTTTCAGGAAATGATTAACATCATTAACGACATCAACGGTGAATTAAAATGTTTCAACATTTTTATTCATTTCAATTTGCAAAGGCAAACAAATTTATTTAAAAATTTTCAAAAAACATTTACCTCGTCGTGTAACAAAGTGTTTTATGATTTTAATTTTCACTCATATTGCCAGCAGTTGAATATGTGAAAACCTTTTATCGATTTTTTTATATATAGTATTTGTATTAGTACTTTGTAGATAAATTTTACAAAAATAAAGAGGAAGGATAGACATGAATTTATGTATATTATGTTTGTGGCAATAAGGAAAAAGTGCTTAAGTCTATATTTTAAGTTTTGTAGGAAAGCCATTTTAAACTTTGATGGTTATTTTTGAAAATATATTTTTATTCCTATAAAATCATCACTTCTCATCGGTTATAGGTTTTTAAGTTTATATTCCTAAATACTCCGATCATGACCGATCGACGATTTACTTAAGTTGTTATTCCGAATTTTATGGCACATTGAAAAGATAAGCAAAAAGTAATTTTGCTATAAATTCCTAAAAAATCTTTCAAAATAATTAAAACTTTTCCCGTGGGTACTTTTGAATATGGAGGTGCCATAAACTTAAATATAGCTACAGTCCACTTTAGCACTTTTTCCTTTTTGTCACAGATGTTATGCAATCTAGCAAAAATTACTATATGTCTTACTTTAATTCTTCAAAAAATTACATGCAAAAGGTTTTCAAGAGATTCACCCTCTTGCCGTCTATTTTCTGTAAATCTGCTAAATCGTACACAATTAAACTATCAACTAAAATATTAACTTATTCACCATGTTTTTGGCAGGCATATTCATGTTTATTTTTGCATATTTTTTTTTAATTTTGAGCTTTTTTACTGGTATGTTTTAAAACGGTTTGTGCATATAAAAACTTGCCCTTGTTTTAATAAATACATGAAAATTGATGACCTAGATAAAGAAAAACCCACAACTCAAATATTTTTCAATATGGTCACCTCCAACAAAACTACGAACTTCCCTCGTAGTTATATGAAATGCAATACTGCTCCCATCAAGTACCACCTGTTAATAGACTACTGTCCAGTTTTGATCAAGTTTCGTCATTTACTTTGCGTTTAACAGCTGTTTAAAACAAACAACCTCGTGGATTTTTTTTAAAAATGGAAAAAAATGGATTTCGAGTGATCATTAAACATTATTTTTTGCGAAAAAAAAAACCGTCAATCAAACCAAGGAAAAGCTTGATAAATACTATGGGGACTCTGCACCATCGATTTCAATGGTAAAAAGGTGGTTTACTGACTTTCGTTGTGGTCGCACAAGTACAAATGACGCTGAACGTTCGGCCAATTGAAGTTATCGTGTGACAACTTCAAAGGATTGTTTGGAGTTGTTTAACCGCAATTCGAATGAGTTTTTGCGGCGTTTTGTAACTGTGTATGAAACATGGATCCATTACAACACTCCGGAGACCAAGCAGTAGTCTAAACATTGGGTTTCTCCGGGTGTACCGGCTCCAAAGAAGGCCAAGGTAAGTTTGTCGGCCAATAAAATGATGACAACAGTTTTTTGGGATGCACGCGGGATAATCCACATCGATTACCTTCAAAAGGGAAAAACAATAAACGGCGAATATTATGCCTACTTATTGGACCGATTAAAAAAGGATTTAAAATAAAATGATCCCATATGGCCAAGAGAAAAGGTATTTTTCATCAAGATAATGCACGGGTGCACACGTGTGCAGTCTCAATGCCAAAATTACATGAATTGGCCTACGAATTGGTACCTCATCCGCCATATTCTCCGGATTTAGCCCCCAGTAGTCACTTCCGAACCTAAAGAAATGGCTCGGAAGTAGTCACATAGTCCAACGATGAAATAGACCTCGAAAAATCCAATTTTTGGAAGGGATACACAAATTGGAGAAACGTTGAACTAAGTGCAGTAGTCTATTAACAGGTGGTACTTGATGGGAACAGTGTTGCATTTCATATAACTACGAGGGAAGTTCGAAAAGTGACGGACTTATTGATCTGCCCTCGTATGTTTAACGAAAAAAAGGATAAATTTAACCATAATATGGTTGCCGGTGACATGGCTAAATTAGCAATAACATGTTAAAAATTTTTCTTTAAAAATAGTGTTGTTGGAGGTGACTATATTAAAAAATATTTTTTCTCTGGGTTGTAAGTAATTGGTGGAACTATATTTCTGCATAAAACTTTGCATAAAGTTACGTGCGTTTCGGCAGACAATGTCACTCAGAACAATAAGATTACGTCGACAGTCTGCGTATTATTATCGAACAGTCCGTAGAGTAGCGCTCACCATTATAAATAAAATTTATTGATTTTGAAAAGGCTTTTGACACCCTTTCGCATTCCTCAATTTGGAGCGCGATTCCTTTTAAATGCACACCTGAAAAAATCGACTTGATCAATGCCCTATTCACGACTGCAAGTTGTCGCGTTTGTCACAATGGAAATATAAGCCGCTTAATAAATATTAAAAACGGTGTTAGACAAGGCCGTGTGTTCTCTCCACTTATATTCAATAATGTTCTATAGAATTTATTCGCATCACCTTGGTTTTGGCTATATTTATCTTTATGCCGGATTTTGCTCCTTCGTTTTGAACAAACTTAAAATTTGCTGCCATGTCATTGTAGTTGTGGGATGATGTCATCATCGTAATCGAGATCCTCCAACCTTATATTAAATCCCCACGATATCCTCATTCCTCTCGGGTTGGTCTTGCCATAATACCTTCTAAGACTACGTTAAAAATTAAAGGTGACAGTACGCAACCTTGTCTAACCCCTGAGCCAACAGCGAATCATTCACTAACGCAACCCTCGTGCAGTACAGGGCAGTTAACATTTTCCTAAAGGAGCTTCAATAATAGATAAAATCTTAATGGGCGTACCTTTGCATAGAAGTGCATTCTAATATAGCTGGATGCAAAAGTGTCGAATGCCTTCTCGAAAGCTATAAAATACGCGAAATACTGACCGAATAATACAAAAAATGGTCTAAGTTATGCACATGAGATGTGTATGTCATATATATACAGTGACTCTCATTAAAATTTGGTTTTTTCATTTGAGTTATTAAAAGTCTACAAAACTAATATAAAATAAAAAAATAACGGGGGTATTATTTGTTTTATTGATAAGATATATTAAGAGATCAAAAAAAGTTATTTTAGAATTCTGAATATTGAACAAACAATATTAATAATTACCAAAACAAAAAAACCTAAATAATTCGCACTTCATAAATATTCGTTTTTTGTAGCACGTATGACATTATTGTTTCATCCAAATGTTCCCATAAATTTTCAATGGGATTCATGTCTGCGGATCGAGCAGGCGTATTAATCAGTTTTGGGAAATTATAAAGCAACCACTCACGGACAACGTGGGCTTTATGTTTACGGTCGTTGTCCTGATACAATTTTTTACTGCAGATTTTTAAAAATTGTCTCTTTAAATGTGCAAATAAACATCCTTGTTTTAAATGCTTTCGATAAGTACCAGTTTCTCAAACTCATTCGCTGATAAACAGCCCCACACCATTACACTTCATTCACCACGCTTAACTGTTGGAGTAATCTTCGTTCCTTTCAACTCCTCATTTGGCTTCCACCACATCATAAGTCTTCCATGACTTTAAAATAAGTTAAATTTGCTTTCATCCAGAAAAATGACGTCTTCCCACCAATTTACATCTTTTTTATATGCTCCTTAGTAATTTTAACCGATGATTTCTGTTTTTAAATACACGAAAGGGTTTTTTCGGGCAATACGAACGTTGTACCATTCTTTCTTAATTGTGCTACGTATTGTTGCCTACTGTCTTTCCTTAAGCATGGATTAACCTTGATTTTTCTAACAATACGGCGCTCTTCCGTCTTGGTTAGTTTTTTTGGCTGTCCAGTTTGTTTTTTAAAATCAATTCGGTCGCCGTTTGTATATCTTCGGATAATGCCACTGACAGTATTTGGCTTCATATTCAATATTTAAGCAATATTTTTTCCTTTTTTGTAATGAAAAATCACTAATTTTCTTTGTTCTAGAGCAGTATTTTTTCCTTTACGACCCGTCGCGTCTTATATAAAAAAAAACTTGAGAATAACAATGATTATTCAGCTAACTTTATTTGTTTGATGCTAATTAATGTGTGTTTCCCCATTTTACAAATAATTTATTAATAAAAACCAATAAGTGAAAAGTGAGCTCAGAATATACATATATATTTAAGTAAAAAAATTAACATTAACAAGATGTCATTATATTTATTAAGAATTTTCGGATTTCAGAAACTGATATATAAAAACCGAATATTAATGAGAGCCACTGTACATATTTATGTATATATCTTCAAAACTAGAGCTGGCTGGGGAAAACAAATGGCTGTGGGAAAAATCGCCCAAAGAAAAATGGCCCAAAAAAAGAAATGAAAAATCGCCCAAATGAAGAATCGCCCAACAGAACATGAAAAATGACCCAAAAAGTTATATATGAAATTTTGCCCAAATGAAACGAAAAAGGGCCCAAAAAAAAATGAAAAATTACCCAAAAAGCAAAAACGAATTTTTTCCCGGTGGCATGTTATAACGTCCAGTCTCATAGTGTCCATGGACGTTATGACACTCCAAAAAGTGTCATAGTGTCCATGGACACTGCGCTAACTAAAGCTTCTCTGCACAGCCGGCCTTCGGCCGGTCGCAAGGATTTTCTCCTCTATGGTATAACAAACACCGGCTTCGCTAACTAAAGCTTCTCTGCATAGTCGGCTTACGTTTGGAAACAAGGCAGATTTTAGAAGCTTTACTTAGCGAAGCCGGTGTTTGTTATACCATAGAGGAGAAAATCCTTGCGCCCGGCCAAAGGCCGGCTGTGCAGAGAAGCTTTAGTAAGCGAAGCCGGTGTTTGTTATACCATAGAGGAGAAAATCAAAAAAATGGGCCATATTTCATACAACATTTTTGAAAAACGAAAAATCACCCAACAATAACGAAAAATAGCCCAAAAATTTTAGGTCACTTTTCATATGAATTTAGGCCCAATTTTACATGGAATTTTTTTGGGCGATTTTTCATTTCTTTTTTTGGGCCATTTTTCTTTGGGCGATTTTTCCCACAGCCAAAACAAATGCCGCTATATCATAAGCAGACGAAAATACATACAGATCTGCTTTTTTCAGAAAATTTAAAAAATATCCATTTTGTTGTGCTGTGTTATTTATAAAATATTGAGGTGTTAACTTGACTCTACCGTGAATTAATTTTCCTAAAGTGTTAGTAAGTAAAATTAATAAATTTTAATTAATGTTATTGTCAAACCAACAAAAGAAAAAGAAAAATATTTGGAAACCGGATTTACAAAATCTTAAAAATTACATTTCATTAAAAAAAAAACAATCAATAATTTCCACAATGATTTTTATTTATGATTCTTTTGTTTGACAGATATGTATTTCTTTCTTTCATTTATTTTTTAGACACTTCACTTGTATTGTAATAAAATATGAAGAAATGTGTTGTATGAATGAATATTAAAAATCATTTTGTTAATTCAAAATATCATTATTTGTTGTCAAATATTTACAGAGTTTAATTAAAAAATTATTAATAGTTATTTAGACATGTTTACGACATAATTTACAAACTGATTTGAAATTTGGTTCTTTGGAAGCCGTTACTATTTAGAATAAACTAGAATTGAACTACAACTAAACAAACAACTAAATCAGTCAATAATATTTTACTATAATAATCGATCAGTTAATGGCTGTTTTTGGTAAATTACAAAGGTAGACATTTTAACACGTTTTAAAAGTTTTTTTAACCATTCGACCTGATTCTTATGTTATTTTTATGCTGTAGTCGAATATGAATTCAGTTTTCTCCCATCACGTCACATTTTTTAGATAATGGTCCATTTGTGTTTTTTGCCCCATACTTCTCTTTCAGCCACCATCCAGAGTCAAGTGCTGGTTCAATTTAAATTATTTATAATTATTATTTGAATGGCTACTAAATAACGCGGTTACTAAATAGTGGTTAATTGGCTTTGAGTGGATATAAAATGCCGAAATTATAGTGGATTAAATCTAAGATTTTATGAAAAATTCAACGTTTTTCACCAACTATTGTCTCTTCCGAAGATGTTTTTACCACAACTAATAAAAAAATTTATAGTTTCATAATTTTATTCTTTATTCCATTTGATAGCAAACATTTTTATCTATACTAAAGAGATAAAAACTTAAAATCCTAAAATAATCTTTAATATATTTCTTAGAATTTTACTAAAATTATTTTTCCTAAATGAAAAATTTTTGCTTTGAGCTTCGAAAATTGTTCTAAATTTTTCATTTATAACTTAAAATATTGATACATATTATTTTTTATATTTTCAGGATTGCAATATTTGCACTTACAATCAAGTTAACGAATCAAATGGCGATGCAGACCAATTAAATTCTAATTATCATGATGCAACAAAATCAACAACAGTCACTGATTACAATAATCACTTTCACAATTCCCATCATATGTTGCATAGGATACCAACATCAAATATTCACAGCAATCAACTGCAGCAGCAACAACAACAACAGCTGCAACAACAACATCAGATGTCATCATATGAAATTTTAAATGACAATACGACAAATGTGGAAGCTGTTATATTACAAAATCAAGTGGACACTCTACAATGGCAATTAAAACAGGTAATGTGAGCATACAAATAAAAAAGATAATTATTATTTAGATTAGAATTAGAAGTAGAGAAAATGTTGCACAGGTTTTTTTTATTTATTTTTATGCGAGCAACAAGAAACAGAAAAAGATCAAGAAAAAACAAAAGATTTAAGCAACAAACTTGTTCTCTATTACAAATTAATGAAGGAACACAAATGGCTTAATTTTTAAACAAATATTATATGTTAAGTAGGTCTCCCTTTATATAACCAAAAACAAAAATAAATATTATGCTGAAAATTATTCTCGGAAATTTTTAGTCAGCATTTAAAAATTTTTGCCACTTAGAAATTCCTTAATTTGTATACCCACATCGCAGTAGGGAAGAGGTTTGTGCAGATGTGTGGAACACATAAAAATATTGGTTCTTTACCCACCTTTAAGTTTAACAATCGACTCAAAATCGCTTTCTCGATCGATCTAACATTGTCTAGCTGGTTGCTGTACAGTGCGCCAAGTACAGGTCGCAATTTTAAAGATAGTTTGATGAAATTTGGTACATATATTTCATAATAACCGAAGCCTATTAAAAATTGTGAGAATCGGTCCATAATTTCACATGTCCCCCATAAAAACTTATTTTTGGAATTTAGTTTTTGTGCCCATAAACCAACTTGTTATGTTGATATTTGGATTAAATTTGGTCCAAAAATATCTTATTGCAATATAAATCGTCATACAAATTGTTTTTTCAAATCAGGCCATATTTAAACATATCTCCCAAAAAAATATCGCAAGATGGTGCAACTTCACACATAGCTCAGGCGGTTCTGGCCGAATTACGCATACAATTTCCCAACAGGCCCATTTCAAGAAACTCAACCTTCCATGGTTTTTTTTATAAACCTTAGCCTCATATACGAGTAATAATTTGGTTATTTCGGGCTAATGATGGGTCCCAGATTTGGTATACTCTCTAAAATATGTCTGTATTTATTGTAGTGTAGGCTATAAAACGGTCGGGCTTGACTAACAATACTTTCTTACCTGTTTTATTATAATTTTATTACCTTTTTGTAACAAAAATAAAGAACTTATAATTGGCTTCAGTTAAATTGTGTCAAATTAGGGTCATCATTACAGCTTATTTAAATAAATAAATAATTTAAATAAAATAGATAAATTTCCATATATTATTTTTTAGTAGTGATCGCTGTTTCTATTTCTTGAGAAAAGTATGGAATTTTGTTAGTGATCACTGATTTTCACCCTTTTCGCTCTAGGACCTTTAGTTTACAAAATAAATGAAATTCCATGGTTTCATGTAAAAAATTTGATTTTTTTTAAGAAAAATATCGAATTTTTTTAGTAATCAGAGTTTTAAGCCCTTTCGCTGTATGACCTCTAGTTTAAAAAATAAATGCAATTTTATATTTTCATATAAAAAATGAATTTTTTTGATAGTGATAACAGAATTTCATACTTTTCGTTCTAGGACCTTTAGTTTACAAAATATATGCAATTTTAAGTATTTATATAAAGAATTTAATATTTTGACAGACTATCGATTTTTGGTAGTGATCACAGATTTTCATTCTTTTCGCTCTAGGCCCTTTAGCTTACAAAATATATGGAATTTTATGTTGTCTTATAAAAAATTGAATTTTTGACAGAATTATCGAATTTTAGTAGTAATCACAGAATTTTATCCTTTTCGCTCTAGGACCTTTATTTAAAAAAATAAATACAAATTTATGTTGAGTTTATTAGAAAAAATCTCTCATACAAAATATCAATAAAAAATATCGAAATAGGATTGAATCAGTAAAAACTATTAAAAAAAAACATCAGAATTTTATTATCTTTTATCTTCTAGCATAAGTAACTTTCTTATTAACTTAAACGACCATTAACCATTTGAATTTGAAAAAAAGTCTACAATTGCCTTTTTCCAAATCTTTTAAAAAATTTTAGTAACTTAATTCTCTTTATTTATATTTTATACAAATTAATTTGTTTCTAAAATAATTTTAAATTCAAACTTTAAAAGAACTTTATTTCGTAAACTAAAGGTCATAAGGCGAAAATTATGTAATTACTTTTTTTTAAAAAATTGAAAAGATATATCACAATCGAAAAAATTCGAATTTATTTCGAAAACTGAGGGTCTTGGAGCGAAAAGGATTTCTCGATTTTTTTTATATGAAAACATGAAATTGTTAACTAAAAAATAGTAAATTTAAGGTCATAGAACAAAAAAAAAAAAAAAAAAGATGAAAATATGTGATCACTATCAAAAATATTTAATTTTACACAAACTGTACACTAATCTCTTGTAAGTAATCAATTGTTGGTACTTTGTTGGTAATACCGTAAACCATACAAATATATCTATCTGAAATCATATTTCGTAAAAATATCCTAAATAGCTTTTTTTTTTAATATATTGTTTGTAGCCCCAAGTATTCTCTTTAAAATTACATACAAATAATTTTCGTATGTGCAGTAGTTTTTAAGATATTGAGAAACTAAACTCAACACATTCGGCTAATTCGGCGAAATTATGACATTTTGAATATGACGGAACTTTTGAAAAAAAAAAAATTTAAAAAACTTTTTTCGTTAATATATGTTCCTTAAAGGATGAAAAGAACCTTCACACCAAATTTCATTCAAATCGAAAGGGGTCGGGTCCCACTCTTGGTCGATTTGACATGGAATTACCCTATTATCTTTTTTATGTGGAGTTTTATAGAACGCAATTAAACTTTTTCATCACACTTTCCTGTAACAATCTAATGTTTCTTGCAAACTATTCGTATTTTACAATTATGGCAATAATTTCTTGTTTCTATGTCAAAGACATAAATTCTTGTATGTTGTTATTTTTCTTACACTATAAACACGGATGTAATTAGTCCACAAACAGAAAGACACACAGATACACGGTTCAAATTAACGTGACGTAAGAACCCAGCAAACATTTTTTTAACTAAACATTTCTATTTCTTACAATTTAGAAGAAAAAAAACTCGGGTCAAGTCCGATTTTTTAATAGATATAAGAGTTGCTTTAGTCTTAAATCTTACATTTTATTTATTGAATTAAAAGTAATTTTTGGGAGAGATTATATCGTTGGCCTCATGAAGAAAGACTCTCTCTTCTATTTAAATATTAATTTATGTTTAAAATTCGTTTTTCATGTCAAATAAAAATAAAATATATTTTTTAAAAAAACTAGATTTACATACATATATATGAATTGATAATTAAATAGAATAAGTGAAATGTTCAATAACAATATAAAGGATATCTAGTCGATGATGGCTTGATGTCAATAAAGTCATTTTTGAGAAATTGTCCTATATTGCAGCTATTGGTAAATTGTAGGCACCCGAACTCAATTTAGTGGATTTTTTATATTAACATTAAATATTCTCTTGGTAAATTATATTTCGTTACTAAAGATAGGTTCACACGTGGCAAATATTTGACGAAATAAACATAACCAGACGGCAAACTAAAATATAATATCCTTAAATTCCAATATTTATTTTGATTATAATAACACATCTTAAAAAAACAGTTATTTGATTTGTCTTGCAGTATAATCAGTTTAAATTTTGTGACATTAAAGGCTAATAAATCAGTGACGGCCTAAGTTATAAAAAATAAACCCTTTATTGACATGCTTTATTTTTTATAACTTAGGCCGTGAGTGTTTAAACACTGGTTTAGTTGAACTAAACTTAAATTTATATGTAGCATAAACTCAACAGTTGTAAATCAGTGTGCCATGTATTATATGTAGTTTAAAAAGTAACATGTGGCAGCACTACGATAAATGTTGACAAATTCATATGGTTTGTATTGGTAGTTTAAACGCCCAATTTTATGCGTTTAAAGATGGTTTATATGTTTTCTGATTTATAGATTTGTTGGCTTGAACACATTTTAAACCAAAAAAGAGAGTTTTACTTGCTATGATTTATTAGCCCTAAGACCATCTTTAATCTAATTAACCATCAACCAAGGTTGTGGTTATGCTTATTTTGTAAAATATTTAATAAGTGTGACCGTGGCTTTACGTTTTCACTTATATGTTTGTGTGGGCTATAAAGATTTTTAAGATGGGCCAACTTTGGGCCTATCTAGACGAAATTAGGTGAAATTATTTATATTTACATAAAAGTTATTACTGACCAATTTTGTTCTAAATATATTCTTACATATTATGCGGGCTTAGTTTATTGTGATTATATTTATCTGGTTTAGGTAAAACCATGGACAAATTTTCATGACTTTTAATAACCTTTGACCTTTAAGTATATTCTTCAGTAAGTTTCTCGCAAGTAAAAACGTCACACTGAAATATTATTATACATGTTTAGGAGTATTGTGCGTTTGTGTAACACATACACATATTGATCCAAGACACACCAATTAGTATACCGATCAACTCAGAATGACTTTCTGAATCGTTCAAACGATGTTTATCCGGCTGGCTGGCTGTTAATGTAAAACTTGTGGGCAAAGTTTGGCGATATCTTAACCCTTCGTCTTTCTCAAGAGTCTGACCAGACCTTTTTAAATGCGTTTTTAATGGAAAATCCAAACATGTGTAAGACGAAGGGTTAATGAAATATGGTACATAGGTTTAAATTGTCACAACGACCAAGTCCATTGAAAATGTTTACAATCGGTTTAGAATTTCGCATAGCCCTCGTACAAGTTTCTTTCCGGAAATAGAGTATTTTTTGTGTCCATAAACCATCTTATTATAATGGTTTTTATATTAAATTTTGTACAAACCTTTTTTATTGCAATCTAAATTATCTTACCAATTTTTATTGCCTCTGTTCATAGTTGACCATAACAAATACCACTTACGGAAATAAGTGTTGTGCCGATAGGACCAGAATTGAACATAAGTCCCATATAAACCCCCTTCCTTAAATCACTTAAAGACGAAAAAACCTCATATAACTCGATATTCAGCACAAAGATCCTTTATGTGAATCCTAACCTTATAGCATACATTTAAGCTGGCAGATCCATGATTGCCCGTGGGTCTCAAATATGATACACTCTCGAAAATTTGTCTTTTAATACTGTGGCGTAGGGTATCATATGGCAAGGTTTGACCGACTTTACTTTCTTGCTTGTTTTTATATGTACATATACTTAAAGTCTTTAAAATAATGTTTGTTGGGTAGCGATATCAAATTACGATACTCGAATTTCCATGTTTTAATTCTTATGTATAACGAATGAAATCTACAGTCCGTGTGTGTTCTAATAGCATGACCATATTTATGTTTTTCTCACGACTAATTTACTAATCATAATGGCTTTTTAAGGCACATTTCTTTTTTTTTCTTCTAAGAAATAAGAGAATAAAACAAAAGAAAAATTACCTTTAGGGTCTACAAACACATTTATTGTATCAATTGCCACATTTGGTGTAAATTTAGTACAAATTAATAGAATGAGATTGCCACATTAATTCAAAAGAAAAGCCAACATAATCATTACAATTGAAGTCATGTTTTACATGCGGTTAAAACTATTTGAAATACACAAAAAGCTTGTGTCATGATCTAGACGCTGATGTTGTTAGTTTTAGAATTTTTAGGTCTATAATAATATTAAATGTGAAATCTTTTGTAAAGTTAAATGCTTCAGCAGTTAAAATTGTTGGTTCTATTCAAAAAACGTTGGCTCTGTAGTATAGAAAACGTGGATACTTTCAGGTTTTTATTTTCAACAGCTAAATACCACATGAGCTAAAAACATTTGTTCTAGTTTTTTATGCAGTGACTTTAAACTAATTTGGAATATTTACGAAACTGGTTCTACCCTCCACTACTAGAAATGAATGAGGTTATACTAAGTTTGTCATATCGCCTGAAGCCTTTTTAATATTTATCTTAAATACCAAAATGGTTGTTTATTTGTGCCGATTCTTGTGTAATTCCAAGTTCATTTAGCTATGTCCTTCTGCCCTTATCAGCTTGGGATTGAAATCCAGCACAATCGGCTTAATAGAAAACGAGTGATGCACCGAAATGTGGAAAACCCTTCCTAAGAATTTTATATTTCTGAAACGTTATAAAAACAAACATAAATTGGTGGTGCAATTCCTTTTATATAACTTACACTATATTTCGTGAAGTTGAAAAAAAACGTCCCTTTTTGATTATTTCAAAATGTTGAGAAATCCAAGATTATTTTTTTGCCCGATTATTATAAAGCATTAACCCAGAAAATGTAAAAAGTTCGTTCCTTATCATTAAATGCGTCAGAACGCAATAAGTCGCAACAATAAATGTTAAGGATGTACGAAATTAAAGAAGTTTTAATTTGAAAAAGGCACGTTTTGTTAAAATAAAATATAAATACATAAGAACTTTTTGGTTTGCATATCAAAACGTTCTTTTTAACATTATACCCACCACGCAATAGTGAAGTGGGTATTATGCGTTTGTGCTGATGTTTGTAACACCTTAAAATATTGGTCCTAGAGCTAAAAAGATCATTTTAAGATCAAACTATTCTCTGAGAAGAAGATAAAAAATTATGCAGATAATATTTTTTCCAATAAATCTTAACCATATTAATGCAAAGACATCAAAAAACATTTTCTTAAAAAAATACAAAAAGGCACGTTTTGTTCTGCACCTCCTCAATTATTTTTGGATTATTCTGCTATTTGTTTATTCACGTCACCATTGAGATAAAAATGGCTCTCAGCGATCATTATTCGATTTGATCTTTGTATCTCTCTCTTTGTTCTGGGCTGAGTCTTTCCATCATACATATCCCAAGTTTTTCAAAGTTAATTCTAAAAAACCATAAAACGTAAACAAAAACTTGTAAAATCATAACGTTACTTATGCGCTACCCTGTACAAGGTCTGGTTTTGTAAAGATTGGTTTATTATTTATATAACCGATATAAAGCCCACTTCTGAAATATGCCTACTCTTGGCGGAGGGTATAACAAAATTCGGCACATATATCACTTTTACTTGTTTCTTAATACTTATACCCACGCCACAATAGTGGAGAGGGTAAAATGCATTTGTGCTGATGAGAGTAACACCTTAAAATATTGGTCTTATACCAACCTTAACGTATACCGATCGACTCAGAATCACTTTCTGAATTAACGCTGTCCATCCGGCTGGCAGGCTGGATGTCCTTGTAACCTTGTGCGCAAAATACAGGTCGCAATTTTGAAGATAATTTGATGGTATTTGGTGCATAGATTCTAGTTAGTACAATAACCAAGTCTATTGAAAATGGGGAAAATCGGGCCATAATTTCATATGGCCCCCATACAAGCTGCTTTTCGGAATAGGGTATTTGTGCCGAATATCAAAGCAATTTTGAAACATAAATCGATCCATATTTATATGGACACATAACCTATGCAGTTTTTAAAAAATAGGACTACGAGGGTAGATATGGGGCAATTTCTGCCTTTCCGAAACAATCTAACAGATTTCAGTTAAATTTAAAACATAGATAGATCCCTATTCATATAGCCACCTTTAGCTATGGATTTTTCAAAACTAGTTTCCAATTAGGTTCACTTGCAACATTTTTTTCTTATTTACTGTGGTGTATGGTATCATATGGTCGGGCTTGACCGACTATACTTTCTTACTTGTTTTAATTATACGGTGATTCAAAAGTAAAGAAAAATATGCAGGGGTTTTCATATAGCAATTCTGCTGGGAAAATAATTCTTTAATGAATTATTACTCCTAACCTCAATTCCGCTGCCATCCGAGATGGTCAAATAGTAAAGTACAAACTAGCACGTGTGTGCCGCAATTTTCGACTTAGACTCACTTTCTGAGTTGAATGGGAAACTTGTTATCCAGGTGCACGTGGCAATTAAATAATAATTTTATAAAAAAAAAAATTAAGTTTTTTCTTGCTTCAGCAAGTTTCCTTATTAAACAGATAAAAATCGATCAAAGATTTCAACTAGCGCCCATACAAATTATTCACTGCAATAGGCATGTGAAGGTGCTGCGAAATATGGCCTCAGAAGGCTTTTCCTTTATGGTATAGCGAACAATGGCATCGCTAACTAAAGCTTCACTACTTAGCCGGCCTTTGGCCACCCACAAGGATTTTCTCCTCTATGGAATAAAAATCACTGGCTTCGCTTACTAAAGCATCTTCTCTCCACTTTGGTATAAGTATTCGTGATTTTGATACTGGCGGCATGAAATAACCCCCCAACATATAACCCCCCGAAAAAATAATGATATAACCCCCCAATCGTTTGTGCAGAGAACAACATAAACAATTGTTGGTGGGTTATTTCATTTTGTTTGGGGTATTATTTAATTTTATTTTTTGGGACTATTTCATATGAAATGATTTTTTTTTTTTTGGGAGACTATTTCATATGAAATAATCCCCCAAAAAATCATCATGAAATAAAGCCCCAACTATTTTTGGGGGACTATTTCTTATTTAAATTTATAAGACACACCGGCTTCGTTAACTAAAGCTTGTCTGCGTATCCGTCCTTTAGTCGGGCACAATACCGATTTTAGGAGCCGATGCTTGTTATACCATAGAGGATATAATCTTTATGCACATTTCAGAAATTGGGGTATTAATTCACAAATAGATATTGGGAATTATTTCTATTCATAAGCTACTTTATTATATTCAACAATACAAGATAATAGTCTGGAATAGAACTATTACAAAAAGCTTTATAAAATACATAACTGAAATTTAATTCATAGAATAAATTCGAAAAATAAAAAATGTTGGGTATTAATTCACATAAAATAAGTCCCCAAAAATTAAGGTATTATTTAATTATTTGTTTGGGGCGTTATTTATTTTCGTTGCGGGCTTATTTCATGTTCAAAATTTGAGTTATATTGCATATGAATTAAGGCCCCACACTTTGGTGGGTTATTTCATTATAATTTGGCGGGGTTATTTCATGCCATTTTTAAGTTTTTGCATTAGATATTAGTAATAAAAATAGGCCCATAGTAAAAATTTAGATCATATTTTGAGCCATTTTCATTCCTTGATATTGGGGTCATTTTTTCATTTCACTTAACATGCAAAAATACCCCCCAACGAAAACATGAAAAACCCAAAAAAAAAAACAAAAAAATTGCGTATAGTTGTGTCTCATGTAAAATTTCGGGTCCATTCTTAATTTTCTTTTTGGGACCCTTTTTCTGGGGTCATTTTGCGCACCGCCGCATGTGAAGCTCGTGATCAAGCTACGGATTATAATTTTAATATAATTTAATGAAATTTGGTTTACAAGTTTTTTTTCCCCTAAAAATTTAAATTGGTAGATTTCTGTCCTTTATTTCGCCTTGCTGCCAAATCAAAAATGATCGCGATGTAGGCTTTAACCAGAATGAATGTATTTAAAGTTGACACTAGTAGTTTTCATATAAACATAAACGACTTTATATAATTTCCGTGACAGGTTGATTAGTCCACAATTGATTATAGCGTTCCTGGAAACTGCTTTAACTCGTACAGTTAAAAGTTTTATTATCAGACCAAGATATTAAATCTACTGCAGAAAATTCCTTTAATAAACATGAACTTAATACACCGACTAGGTGTAGAGTGGCGTTAGTTTGAGCTTAACCGAAATATTTTTTTTGTTTTTGCTAAACTCTAATTAGATTAAACTATTTAAGACGAATGCACTTCTAATTTTTAATAAATCTTATGTCGAAAATAATTCTTTTGATTTGCCAAAAAAAAACAATCGGATTTAAAGGACGTTCTTAATGTCCTTTTTGGCTTTTGCTCCATAATGGCGTTTATTAAAAAAAGTCAATGGATAATAACAGCCAACATATTTATTTAAAACTTAATAAAGTATATTTTACTTTAACAATCCTCTAATCGAAATTTTCCAAAAAAAAAGGAAACACGAGCAACAAATTTTTAACATCATTGCCAAAATATTTTAAGTAAGATCATGCCATAAATACTGTAATTACAAACATTTATACTCACATGTTTCTATATACATAACTATGAACAAACAATTTTATTTAGTTAGCATTTCTTTTATTTTGCTTAAAATTAATGGTTTCGTTTCTTATTTTATAAAATTTTTATACTCCTGCTTTGGTGTTAGTTACTGTGACAATAGCAATTATTTGCACCAACATAAATTCGTACGTTTGTTAAATACAACTGAGTACAAACAAACGTTCAATATGTTTGTACATTGTAAAAGTATTATATATTTATTATTTTGTTATTTTATTTGCTTAAACATTTTGACCACTTTTCTTGCCAAGAAACTGTTAATCGGTGTACTCTTCCATAACCTCCAAGCAATTCAAATAAGCAACAAACACAAAACACCAAACAACAGCAACAACAATAAATTTTATTTTGCTTTTTTGTACGTAACTAAAAAATTTCGGGCTTCTTTCTTTATGGCTTTTCCATCTTTAGATTTTGGTTAAATAATCCACATGGCATCGCCAACACACGGGTGATGTTACCACCGCCGTGCCGCCACCACTGCGATTACCTCGACAGCTGCCACAACCACTGCCACCATCATCATCATGGACGTCATCGTTATCATCTACATCACTACTGTGTTGTTTTCAAATGCCAAAAAGTTGTTTGGATACTACTTAATACCCTACCTATGATCATATGAAATTATAAGTTTTTTAGATATTCATAAAAAAAACCCTGATTCAATTTTTTATAATTGCTTCAGTGTTGAATCAAACAAGAATTTCAGAGCCACCCCGATCAAAAATCCTTTATTGGTTGTACTTTAAGCTCGCTTGAATATCAGAAAAAATAATATCTTAATTAAGGCCAGTGGTGCTCATTAGACAATAAAATTCAACCATACTGAATACAACGGGCCATCTAATTTTTTACAAAAAAAAAACAAAAAACAATTAGGTATACATATTTGACTTAAAAATCATAAAACAACGGTACCAAAAAATAGGACCAACGGACCGCTTAACAAGTTTTTAGAAGGTCCACAAAAGAAAATACCTGACCTTATTAAAATTTGAGGAGTTCCCTAACAAAATGCAACAATTCCACTTTTCAAAACGCAACAATTCCAAATTTTGTTTTCTAAACAACTAATTGCCAGACAAACTGATTTATTTAGAAATTGTTTTAGAGTTAATACCACAACAAGTCTTAAAACGAGTCATCGATCTGGCTATTATTAATTTTTTTAAGTGGAATTGTTGCGTTTTGTTGTGGATCTCCTGATTTACAAAATATCAAATATTCAGAACTAATTAACCCTTTACCTTTTGCACTTTTTGGTTACATAATTTGAAGCTGTATAAAAACATTTCAATATATTATCGATGGCAAAGCTTGACTTCAGTAAAAGTTTAAATTTTTTTTTTTCAAAATGGCTTTTAAAGATGCTGTAAATTTAAGCCTTTTAAGGGAAAAATATTTAAAATAATTTTTCGCATCCACTTTAGTTCAGAAAGGACATAAATTCTTTAATAGTATCACAAATTTTTTAATTGAAATGAATTTAAAAAAAAGTTTTTAAAAATTTGTTATTTTAAACTGATTACTGTCAACTTGTTAATGTTTTCTTAAAATATTTTTAAGCTAAAAATCAGTTTTAAATAAAAAAAAAATGGTCTGGTGTATTTTTTTGTATCCACCAATATATATATATATATATTTCCTATGGGGTCCGTGATGCAAATCCAGAAAATTTACATCTTAAATACCATTTTAAAATTGCAGACTCGTTTTTTATATTTTAAACAGATTCGTTGAAATCTTACTTGGATCCTTTCAAGTCATAATTCTATCAATTAAATAAGATAATTTTAAATCGAACTCCAGATGATACATTTTTCTGAAATTTTAGGGTTTTTTGAATTTAAATAGGATTCAAGAATATTATCGATAAAAGCATGAAGAACTGACAGCAGCTATATTGGACAAGAAGAGCACTAAGCACTGTCTTCATTAGAGGTGAAGTCCAGGTTGGTCATGGACTGTTTTGTATCTCTAAACGATCTGGGGAAGCACAACGAATTGAATTTGTGTTGGGTACCCGGCCATGAGGGCCATGTGGCAACGAAAGGGCTGACTGCTTAGCAAATAGGGGCGTTCGTCGCCCATTTATAGGCCCTGAGCCCTTCGTCGGCATCCCTGCCAGCCACATTGAAGGGATGTTGCAAACATGGCCTGAACGTGAATTCCTTAACACATGGACATCCATTTCTGGATGAAGGTAGTTCAAGAGATTTGTGTCTCTGTCCCGTAGCAGGGCAAGTAGGATACTTCCTCTTTAGAAGGGGGAACTTAGGCTTGTTGTGATACCATCAACATATAATGGGTAATGTTGGTACGAAGATATGCAGATTTTGTGAGGTTGATGACGAAACGTCGGAACGTCTCCTCTGCTGCAGTCCCGCTTTGGAGACTTCCATGCGGAAATTTTTCGGGGGGCAAATGTTGGGCCTAGCTGAAATCAACGATCTTTCACCGGGCAGGGTGATAGGCTTTATACGCAGCCTGAACCTGACATGGTGATATACACAGGCTGCACAAAAGATCCTCTGGAATGAAAATTTTTAAAAATTTTCATTTAAATTTTTAAAAATTACTTATCTTGATTTTAAGAGTATTGAAGTAGAAAAAGAGGAGTATTGTTATAAACTTCTGAAACAGGATCGTTTTTCAAATTTTGTTCGGTTTCAATTTCACTCTACTTTGATATCCAGAACATGGCTGATTCAGCCATATTTGATTTATAGTTCGAAAAAATGCAGGGGGAAAAAATTTTAAAATGTTCATAATAAAGTGGTCATTATTTTGGAATATTGTTCAAAACTTTTTGTATTGACATGCCCAGAAAGTTTCAAAAATATTTTCCCATTTGAACCCAAATACATCTCGGCTAATCGGTCATATGGCTTAAGAAATCGGTTAATTAAAAGTCGTTGCTATGAAGATAATGCAGAATCGATCTAAACTTCTAAGGAACTTGTAAAATATATCTATTTATATACGTTTTGCCAAAGATTCTTCTAAATAATTTAAAAACTAGCCCATACTTGAGAAACCTATACACTTGAAAATATAATGGCTAAACTCCAAAACGTCATTAATACTTTAGCCACTTTGCAACAAATACATGTAAGTTATATGTGTCAAGCCATATTGAATTTAAAGGGGTCTGTACACGGTCAAAATGCTTATCATGCAGGCGAATTCACTCGTGTACGTGTGCTAGACGTAATATTCGCCGTCATATCTAAATTTTTGAATTTTCCATCCAGCATTATTCCTAAAAACAAAAGAAAAAAATTAAATTTACATAAGAATGTATTAAAAAATAACTTAAAACAATTGATTTCATAAAAGTAAATCAGAATTATGTACATCAAACACTAGCGGGTACCCGGGTGGTGCAACTACGCTTCCCTCCCCTTGTAGTATAGAAAATTGTTTAAAAAATACTGAAACTATCAACATTTCTTAACATAATTAAAGATGATGATGCTACTAGACGCAGTGAAAAAGTGATGCAAGCATTGAATTTTAATAAAATCGTCATTAAAATTACAAATATCATCAAATCGCACTACCTAATTTTTTTATCATTAAAGCAGCAAAAATGGCAACAGTGGGTGGGACATTTAACGCGAAATGTTCTTACAAAAATTTCTGTATAGTTAAAGTTAATTTTAGAATAAAGCTTCATATTGGGTGTCCCGAAAAAGGCAAGTCATCGGTCAGACTTTCAATTTTTGTTGCTGCAATTTTGTAAAGATCTGCTCTGAAACTGCATTATAAAATTATACTTTTGCAAATTTTGTGTTCTTTTCTTATGTTTTCTCTTCTTCTTTTCATAATTTATATATAAATACAAATACACCTACAGCCAACTTCAAGTTAAAAAGTATGAGAATAACAAAACAAAACAAAACTGCAGAGAACCCCTCTCCAATCTTCCAAAAAACTCGAGAATTGCTGCAACAAAACTTGCAAGTCTGGACAATGACTTAGTGATAAGCAGAAAGTTGCGCAAAAAGTGTATGGTAACAATCTTTTATAATATTTTAAAATAGAGCGAATAATTTATTAAAGCAAATTATTGTCCGAAAATTAATAAGACCACTTTCAGACTCCGCAAGTTAGTTGCGCAAGTTAGTTTTTCATTTTCTTTTGAACTTGCTTTTATGTTTACACTCAGCAGTTTAGTTGCGCAATTTTAAATTTCTATTTTTTACTAATATTATCAGCCATGTCACAGAGTACAATCCCGTTCGGAACCAATGAATACATATTTGTTTATTTGGCCTTTAAGATACAGAAAACTCCCAATCCGTCCATGAAAACAAAAATGGTTTCATTCCGCAAAGTTAATTTTCTGAAACACCAAAATACGGAATGAATTCCGTTTCCGAACGGAATTGTACTCTGTTACATGGCTGTATATTTCTTTGCATAATAAAACTTTATTATTCAGAACATCTAACATTAAAAATGCACTGATGCTGCTGAACCAAATTAATCAATGGTTTCGCTTTAAATCACGACCAATTTTGCATTTTAGAAAAAAATTTACACAATAAAACGTACCACCAACAAAAAACAACTCACTGAAAAATAAATGAAAGAAAACGTCAAAAACAAAAATAAATTCGTCTTCAAGCAAAAAAAAAAATTAAAGAACAAAACAACTTGCCGAGTACAACCAGGGTGCAGTCCAATTCCTTCCCCTATCCCGACCTTACCTCCGACATCTACAAACCAAGAATTGCGCAAGAGACATGAACAACTAACTTGCCGAGTCTGATAGGTGTCTAAGACTCAAAGAATTTCGGCTCTACGAAGTTTTAAGCCTAAGTCGACCACGTCCAAATATTATTTCTTTCACAACAATTTTTAGGGTGGCGTTAAAAAGTTGTGAACAATTGTGAGCACTTGTAGTTTTTTTTCTACATTATTGTTGGCTAACTAACAACAATATATTTTATACTTACCAAACAAACATTATTGTCTTTTTTTCTCTAACCATTTAGTATGCCAGTCTGTCCATTTATCTAGGAGTATTTATCTGCTGCCTGTACAAATACGTTTAAAAATATTTTGTTACTTGAATTTGTCTTCAGATTATGCAATACTCGTACAATATATTTGGTAATAAATTTTCTAATTTAAATTTATGTTTAATATTAATATTATATATCTACAATAGTTTACGAACAGTGAGTGCAGTGGTTATTTCAGGTGGTTTTCATTTGAATTTGCTGAGGTAGTTAAAATTGATTTATTCGGTTTTTCAAAATTTTTATTTAATTTTTTTTCAGTCATAAAATGTTGTTATGAAATAAAAATATTTAAAGGATATTATTTATTTATAGTTTTCGTGCATGTATTTGTTATTTAATTAGAAATACTTTGGAAGTGCATATTACAAACACTTCGGATTATTCTAATTGTTGAAATCAGAGTTTTTTCGATTTAAATTTCACTCATCTGTATTCGATTTAGCGAACATGGTTGATAACTTTATTTTACTTAATTTTTAAGCTCTACTCTATAGGTTTGGGAAATTTGTTTCTTTAACGTATTACTAGTTTGCGCCAACAATCCTTGCTTTTGTTTTTAACTACCTATCTATGGATACTTCGGTTTTTGAAACGAATCAAACTACCTAATATGTCAAAATTCATCCTGCCGTTTGAATGCAAAGAGGTAATAAAGAAATTTTAGCTCGTGTAAAAACAGGTAACTCATAATGGCTTAAATATTTATAAATGCTTATGAATTTTTTACAATGAACGTCAAACTCAATATCAAAAAGTGATATTTTCCTAAAATATGTTCAGAATTGATTCAGAATATAACAACATGGTATGTGTTTTCTTGGTAAGGAATCTAATAAAAAATATATTTATACTTAAAAAAGTAGAATATTCTAAGAAATAAATTTTAATCGATTAATTGACATAAGTTGTTCGAGTTATTCGTTATTTGATATGGGATATTTTAATTATTCGATCAAATTATGACGAAAAATTTCTTCGATTAATCGAACAACGATTAGTTGAATGGATACTCTAGTATGTATGTAAGAAGTTTAGCCTCAGCCACTTTAAACATAAAATACTTTTTATCGATTAAATAAACACAACGTAAATTATTGTCGTTAAAATAACGAAAAAAAAATACTTTAAGTAACAGCTGACTTTAATCGACAGCGAATATCGTTAAAAATGTTACTGAATAGCAAATTTGATAAATTTTCGTTATATTTATTTAAACGATACGATTATCGTAAAACAAGTTAGTGAATCGCCCTACTGGTCACGAATCTACACTCGGTTTTTTTTTCATCAGCTCTAGTTTTCGCGATATAGCGTTATGTAAAAAATGAAGGCTCTTTCACCACATATAGTAGCATATTCATCAAAAAAAAAAAAAATCAGCAAAAAAAATCCGAAACTCGACAACAAAATTATCTTTAGGTCATGCAAACATTGCTTCTTATTTTGCTCAGTAATTTCAGAGGTATCATAAAAATTTGACAAAAAAATAAAAACAAATGTTTTATAAAAACTTGTATGCTTTTGTTTTAAGGAATTCATAAAAAATAAAAATACAACAAAGAGCCAGATTTTGGACGAATTTAATGTAGCAAAGTATATTCCAAAGTCATTAAGGACTTTTTTATTAAAATTGGTACACAACCTTTGATTTTATTTACATTTTAGTGAGAGAACAGCTAAAAACTTTGAAGCAATTACATATGTATATATCGTTGGTCTCAAGTAGAAAGGCCCTAACTCAATTTATTGTAACTGTATAGGAGAAGGTAAAAACATAACAGAAACTGTATGTATCATAATGTTAACTTGCTCATACAACTGCTTGTAAAGCCGTTATTCTTTACAACAATGTAATGAATTTTTGTGGGGGAAAACCCACTTTCGTAAAAAATGCGAGTTAGGGCCTTTCTACTTGAGACCATCGATATGTACTGTACAATTTTTGAATTTGTGTTTGTGTGTGACCTTCGTATGGACCCACCGGTAACAATTGAAAGGACCGCAAGTGGCAGGCCTTTTTGAAGGTCTCTATGCTCCTTTCTAAAAGATTATCTTCGTATGATATCGTGCCTTCAGAAGTATGCCTTCTAGAAGGCATACATTTCTTTTTGAAAGACCTTCCAAAATAATATTCAGTACCCATTCGCTACTCCCTTCTTTAAGAAAATATCAGTTGATCAGTTTTCTTTTTTTCTTTTTAGTGACCTTCCTTACTACCTTCTTTGGGAAGGGAACGAATTTGTTATTATAGGGAGGGTAGAAGGGCTTGCACCCAATGACAACCTGTGTAAAAAATAAATAAGTATGGCATGCAACGAGGAGGGCTTGTGTCTGCTAAATATGGCTTTTTATTAGAGCTCTTTACTCATTCTTTTTGTTCTGGGGAAATTTTTATTTCTAACAGACTTGTTCTTTCACTAAAGTTGTTCATTAATTTCAATGAAAAGGGGTTCAATTCCTTTGGAATATACAATATTTAGCAACATGCTACTGGGTAACAAACTGGCTCGTTGGAATATTTTTTATTTCTTTTTAAAAACCAAAATACATCGCACTTGCTCAACAATAGTGTATTAACTCGAAATTTTTATTTTTTCACTTTTTGGAAAAAATCGACACCTAATATTCATATATAAACGCTCTAAAAATATCGTGTTTTTTTTTTTTTTTTTTTGGCAATGAAACGGTTTGCTTAAAAATTCTTTTTCTTTTGGCTTTAATGTAAAATTTAAATTTGTTTTGCTTCTACTGAACATTTTTAGCTTTTGACTTAATACAGTATTGTTGAACATGTGTGATAGGTATATGTTTGAAAATCAGAGTTGCCAAATTTTAATAAATAGAAAATGCTAGATTTTACGACAAAAATGCTAAAATATGCAAAAAAATGCTTTAAAAAGTGATAAAAAAAAGTATTTCATTTAAATACAAATAAGAAATTCAATAAAAATACAAATAAAAAAGATGTAATTTGACAGAATTAAATAATAAGCATGAATTAGTATTTTATTGCCTTTTGCAGTTAAATTACTGTGCCGAATCTTTGATACTCTCCACCATTAGTTCGAATAGCTCACGAGTAGGCTTTATAAATTGTAAGCCAATCTTCATAAAACCTGACTTCACATAATACGTTGCCTAAGTTAAATAAAATATCCTTATTTGTTTCAAAAATATTATTGGGCGTATTAAAGTGATTTTTAGGAGGGGATTTATATTGGACCGATCATAAATTATGGATCCAAATATTAAAAAAACTAAATTGGACCAAATTTCAATACAGTAATACAACTTTTTTAGAATGTAATGCTTCTTAAAATATTTTTCGCAAGGCCGCTTTATATGGGGCCTACAGTAAATATAAGACCCATTTTCACAAATCATAGTGCGATTACCAGTAACATATAAAACGAAATTGTGCGAGATGTAATGAACAGGAAACCCATAAATATGCAATTGAATGTTTATCCTTTTGCGACCAATGAAGGCAGAAACAATATATTTATCCGTTTTAGAGGTTTTTACGAATTTTGGCATCGATTTGTTAGTGCATGGTTTTGCATAGTTAAGTTAAAAGAGTATTTTTGAAGTATTTTTTAAGTTTATAGCGCATATTTTGCCTTTTTGAGGCATATTTTAAATGCGTACAAGAGCTTTCGCAGTATCTACAATTTTTTTTTCAAAATTCTGATTATTCTGTTCTATATCTATCTGTATACCCAAAGTGTTGCTTCAATTTCGCCATCTACATTTAATTTCTAATGTTTAAATAGAACTGCGTCGATATCACAATTTTCTTACAATTTGACATACAAATTTTTTGTAGAAAGCAGTCGAGAAATAAAATCTATTTTATTTTGAGAACGTTTTTTCAAATGTTCTCACATATTCTCCCAACAATGCTACCATACTTTCTGTTAATTTTATACATTTTGTAAACAGAAATTAAAATAAAAGAAAATAGAAAATTAAAACAATAAAATGGGAGAGAATTTGAAGTTGCTCTGTTTGAACACTTCCTCTAAAATTGTAAGCCAAAGCAGGTTTTCATTAAAGATAAATGTTATTTTAAACGATCAAATTTTATATATATATATTAGTAAAAATTAGGAAAAAGCAATGTAATACCTAAAAATCTGGACCAATTTTTTAGCATACCGATCGACTCAGAATTAATTTTAAAGTGATCTAACGATGTCTACCCCTCCGTCTGGCTGGGTGCCTGTCCATGTTAACTTTGTGCGCAAAATCCAAGTTGCAATTTTGTAGATACTTTTATTAAATTTGGTAAATACATTTTATTTGTATGTTAATGGTAAGAGTCGGTCTATAATTATATTAACCATAAAAACCTCTTTCCAAATTAGACTTTTTGTGTCCATAAAACATCCAATTATGATGGTATTTAGATTAAATTCGCTGCATAAATATTTTACTGCAAATTAAACCACTTTTGAATCGGCTCACATTTACCCAAAGCTCTTCATCTATAAATAGCTTTAACTTCCTTTTAAATGTTAACATTAATAAACAATTTCACTGAATCCCTTTAAGAAAAATAATCTCATATGGATGTTAATATCGAGATAATATTCGCCAAAAATAATTCTTGTATGAGTTTTAACTTCATAACGCAACTTTTTGTTTGTTAGCCCATCGTTTCCAAATTGGGTAAAATATCGAAAGTTCGTCTGTAAATACTTTAGTGATTGAGCAAACTGATTATCATTTTAAGAATGTTTTGTTTTTTAATGCAACTGTTTTTAAATTTTGTTTTCAAATAAGCAACTTTTGATTTTTTTGGGCCACCTGTCACCAATTTATGTTAATTTTTTTAACGAAAATATAAATTTTTTAGGGAGGTTCTTCCCCATTTGGGTTCATAACCCTTTTTCTACTAAACCGATTATGCTTAATTTCAATCCCAAACTGAATATGGGAACTAAAGAAAGAATTTTACACTAATGTTTTTCTCCTCTGTTGAGTCTTTCGAAAGTAGGCTGTTTTCAATAGATGGGCAGACAGACAGACGAACATGACTAAATCGACTTAGAATTTTTTAAGGACCCAAATATATATGTATATATTGTCATAAAAAAAGTAAATGGGCCTATCATCAATTTAGAAAAAATTAAGGATATATAAAAATCGTATTAATAAGGCAGTTAAGATTATAACAAGGTTTTTTTTTTGTTTTTTTTTTTTTTCTTTTTTTTATTGTCAAATCAGTTGTTATTTATCTGACATTTCATTTCTCTGTACGTTTGTTAATGGCAAAGCAATTTCACGTGTTCTCCAGTAATATAATCAGCAATTATTGCGCCATCCATTGTAGTGCCGGCGATTTGCGTTAAGAAAATATTGCAATACCCATTTGACACCACTTTAAAAAAAGAACAAGTTCAAAAAAAAACATTTAGACGCGCTTGCGGCGGAAAGTTGGTTGACGTTGAACTTTTTAACGCGTTGTGTATTTTTTAAAAAGTTAACTTAACAAATTTGTGAATCATGCAGGAAAAACTTACTGGAGAGTTTATAAAACATACAGAATTGTATAAAAAAAGAAGCTCGGAATTCTGCAAGAAAGTGTTAAAGAAAAGAATAACAGCTGAAAGAAAAACAGCTGTTTGTAACGCGCGTTGTGTAACTTACCATTTTTCATGCGTTAAAGTTTTTAAACGCACGACGAATTACTTTTCGACGAATTAACGCGTGTTATGTACTTTATTTTCCTAATTTTTACTCTAAAAAATTTCAGAGGAATTCCGCATAAAACTCCAAGGGAGAGCTTAAAAAATAATTGAATTTCCAAGAAAATCTCGGGGAAAACCTTTAATAAAAACCCTCTTTATTATTTTATATGTCCTAATGAAATTTGTTTGTGTATCTCTTTAAATATAAGTCATTTAAATTTAAAAAAATAAAACGTGTCTAAACCCTTTTACTGGAACCTCTAAATGTAGCTAAATTAAAATCAAATCATAAGTTTTTATCAATCATTAGTAAGTCACAAAACATAATACAAAGAAGTTTTTTTTAACACAAAATGCCCAAAGAGTGGTTTTAATGTGCTTATAACTCCTTCCTTAATATGGTCAAACACGAAATAATTTTTATAAATTGTTATGAAATTGTTTTATTAAATAGAAATGTGCAACAAAAAATTTACCGTAAATTTAGCCAAAAAAAATTTTATCATAAATAACTCTAACAATTTATTCCAATCTCATTATCTGTAAAGCTTTTGTTTAACTAATTGGCTTCATTATTCCCACCTCAATTTAAAACGTTAAGTGTATGAGAGCCGATGTATCTTTGCGATAAATAGTTGGTGGTACTCAGTATTAAATGCATCTTCTCTTCTGACATTAGAAAAGCAATTTAGAGTGTTTTTTTGCAAACGCTTACTCTTAGATACGTACTATGGTTGTGTCTAATTTTGATATACAGATATACATACTCGTAATGTATTTAAAAATAAAAGAATTAAGAAAAGTAGTGAAAGTGTTTTGAAACTATTTTCATGTACAATTAAACTATTGTTTTTGCATTTATTTTACATGAGATTTAGCTAAGATTACAAGGCTTTCTAAAAGATTTTGCAATAATTTAATGTAAAATGTTGTTAAGGGAAAAGTGAATAAGGATAACAAACTTAGAAAAACGGCGGATTCAACCAGTTGTTTTAAGCAAAATTATAAAAAAAAATCTATGCGCACTTCGAAATCCGTCTTTAAAAATATTTTTTAAATATTGTATAAAATTATTGTGTCGAACATTGCGAGTGTGAATAATGGAAAAATATTCTTAAAATTTGTTCTTAAATCTCGCCGATGTTTATTAAAAAAATTGTATAACAGGGAGCAGGGCTAATCGAAAAAAAAAATTTTTACAACAGACTGATATACAAAGTGGATAAAACTGGTGTGTCGATATGGCTACACAGGACAAACATGGATTGTTTTATTTATAAAAAATTTGTAGTAAACACATACATAATAATTTATTTGGCTTTTGAATACATTGTAAGGTATTTTTCTTTCTTATGCTTATCCCGCAAAGGTCTACGCAAGTCTGCAGCAGACAAGAGTCTGGCGTGAATCGAACCCGCAACCCCCGCACTGATAGACTCACTCACTACCAACTATCCTACCGAGGTGTTTTGTAGGTTATGTACGGTATCATATATATCATTTACGCATTTGATAGATGCTGTGATTTTCAGATTTCCCAATCACAACGTCTTATATTTTCAATTAGTTCATCATATTAAACGCAAATCTCTCTTGTACTGTGATAACCTGCTTTTTCGATGCAGTGTAATGAAAACAAAAATTTAGTTTAAGCTGATTTTTGTTATGAACAGAAGTTAAGGTTTCTGTGTTAACGCTGCAATCTTACCAGCAATTGTTGCCTGGGTAAACATCTTTCAACTAATCGATTTCAATAAAGTTAAGTCAAAATTCAAATTAGTCATTTAGTTTTTGTTTTATTGTTTTTTATGTTAAATTTGGGAACTATTCTTTAATTGTTGGACTTAAGTCTGAAATACATTTGATGGGCTTCATTTTTATATGATTAAGGGCGAAATAAATTGGTCAAATGCTTGACATGCAGAAGAATTCTATGCTGTACGTGAATTCGCCGTAATATCTAAATTAAATTAATTTTCTATCCATCATCTTCGGTGTCACACATGTAAACACTTTTTCCCTAATACTATATATGGAATATATAAGGTTTTGTTCTACGTTCGCTTGTGATTTGTATTATTTTTATTATATTTAGTATCCTGGTCGACGGGCTTATACTTCTTTCTGGCAGCCCTATTTATAGGCCAAATTATTTTCGAAATTCATTTAAAAAAATTGTTTACCTCGTTAAATAAACTGATTTTCGAAAAGGGATTATATTGGTTCTTGGCCAATTTTGAAACAGCACTCTAGTTTTAGATCTTGTTGACAGATTGGTAAGATTTTGTGTTATAGTTCTTACACCAAGCTGCAAGAAAAGAACCTACAAATTCAATTCTATTCAAATTCAAATAAATATGAACAAGCCGTTTGGAAATGTTTTAAGTTCGTGCTTAACCACATTGTGAAAAATAATTTATTTACTAATTTATTATTTTAAATATCTTTAAATACACCTCTGTGCAATGTTTTAGAAAGTAAAATATTTTTGTTTTGTAAACAAGTTGAAATTATCAAATCGAAAAGGAAAGTTTAAAATTCTTAACAAATGTCTCTTATTAATCAGTTCACATCTCATAAGAATGAAAAAATAAATGCAGTACAAAAACTGTTTTCTAACATATTTTTTTTTTCATTAATTTGTACTCGTATAATGTACATGTACTCATACTAGGGCTTCCAATCGGGAAATCACGATCCCTGGGATTTCTGATTTTAATCCCGGGTTTTTCGGGATCCCAATTTGTTTATTATTCTTATATTTTTTCAATAATTTGTATCAATATTATTTTTTTGTACGTGTATTTAAATTTTAACTGCCTATTTTTCAAAATTTTGTTTTTGTTTCATATGTATTTGTACGAAAGAAAGCGTTCTTTCGACATCGTGAAATTGGCATATATAATGACAAACAATTCTACCAAAAAGGTTTTTCAACTGCATCATATCTTAACAACAAAGTTCGTTCCTGTTTAGTAGATACAACATTGGATGCTCGAATATTCTTTAGAAGCTACTTGAAAGCATGAGATGTATTCTTCTCAACTAAGTATTAAGTACACGCCTTTTAAAAGTTTGAACTACATCATTTCCAATTGTGTTTAAAAAGTTTCCAAATGTATTTTAAAATTTTTCAAATTTATTTTTAAAATTTGCAAATGTATTTTAAAATCGTTCATATGTATTTAAAAATTATCGAAATGTATTTAAAAGTTGCCATTTTTTTACCATTAGACGTCCTAAAATACATTTGGAGAATTTTAAAATACATTTGGAAAATTTTGAAACACTTTTGGGGAATTTCATGTCAAGTGACCCAACTTTTGAAATCGAAGGCTTCCGATTTGGATGAAATAGTGCATATGCTAAAAATTGAAAAATCCTCGTCTTGACTTAGAAATTATTTTTTTTTTATACATAACCCACTCTCGGCCCAAAGAGCGACCAGAACTACCTTAAAGAAAAAGGCCTAAGCTTGCAAAAAAGATTGGCTTGATTGGTTTTTTAAGATTGGCTCTGGTTTTCGAGATATACCGTTATTTCGAAAATGGAGCAGGTTGCACAACATATGTTCGCGTAACTCAAAAACGCTTCAGCTTATTGAAAAAACTTAAAAAACCGAAATTGTTTGGTTACAATCGAAACTAGTCTGGGCAACCTGTCCGTGAAAGCCTGGGTTCAAATACAGCGCAGTCAAGAATGAAAAATTATCAATAAAATTTTAATTAATTTCATTTCATGTTGTAAAAATTCCTGTCTTCATAAAAATAATTAAATGAAAATTAAATTCAATGAACTGAACCTAATTAAAAAATATCTAAATGTTTGGACAATTTTAAAATACAAACTTAAAAATATATTTGGACAATTTTTAAATTCATTTGGAAAACTTTCAAATACATTTGGAAAACTTTCAAATGCAATTGGAAATGGTGTACATTTTTATATTAATAATCAAGTACGGTTAAAATAAGATTTTTATGTTCTTTGTTACGTTTTTTATTACATGATCTTTTTGAATTGTGATCAATTAATAAAAAAAATAATTTTTTTTAATTATATTTTTTACAAATAAAATATCGCACTTGTTCAACGATACTGTATTAACTTAAAATATAAACATTTTCAGTAGCAACAAAGCAATTTTTAATTTTACATTAAAGGCATATCAAAACTAATTTTTAAACCAACCGCTTCATTACCAAAAAGTTGACAAAATAGCACGACATTTTTACAGCGGTTAGATATGAGTATTTCGTGTCGCTTTTTTTCCAAAATTATCAAAAATAAAAATTTGGAGTTAGTACACTATTGTTGAACAAGTGCGATATGTTCATGAAATATGTATTTTTGTTGGAAAATTAAGTTGTTTCTAATACAGTTTAAAAAGTTTTTATATATTGGGTATAAATAAAAAAAAAAATAAAAATCCTAAACTCGGGATCCCGAAATATTTTCTTTAATCCCGATTCCCGGGATTCAGAAAAACCTATCCCGATTGGAAGCCCTGAATGATACTCGTACTGGAGTATATTTCGTAGTTTAAAGTTTTCCCCCATCTATCTTAAATCTCCTACTGATTTATATTGACAAATAACGAAGCTAATATACTATTATGCTTAAATGATTTTTTTCTGTGTTTTTATATTGTTTTATAGGTGGAAACCAGTTGTGACATGTATCGTGCTGTTATGGAAGAAGTGGCAAGATTTCTTGAACGTTACCAAAGTCTAAAGCAACTACAACAGCAGCAAGAACACCAACAGCAACAGATGGCAACACAAAAGCATAATAATAATAACAGCAAAAACAACAACAATAAAATGGAACAAATTCCACGCTCAAAAAGTCTGTTTCAGGTTTACATAGCCGGAGGTCATGAGAAGTCTAAAAATGGGAATAATGTCTTGGATGAAACAACAACATCATTATCATCATCATCGTCAACGTCAACATCATATTTGCGTGCCAGAAGTAGCACTAATCTAATAGATTTGAAACATCAACAACAATCAAATGCCAGTTGCAATAGCAAAAGTAAAGATGATCATCATTTTGAGACAGGTCTGACACCATCTCAATCATACAGTGCCCTTAAAGATCTAACCTGGTGAGTATGAAGGAAAATATTAGATAATAAATGAATATAATTTAGATGAAATTTCTTTGTAAGGCGGCGCTCTCCTAAGAAAACCGATTCACGCTTTAATACTGCCAAAGATGATGTCGAAGAGAAACTTAATCAGGAAGCATTTCGTCTCTTGCGTACTATACAAAATTTACTAAACACTTCCCAACATCAGCCGGATTTGGCGCAAAATCGTCATTCCTTAGCTCCAGGATCGGCCAAACAATTGAGTCGTTTATCCAAAGCCATTTCCACAACATCGGTTCTGACCTTGCCCGGACAACCAATGCTCAATTCGACAAGCCTTAACATAGGCGCTAACGGAGCAGGCCCCTCAACGCCCGACTCATCGAATGCCTCGCCCACCATATCAACTGCCAATAATGCTGCCTCCAATAATCTTGCCGCCCCTGAAATGCTTTTCTTGCGTTCTGCCAATATGCGTGATTCCCGCTTATCTTTACGTAGCTCAACCGATAGTTCAGTTCATTCCACCTCATCAGCCGCTTCTTCGGCCTCATCTAAAGTGGAAACAGATGAAGAACCCTCAACACCATTTCACTCGCCCCCAAATATACAAACACACAAACAGCATCATAATTTAGCTGGTTCTAGTACAGAAGATGAAAGTGGCTTCAGTTCCATAAGTTCTTTTCCCGATATTGGGGTGCCTCTTAGTTCCACCTTGCTATCGAGTACACCCAGCAACAGCAGCAGCAGCAGTAAAAGCCGTATAATTAGTAAAGAACCAAAATCGCTCAAAGCGAATGAAAGAGATTTGCAAACCTCGGACAGTCGTAATTCGACTCTAAAAGCCAACGTCGTTGGCTTGCCCTTAAACTCTTCCCAAGATATGTCACATCGTTGGGATTCACCCTCCAAGACATATCATAATGCCAGCAATAAATTTCAGCGGTTTTCTGCTCTACCCAACGAAGATTCCAACACCGTATTATGGGTTTAAGCTTAACAAAACCATTCGATTCACTACGATTCGATTTAACTTTATTAATGCATTCATTGATTTGAATATTTTTGTAAAATATTTGTATTTTCCCATGTATAGTTAAGTGTTGCCCTCAATCATTTAAAAATATTTATAGTTTAACCGACTTTACGAATATATATATATATGCGTTTATCCAATAGATATTAAATATATATATATATATATATATATATATATACAATATAATACAAGAGTTGTATTTTTATGTATTAAAATATTGTTCAATTTGTTGTAGTTTTGTGCCTTTTTTTCAATAAAACAAAAAAATTATAAATATTTATTAATTAATTGGGTTGTTCACGAAATGCTGGTTATCAGGTTATATAGTTATTAAGTTCCATTCACAACAACAAAATACATTTATTTAAATTTTTGTTTAACTACATTTTGTTGCTGTTAATTTAACTACTTAACCATATAACCTGATTATCCGCCTTTAGTAAGCAATCCAAATGTAAAAAAAGCAAAAATTTAACATTTATTTAACGCATTTATTTGATTTTTTTTCAAATCATATTTATAAGATTTTAATTTTTTTTTTTTTTTTTATTATTTTGTAATACATAATTTTTTAATGTTATTTTCATAATTACATTTATATAAATATACTTACATATAGTATTTAAAAAAAATCGTTTTATTTAAAATATCAGGGTAATAAATACAAGTATCATAATTTTGACTTTATGAAGTCATTTTAATCATTAGGCATGTAAATATACCGAAAAAAAAACTTAAAAATATGCACACGAAAAAACACAAACTAATAATTTTTAATTAGTTTTATTTAAACAAATGCGAGGCGAATTCATTACAGATAATCTCGGTACTACAAGTACAACTAGTGGCCGAAGTAGGAGTAATTTTAGTTTGAAAAGGCAAAAAGGTCCCTAGGGACCTTCTCACTCATCGGAAGGTTAAACTAAAAATTTATTTAATGTAAAAAATAAATGGAATTTTGTTAAAGCTTTAATATCGTTGCAAATAAGACTTTTTGAGTGTTTGTAATTCTCATTCCCTCTGTAGTCTTATTTGCTGATATTTTTGGCTTTTCTAAAATTTTTTGGGAAAAACGTTTCCTGATGATCTGGCCTAAGCAACCAGTGAAATGCGCATAGAAACAGCTTATCCTCCAACAATAAATGTTTAGTTGTTTTATCAAGAATAAAAATAGGCAATTAAGCACAACAAATAAAATCTTTTAAATTTTTCAATCTTTCTGAAATTTCAGGTACATTCGTCAAAGCTACTATTCCTTTGATTAGGTTTTTTAGAACCCCGTATCAGTTTTTTTTTTGAAAGTTTTGCCGGAAAATTATTATTGTGTAAAATGTGTTTTATCTTTTCTTTATTTTTCCTATGGAACTCCTCATCGCTTATATGAAGGACTCTTTATATTAGATTGTTGGCCGTATTTACAATAACTCTGTTTGGATGTTTGGAGAAAAAATTGATTATCCGCCCAGACGCCGTTGATTTTTGGAACTGATCTATTTTTAACTGGTTATTGTCCCGTATCACTAACGTATCCAGATATGGAAGTCTGCGGGGCTACTCTCTATTGCGATGCGAATTCAATTTCGATGCGAAAGGTAAATGCCAACGTGGTACTCTCTATTTCTTTCGCAAAATGTTATGAAAATGAAACAATACTAGGAATAAAAATTAAAGATGGATCATATTGACAGTAATAAAATGTCAAAATATGTAAAAACAAATTTAAATTGAAAAATTTAAATAAAATGAATAGTGATGACTTGCCAAAAGAAAAAAATAAAAAGATGCGAAGGACACATGTGCAAACGCTTTAACGAGTACCAATCACTTGATTTCTTTCCCATCGCAATAAAGAGTAGCCCCCTGGAGGCTTTCTCATTCTCCATGGTGAACTTTATATTGCGGTGAAATCTATTTAACCTATTTATGATCACCTCTATTTCGCACTCTGGCACTATACTGAATAAATCGTCCACATGTTTCGTTAAGGTTTTATGTTTTTTTTTTTTTTTGTCAAGTTTCCTATGCACGTATCTAATAGTTTTTCTATCACAATATCTGCTACAATAGGTGAAGCTGGTGATCCAATTGGCAATCTTTTTTCTGTGAGTATATTTTATCATCATAATTAAAATATCTGTTGTCTTTTATACAGAATTTCAGTATCCTTAAGAAAAAACTTTTCGACATATCCGTGTGTATTGTGATCTCGTTATATCTATCTTCAATAGTTCTTAAAGCTAAATCCACGGGTATGCTAGGGAATAACGACACGACACCAAACGAATATGATCGTACTAGTTGGATCCCTATCTAATCTTTGGTACGTCATAATATCTTCAATTATGTTAGTCATCATAGCACATTAGCATGTGCTATTTATATAGTTTTGTTCTGTTTCAAAAACCTTTAAGTTCGTTCTACGGTATTTGGTACATGGTCATCGAGAATCGTTATCATTTTTGTACAGGCAATATCCCGTAAATTAAAATAAAAAAAGCATATAGGCCTGTTCTGAAAATCACGTGATTTCAAATCACATGTGCTTTTAAAATCGCACGTGTGATTTTGTGGTGTTCTGTAAATCACACCGTTTATGTGGTTTTCGGTGTGATTTTCAATTGTCGAAAGCACAAGCAAACACAAGTTTTTAACACCCGCTTGTTCTACAAAGGCCCATCTCATTTTTTAACTCTTTTTATGTTATTTTCCGATTATTTGTTTTTTAGCCGATTTTGCGATCTCAAATTGGTTTTAGGGCTTGTTTCAAATTTTGCAATTTTTCGCGAATTTTAGCCATGTACGCGATAGAAGCGATTTGTTATTGTAAGTTTTCTGATTCTTTACAGCTTTAAAGATTTATAATAAATAGAAGACTCTGCTATCCTGCCGCTGTTAGTAAATTTTTGTGAATTTCCACTAATTTAGCTATTTTTATCGAATTTTTGCCATTCCTTATTGTTGTAGGGACTTTTAATCAATTTTATGGCTTGTTTGTAATATTAAAAATTTTCGCGAATTTTGGCTATTTTTGCAAAAATATTTTGTTATTTTCCGATATTTTGTTTTTTTTTTTAGCCCATTTAGCGATTTCAAATAAGTTTTAGGGTCTGTTAACAAGTTTTCAATTTTTCGTGAATTCTATCCATGTTCGCGGATAGAAGCGACTTTTTTCTGCGATTCTTCACAGCTTTTACGATTTTTAATAAATATTAGACTTTGCTATTATGCCGCTGTTAGCAAATTAGCGATCTTCAACTAAAAAACAAGCCTGAAATTACAACAGAAGTCACAAAACCAAATTTTATTTTTGTACTGTCGTCGAATTTTCTTAATTTTAAATGATTTGTTGTAAATAAAATAGCGTCTTGCATAAAAAAATTAATAAACAACATATTGAATATCTTATTAAGTAATTTATTATGACGGTCATCTTACAATCGTCGCAAAAATAACAAAGTGATTTTAAAAAGTTGTGTACGTAGCTGAACGTTTTTAAATCACAAAATAATTTACCCAGAACACCTTTCTTATGGTTTCAAATCACTTTGATAAAATGTGATTTTAAGAACAGGCCTGATAAAGAATATTTGAAACAAAAAGGGACCTCGAGCTGATTATTTATTTGTTATTTATATAAATTTAATATTTTAACTAGTATTGTGGTTATTTTATTGAACTGTTAATGGTTTTTAATCCAAATTTAGATATTTTTTAATTAGGCTTAAGTTCATTGAATTTAATTTTCATTAAATTATTTTTTATGAAGACAGGAATTTTACAACATGAAATCAATTAAAATTTTTATTGATAATTTTTCATTCTTGACTGCGCTGAGATTTGAACCCAGGCGTTCACGGACAGGTTCCCAGACTAGTTTCGATTGTAACCACACAATCTCTTCAGTGGGGTTTGCCGTCTTACTCACTCGGCTATTGCAGCCGGATGACGTCAACAGTCAAACATCAATCTTTAAACCAAATGGTATTTCACCTTGGTAGATCGAAATTTGCTTTTGAATGAACGATTATCTATTTTAATTGATTTTTTTTTTTTTTTTTTTTTTTTTTATCATTGGTGTTCAAAACAAGTTTCAACTGTACCAAGGCGAATTTACTTCAGGTGGCGGCGAAGAGACAACCTGTTATTTTTTTTAGTCATGCCAGAATTGTCAAAAGTTTTGTTTACATGTGCTTTTTAAAATTGTGTTTTTAAATTAAATTTTAGTTTGCAAATTATTATTGAAATAGGTAAAAAATAAAGGGACGATTAATTAAAGTATGTGTAAGAATAACGTACAGATCGTTTTTTGGTCACAAAAACCAATTTTTACCATTATCACTAAATCTTAAAGGTGTTTTTATGTTCATGTGCTGTTTTAATGTTCAAATGCATAAAATGAATACAGAAAGAAACGGTTTAAATTAATTTCAATGCCACGTTCACTTCCAACGAATTTGCAATTAAGTGCTCACAAAAATTGCACAAGTTTATGTTATAAAAACAGTTATTTTCTTGATTCTAAATTATTTTATTTTATATTTTTTGACTCAAATATTTTTGTTCATTTTAGGCTAGGGCTGCCACATACATTCTTTCTTCATTCCCAAATTTAAAATAAAAATTTCTTAAAATATCTAAAAATAAGAAGCCAATAAATAAATTATTACTAAATAAAATAATGTCTTAATATTATTTATCAGTGGGCATTATTTTTATCTTATGAATTTGTATTTTAAACTCATATTAGCATAATCACACTAAAGCAATAGTGTATTTTAAGAAATTTCACAATTTGGTACTTATCTTTCAAATTCTGACCAAAAATATACTGTATTTAGGAAAAGGGATAATTCAGTTAATCCAAAATATTATACATATATGTATTTTAAATTTCCTGTATGACTGCCGGCTTAAATATAATTAAGGCCCTAATCATGTAAAACGCAGCGCAACGCCAAAGAATAACGTTGAAAGCACAAACAATGTCATAAATATTTTGTTGCTTCAACAGAAATTCACATTGCGTTTTAAAATTTCAAACGCTGCAGAGCTTGTGTCGTTAAAAATTTGTATTACATGAATTTCTGTTGAAAGCAACAACAAAATTACAAAATATTTATGACATTGTTTGTGCTTTCAATGTTATTATTTGGCGTTGCGCTGCTTTTTACATGATTAGGGCCTAAAGGAACATGTGCATATTGCCAAACATACTTTTAGAATGAATGGTTTCAGCCTGAAAATCCATGTTGAATGATTTTATATCGTTTATGAACTTTTGAAGCTGTGAACATTTCAAATGTATAAAATTAGCATTATTATAATGACCCTACAAGCATATTCATTTTAGGCGTGAAATATCAATATTTGTAGACATATATACGTTTAAAAGTAATTTTACTTCTTAGAATGTTTACAGGTTGACCTAAACAGAAGGGGTACATAAACGTTTGTTATATGGTCCAATTAGTAGGTTGTGTTTTTCTGTGCAATGGTTTTTGACATCCTTATCATGTTTTACACAAACAAAATTTGTGTTGTTTTCCCTATCGATGCATTGTTGTAGTTTTGCGCGACCTAGTCATTCGACCATGTTTTTTAAGATAAAAAAAATTTTGCTGCAGAAACATTTTGAATAAAAAACTGATGTGGCGATCAGCAAAATCAGATTTTTCAGCCGACAGATATTGAATTTGCGTTATAATTTGTTTAATATAAATTGTATTAAAGGAGTTTTTTACATAAAAAATATTAGCCTTTTTATTTAGGTTATCTTGTAAAATAAACAAAACTTTAAATAATTTACCCAAAAAAAAATATTTTTTACATCCTCAAAATAAGCCCGAAACAAATTTTTTTTAATCTAATTTGAGATTAGAACCCCAATTCTGGTAGCCCTGTTTTAGTCAACTGTTTTATGAAAGGCGAATTCATTTATAAATTATTTCGCCCTGTTTTTGACATTCCATGACCGAAAAACAAAAACAAAATACCATGTTGTTTTTTGTGTTGTTGACTTGTTGTAGTCTCGCCGCCACCTGAAGTAAATTCGCCTTGAACTGTACAAAAAAAAAAATTATTTTGTTTTATTTGTTCTTCAAAGTTCAAATTAATAAAGTTCTTAAAAAAAACGTTTTTGAGAAAAATATATTTTTTTTTTTTTTTTTGTTTTTAGAAACTAACAATAAAAACTCCATTTGATGTTAAAATTGTGAATTTTAATTAAAATTATAATATAAAATTGTGTTTAAAATTGCAATTGCAAAAAATCTTTAGAGATTCTTAATTATAAAAACTAGCTGCTGTTGCATTAGATGTACCCGCAACACAGGCATCTGTGGAGACAGCCTTCAGTGCTTTGGCAATTATTATGACCAAAAATAGAAGGAATTTAAGTTCTGAGCATGTAGAAAATATATTGTTGCTCAAACTCAACATCAAGCTAATTGATAAGATTACTATTTAGTTCTAGGATAATCTTTATCATGTTATAACTACTTATTATTAATTAGCTTTATATTATTTACTATAATTTTGTACGTATGAGTTTAAATTTTGTCAATTAAAAAAATTCAATTTTAAGTTTTCGGTTCTTTTTTTTCATGTACAAAATAAGTTGGGTATTGTACAATTTAAAATATTTTTCGAACACTAATGATAAATATTTTTTAAAAAACAAAAAAAAACGTTTTCCGGTCCTTGGTTTTAGATTGAATTTTGTTTTTTAATTCACAAAATAACTTTTTTAAAATAACTTTTTCGATATCACTTATAACCGTTATCGTCGCCAATCAGCAACTTTCAAGGGCAAAAGTAAAGCAAATCATTGGCGTTATAGTTACATTAGCAAAATGTATTACGTTCTTTTTAATTTTCGAAACCACAGTCCATCTAAAGAACTAAGAATTAAATCGCTTAATTTTTGTCCTCAACTCGTAAAAATTAGTTTTTTCCGTTGATATCAGCTATGAAATATCTTATTATTATTTAAACTATTTTTATACAGTAAGCAACTCCGTTGCAAAGCCATAAGCCTGCTGTCGGTGTAATTTATATAATTTTTTTATTTTCGAATATAATCAAGTTATGTGAATATACATAACTTGATAATATTCGAATTCTGTTATATGCCTCATAGTGGCACACGATTTCTCTGCAACTAAATGATGTGACTATAAAGTACTGTAGAACATTATTACAAATAAAAGGAAGCATTTTATTCTCCCAAAAATTTTTCTTTGTCAATCGAAATTTCAGAAAAATGGAACACATTTCGAATTAACTTTAATTGATGGTAGGTGAGAATGTTATAGATTTGTCCAACCATATAAATATGTATACATCACGTGAAATTGCATTGTCAATGCCGAAGGAATGCATATATTATATTCAAAATTATGTATTGTAATAGTACGAGTAAATGAAGATGTTTTTGTAAAGGAAACAACATTTATGTTAATATTATGTAAACTATAAAAATAGTTAATTTTTGTATTTATTATACTGAATAAATCATTAATTACTAGTACTACTATACAAGTTATTTTGGCAAATTATGGGTTGAAATTTGAATAGAAATCAGCACCACAATTTCCAACTTATACAATTGGAAGAGAGAATAATTTTTAAATATCCTTTAATATTGGAAAATCTTGTTTTTTCTTTTCTTTAAAACTTAAAAAGTATAAATTAAGTTTTTTTGTTAAGATTTACATAAATTAAATTTTAAATAAGAAAACACACAATAATAAAATGTAGTGGACTTATTAATACAGACTTTATAGAAAATTTAATCAAATTGTTGGTTTATTTTTGTATAAAAAAGCCTAAAATTTATAGTTTTAATAATCATAGTTTTATGTTACTAAATTCTTATTTAACACTAAAGCATAATTAGGATGATAAAATGTATAAGAGATGCGTGTTGTTGTTAAATGAAATTAAAATAAAAAATTTTATATACAAATACTAAACATACAAAGTAGTTAATATCAAACTACAGCAGAAATAAACAAAATCTTTTAGGTGAGTTTTAATATTATGATCTTGTTAGTTCCGTACAACCCGGAAATTTTTAATCAACACAATATAATTCAATTTAATGCTTAAAAAGTCTTATACGATTAAAATAAAAAGAAAATTTTAGATTATATTTTTAATTATTAAAAAATTACTTCAAAACTAGAAGTTCTATAAACTAAAAATTGAACATGGAGTGTAATTTGTTTTGTTTTTTTGTTTATATAGAATAGCATTGAATTAAATAAGATTTAATTAAAAAAAAACTAGTTGTGACAACATTTAATACATAGTTTGTTATATGAGTGGCTTATGCATAATTAAGATTTAAAAAATTACTTAAAGGATTAAATTAATCAAATATATTTAATATACTAATGATATAAAAGACTTTCAGAGAAGTCTTTTTAAAATCTGTAAAAAGTAAAATGCTTTTTGTTTCATATAAAACAAAGACCAATTAAGCGAAAATCATTTAGTGTGACCGTAAAAGTTGTTACGAGTGTACATTATGTATACATAATAAGTATTTAAAATACTGTAGCGAAAATTCCCAATAAATTATAATTGGTTTTTGTGACACCTTTATCCAATAAAAACACATAAAACGAAATGACAATCTTTAAAGAATACAATTAATTTTTGTGAACTTTTTTTCAAATTATTATAGAAAAGTTTTTAATTAACTTTTCAAGTTTTATAATTTTAAGTATTAAAAAAAATTAGTTTAAAGTGTCTTACAGTGACCGACACTAGGACGCCAATGATGATGATGATCATGATAAATTATCATAATTTTAATTATAGTAATGCTATATGTAAATTATTTTCATACAATCGAAAATAAGAGATGGAGTATTATTTATTGCAGACAATGTCTGACTATTGTTGACTTTTGCTGTTTGTTGTCGGTTGTGTTGATGCTGTTATTCTCAGTAGTAGAAACGGTAAAAAAGTTTATCATTTTACTTTTAAATACGTCCCACAGTATTGAGATTACATGATTTATTTTTCCTTGTTGGCTGTACCGAAAGTGGTGGCAAAACTTCTGATTGCGCTGAGGGCGAACTGCTGCGATTGCCAGAACTTTCTTCGTCAGCAACTTCCTGGAAAATTAAATAAAAAGTTAACATCATGAATTATAATTAGAAAGTTTTAAAAGTTTATGACAAATATTTTCTGTTAAGTACCTTTGTAGTTTAAAATTATAAAAAAGAACAACGATAATAGGTGTGTTCCACAAGATCTCGGGCAAGTTCGGACTAATGAGAGTAAAATGAAAATTAATCTCTAAATTTGTCAAAGCTACCCAAAATTGTTGGAACGCAAAAAAACAATTTTTGAAATACTAATGATGCTTGCTTTTTAAGTTAAAATCTATTTAAGTGATTTTAGACACTCAAACGCCATAAAATTATAGAAACAAAACATTTGCATCATTGTCATTTTAAACATTTTATTTTTTTATATTAAAGAACAAGGGAAATATGTATGCACTAATGTATTAACCAGAGAGGGTTTAAACTTTTATAAGAAATAAATTTCATATAAGAGTAATAATTTTTTCGGGAATACAGAATTTATTATTAATAAGATTTCTCTTTAACGTGCTGAATTCCCAATTTTTATTTTTGATAAAAACACTGAAATTTATTGTTGCTTAGGCCAGCTCTTCAGAAAACTTTTTTTTAAATTTTTTTTAGCTTTTGTAAAGTCTTTGGAAAATGTTTCCTGACGAGCTGGTCTAAGGAACCAGCGAAATGCGCATAGAAACTAGCTTTCCCTCAACAATAAATTACAGTATTTTGTCAAAAATAAAAATTGGGAATTTAGCACGTCATAGAGAAATCTTATTAATGAGTAAAAACTTTTCGTGTGCTTTTTTTTATTTTCTGATATCCGTTACCTACAGTATGCTTAAATTTTTAATAAAATAAAAAAAATTCGATCGTTACAAGATTCCACCATCTGAAACAAAATGTTGCTTTTACAAACTGAAATCTTTCTATCACAGTCACTATTTAAATTCCCAGTAATTTCCTTTCATTTTGTTAAACGCCCTGGAGACTATCAAATAAATACATCAATCACATAGTTGTGTGCGTGCAGTCGTTCTTTTTCGGGTACACATACGCGTTGTCGGCAATGCTTGATGAAAATCAAAAAGTTTTGATTTTTTTATTTGATGGCTGATTATTTGATAGTCTCCTGATGTGATTGACAAAAAAAAATTATTTTCTTTGTGTTTGTTGTCATGAAAAATATAAATATTTTGGTTTTTTACAAAATACAATTGTTGATTGCCGTGTTTATTTGTACGTCTCCGAAAAAGCCTCAAATAAACGACACATTCTATTGTAAAAATTGGGTTTCGATTCGTTTCATTGCTACGAATACTTGATATTTTCATAGCTAAGTCACATAAATAGATTATCGTTTTATAATTTTCGAATCACGACAATTTAGTGAGAGTGAATTTAATATCTTGATTATATGCGAATTTCCAAACTCTTTTTTAATTGAGATGCATTTCCTGGAACTTATACTGACGGTTCGAAGAAAGGAAGTAGAGTTGGCGGGGGTTTCTACATAGAGGAACTGCTTATTAATGTTCGCTTTTCGTTTGCCGGATGACTTTAGTGTCCTGCAAGCGAAAATCTCTGATAATCTTATTTATAACTGGGCACTGGCCGTTACGGATTCATACGAAGAGAATGGGTCTGGAATTCAATGACTACTGTAGAGTTTGTCATGACGAGGATGAAGCGGTGTTTTATTTTTTGTGTCAGTGTACTGGAATTCGGGACATTAGGGAGAGGAACGAGGGAATCCCTTTGTTTGTCTGTTTGGATAACCTTCATTAGGAAGACGACTTGGTTGAATACTGCAGGCACGCCAGTTGAGTAACTGCTCTGTAGGATGCGTAAAGGGACTGGGTATCACAAAGTTACCACTGAAGGACCCAAGTGAGCTTTCTTCTTGATAGCTGTCCAGTCCAATGAACCTAACCTAACTTTCTTTAATTTTGCATAAATATGTAACTTAAAAACTTTTTAAAAATGTTAAGTAAAAAATATGTAACAACTTTATAAATAATCACAAAAAATATATTAGCCAAAAAAATTAAATCGATGAAAATTCAAGAAATTTGTCAGGTAAAACTATTTTCAAGCTTAAATTAAGTATTTAAGCTTATTTCCGTTTTTGAATATAAAATCTTAAACAAACTTTGAAATGCGAAAATATCAAATTTTATTTTTTTTTAATTATGTTGCAAAAATCATTTTGCTATAATGCTATAAAATCGTTTAGAACTTAAATTAAGCCATAAAATGCAAAATGCACATCCGCCTGCAATTTTTTGAATACACAAAATTTTAAACTTAAATTTACGTTAATAAAATGAATATGCAATTTGAAAACCCAAACATAAATTATTACTATAATAACTTACATGTATATTCGTACAACTAGCCAAACGCATTTGGGCTAATTGTGAGGCAGGTGTTAAAGAGTTTGTACTACCAAATGGTGAGGTCATCATAGTGGAAACGGCGCGTTTTAATTTCGAAGGGGTTTTGTTGAATGAAAATGCTCGCCCGACCTAGGTAGAATAAATATATTCTTTAATTAAATAAAAGTCAATGTTTAAAAAACAAAAAGCAAATAAAAAAAAATTATACACAATAAAAATTAAAAAAAACACATTGAAATAATAAAATATCTACCATAAACAAAATTTAAATAAACAGAGTAAATTTATTACAAATAATATGAAGCATACCTTTAAACGTGTACGTGCTGCCAACTTAAAGGCTTTTGATAATGTACTCAAATTCACATCACTAATATCCACTTCCAATTCTTGAGAAGTACGACATAGTAAAGGTTTATCCTTGATTATATGAAAGAGAGAAATATTACATTATTTTATATGTTGGAGTAAAAGGGAAAGGAAGAACGAAGAATAACACTTACGGTATCTGTACGGCAGGCATTTTCAGCCATTTGTTTGCACAATGTTTTCAAGTATACAACTTTGTCAATCTCCTCATCACTTATAGTAAATGAATGCAATTTATCTTTATCTTGGCGACAAAGTAAAGCAAACGCACGAGGACTATCGGTTATGTCAATAACAAAACGTATTGCATTTAAGGATATAAATTTAATATGCTTAAATGATTTATTCGTACTGGGCGATTTGGCACTGTTAAAACCTCTTGAACGTTTTTTACATACTTCAATGGTGTCAGAGAATAAGTACAGCATTAAATTATCACCACGACCACTAAGATTATCTGTCAATTCGGTGACTTCACAGCGGGAAATAAAATTACGATTGGAGGACACCAAATGGGCCTGGAGGTAATAATTCAAGAGTTTTAAAGTAAATAAAAATATAAATGTTTTCAATTAAAAAAAAAAACTTACCGGGCAACCTTCAATATCATTAAATATATCAAATATTGCCATGCGTGATTCTGTTTTTCGTTTATCCTCATTTATGTGCATCATCACTTCTTTGATGGCCTTAAGAGCCTGCTCCAGTCGCACATAATCGGGATTACTTTTATTCGTATGCTTTAAAATATCATTCAACAATAAACTGATACTGGGCAATCTCTGCACTGGTCGTATCATTAAATCTTGCAGACTTTGTCTTCCACATTCCGGCTTTGTTTGATTTATCTTAAGAAATGCATGAAAACGTGGATTTTGTGTATCACAGAGTACCAGTGTTTCTTTCATTTGTTCAAAGAAATTCACATACGGTGGGTAGGCTTTTATTAAATCATCACGATGTTGTAATATTATATCACCAATTGAACAATCCTCTGACCATTTACTGTGTATGCTACGTAACCGTTCAAGCATACTTTGATGTACCTCGTGTATGGGTATAAAATTGCCAAAAATTGCTCGAATTTCTGATTTGTTAAGTAGAGCTTCATTGGTTTCGGCAATTTCTTCGAGAGGATTTTTGAAGAGCTGAAACGGTACAAAATAGAGTTTAAAATTACTCGATAAGTTTAAAGAAGAAGGTTAGGTTAGGTTCAATGGGCTGCCGACTAGAGGAAAGCTCATTTGGGTCGATATGTTTAAGTCACTTTGTGATACCTTCTCGGTATATTTTGACTCCCTACAAAACAGAGATATCGACCTCAGTACCACATTAGGCACAGCGTCCAAACGTGGCAATTCCGGTCTGCCAAAATGACTCATCCTTATAGCCCCGAGATCGGGGCATTGGCAGAGAAAGTGAAACCCCTGCTCCTACTCGTCATGATAACTTCTTATAATGTAGTCATTATATCCCAGAGCCATCCTCATAGCATGAGTCGCTATCACTCTATTAAAGAACTTAGGAAAACATATTTAATTTAAAAAAAATATTACAAAAGTTCGAAGGACTCTTTAATATGAAACTTTTGCAGAAAGGCAAGCTTGTTTAAAAGGTTGTGATGATTTTCTACTAAGTTTATCTTGTAATAGAAATATTTCAATTAACATTTTAGAAAATTATTCCGAAGGACTCAAAAATGTTTTTTTTTACCAATAGAATTAAACTACCGTTGTTATAAAAAAAATAAGTTAGATTTCAAACATATTTTAAAACTAAATTTCCATACATATTTTTGCTTCAAATAGATTTTAAATCCAATTTAGTTTTTAGTAAATTTAGCAGTTAAATATTGCAAATTTGTAAATTGTATTTTATAAAAACAAAATAAGAAGCGTTGTCAACTCTTCAGACCAAAAATGGCTAAATTTTTAGCAAACGTTTAATTACAAAACTAAAAAATACTGATTTAAAAGATAATGAAACTAACTAGTTAATTGCAGCAAAATTGTAGAAGAAACATTTTGTATTTAAATTGATAATAATTGAAATTAAGACTCTTCATTTCTAAATTTTTACAAACATTTTGAAATACCTAAATATGCAAATTTTCTACGGAATTAATTTTATATTTTGTATAATACGTTTGGGTCGATCAAATTTATATACATTCTTTGTTGCTCATAGCGATATATATTAATTTTTTCTTTATTGTTAAACAAGAAAAAAATTGTTAAATCTAGAAACTAAACGGTTAAACTGGCAACACTGCAAATATAGTAAGATATCCATAAGGAAATACGTGTTAGCAGAAGTTGAAAGTACCAGATTTTTAAAGTTATAAGCCATGAGAAAAATCGTATTTCAAGAATTTAGAAATTATATTTTAAGAAACCTCAAATTAAAAATAATTAATTTTTAAAATTGCACCATTTTGGATATTAAAGTTTAAAATTCATGATAATTTGTATTTTAATAATAGGTTCGAAGGACCATAAACGTTTTTTATGAACTTCTTCTTTATATAAACTTCTTTAGTTAAAAATACATATTTATAAACGAACATATCGTGAATTGATTTATATACAAACTTACATTCACTATTGTATCCAATATTCCAACATAATTCGATTCAGTACTATAGAAATCCATGAAATGATTAAAACGCATTGAGGACTTTTTGGCAGGAGTCAGTTCGCATGTTGATGTTTCTGGTTCCGCTAATAATTTACCACTTTCTAGTTTATCCGGACTTGTGGTGCAATCAAAGAAACTACCCGATACTGAGAGCAACCCAGCATCCGAAACTGAAGAACGACGTTTACCCGAACCTAAAGGAGTACCTTCCAGTTGTAAACGTTGTGAAAAACGCTTACGTTTCCGTTTATTAAAACTAATTGGCAGTGACTCACGACGATCACAATTTGGTGTATTTGCAATACTATCGAGGTACTAAAAGATTAAGGAAAATAAAGACTTAATTTTTTTTTTTAAATATTTAGCATTTAGAGAAAACTTACATCCCCAAATAGATAATCCATTTCATCGGCATAACCATTTTGTATGGTATACCAAAACCAATCGGACTTTAAAATATGCGTACGATGATTTTTGGGTTCTGGTTTTGCTTGTGTGGAATGTTCATCAACCACCTGTGTGAAAAAAGTAGTAAATATATTTATTTAATGTATGAATTATGTATGAATAAATAATGATAATACACACACACATAAACGAACTTAATTTAAATATATTGAATTTTATATATAGACTAGCTGACCCGGTCCGCGTTGCTGGCCCTAAGCAAACATTAGTGTTGTATTACCAGACGATTTAAATTGATCTTTAAACGAAATTTACGGCCTTTAAATAAAAATCCATGAAATACCTATCATAAAGTTTTTCTTACGAAAAAAGTGGGCGTAAAAGTGGGCGGGGCAAAATTTTCTTTCCGTAAAAACCTAAGTTGGACCATGGCGATCATTTTAAAGAAAAAATCGTCCAAATCGGTCAAGCCGTTCACCAGTTATGCGCTTAATAGAAAAAGTGGGCTTAAAAGTAGGCGTGGTAAATTTTTCTTTCGATGAAAACTTAAAGTTGATTAATACGAACATTTGAAAGAAAAATTAGTCAACTCGATGGAGCCGTTTTCTGATTTTAGGTAAATCGAAAAAGTGGGCGTAAAAGTGGGCGGGGCAAAATTTGTTCGTTCAAATCGGTCAAGCCGTTCTCAAGATATGGATTTTGCCACGCCCCTCCGCCCCCAGACCGAAAATCAGACTTCACAGTGTCACCCGCCTGAATATTCTGAAGATTCCCTGAAAATTTCAATTGATTATTATTATCTATCTTCAGATACAAGGGAGCCAATTTTTGTTTGTTTTCTCCCAATTTTTGTTTTTATTTACTGGATTTGTATATACTTTGTAAAATTTATTTGTATTTATTTAAGAAGTTTGTAAGGATTATATTCCATGGACAAATAAATAAATAAATGGTGGAAGGATTTCGGTGGACGGAAAAGGCACCTGATTAGGAAACACCGAAATTACTAGATTTAAAAGAATCAACAAATTGACTTCATTCAAATGTAATATTAAAAGTAGTATCCCAATAAAATTTACACTGGCTCTATTATAAAATCATATTAGATAAAGGGTATTTTATTATTGGTTATAATTTCATACTTTTTTTCTATCTGCCTTAAATAAATAATTACACTTGTTCTTTTTATTTTAAAACATTTAACTGACCTTGTCTCGTTTTTTTTTTTTGTTTTCTTTTCTTTTGAAAAAGATTAAACAAGAATATATTCATTTTTGTTCTTTTTTTTAAATAAATATACAGTACAAATGTGTGTGTGTTTATCATAAAAATAAAATTGTTTAAATTTGCATTAAATTTTATGTGAAAAAAGAGAAACACAATTTTTGTTTGCTGCAAAAAACAATTTGTAAAATCTTTCATTTATAAAAAATTTAAGTAAAAACAAATTTGCAACAAAAAAAATCGTTGGCTGAATTGAACATAACAACAACTATGTAGATCTATACAGCATTTGTATAATTAAAAACTAAATTGTACAAAACACATTAAAAAAGATATAAACATAACAATTTGAATAAATAACAACATGCACTTGAAAATTAAATAAACAATTATCAACATATAAAAAAATTAATACATTTTTTATATGCATTCATAACGAATTCAAGACGCCCTTTACGAATGTTTAAAATTTTTTTTTTTTTTTTTTTTTAAATATGAAATATTTGAATTCGAAACAACGACAAACAAGTTCCAAATTATAGTTGGTTAAGCTAAATTATATAATAATCGGCACTATTTTGAAAATATTGTTAAGCTTATAAATTAAAGAATGGTCTGGTGAATACTGGCTGACTCTTGGCTAAGGGTATCACATAGGGGCCTCTATATGGACATAATCTAACCTAAATATTAAAGCCTATGGGAGCTATCATAATTAAACCTATCGTGACAAAAAACCCTTGACCAGTCGCATAGTATATGCCCCACTGTTTAAGTTCCTCTACATCTCCACACATCCTATAAACATCCGATGTGCCTTCGACCCATTTCGCTGTCATCTTTCTAAGCCGGCAGTGTTATGATACTCTTTTATGCATGATTGCTTATACCTAAAATCCCTTCTCTTCTCTTCCCCAAAAATAAACCCGCTTTCACTAAAATTTCACCTGCCGAATTATCTAGTGCCGATTCATTGCATAGATTCGTATGAAAGTAGCTTTTGTCAAACTGTATCTGATAACTCAGTTTTGCCAGAGTTAAAATTTGCATTTTTATTAAAACTATTTTGATCGGTTGGTAGGTAATTCAAAAGGTTAGTGTAACTACATATCCACTTGGTTTATTGCGAATCCATTCACTCAATGAAACGTTTGATTTCTACTAGTATGGATCCTGATTATAAAATTATATAACCAGAAAGAAATTGATTTACGCTCTCCAAAGATTTTCTCTAATCCAGCCTATTCCCATAACAAATCATAGGAATTGTTTATCCAGCCATTGCATCTGTAACTTTGGGCAGTGGCATAGTTTATGTCCCACTGTTTTAAGTTCCTCTACATCCCCTAAAAATCCAATGTCCCTGCGAGCCCTTTTACTGCCATCCTTCCCAGTGAGCAGTATCGTGTAGGCTTATCCTGTTTATGGTAATGAGCAGCGCAGAATCTGTTTTCTAAGTTCTTGCCATACGTTTCTTGAGTCTGAATTTACCTTTGCTTGAATGGTTCTACTCTTAAATCATTCTCTAACATAGTTTCACCCAAGAGTTAACTGTCAAATTATCTAGTGCCAATAATTTTGCCCTTAACTCATTCGTAAGTGCTCTAATAAATTTCCTTCAATCGTTTACTAGACTAGAATTTACATGGTACCCTTTCAAAGCTTTTACCCCCGCCTGACTGTTTAAATTAATGACCTCTGTTTTTTTTTTCAACGTTCCCTGTTATCGTTTTTTGCCTTAAGGACACCTAGAATTTCCGCCTGAAAAACACTGCACTCATTAGGAAGTTTATATGACTTTTTGATGTCTTTATCCTCCTGGACCAGCGTCTACTCCGATTTTGATGCGGTTAATACAGCGATGTCATTAAGAAGTAAACCTGCTCCTCCCCATTTGTACTGACTATAAATCTTTAGTTTAGGAGTTTCCCCAAAGTCAATGTCCGTAGCTACGAAATCCCTAGATCCCACGGTGTGTACCCACGATGTGTTCGCCAATGTTGACTTTATTTAATAAAAATTGATGGAATAAATTCAAAGAAAACCTTTTTTTATTATTTAAAAAAATCGGATTTGTTTATAGGCTACGCACAGTGGGTCAAATCCCGAATCTAGCTGGACAAAATTATTTAATGTTTTGGGCTGCTGAATTCAAAAAATATAGTCAAAAAATTATAGCTCAATTTTTTAAGGAAATACGACAGAGTTTCACTATTGCAAACTTCGGTAGTATTAATTTTTCATATAAAATTGTTAGCTGTCCAGACATTTATGACTTTTGTCCAGCCAGATTCTGGATGTGTACCAATGTGGCAGGTAAGTATTTAAAAAAAATTTCTGGCAACAATGCTGATTACTTATGATCAGGGAAAGTTTTAATACTTTTTGCATGAAAAATATTTGCATATTTTTCAAGTTTTTCCCAAAAATATATGCTTTGCATAAATTTGCATATTAGATACACATATAATTTCTACTGGATAAAAATAAATTAATGTAGAAAAGTTCAACAGCACATTAAATTATTAATATTTTCCAACTAAATACAAATTCAGCCCTTAGAAATGTTTCAAATTCTAATAGTTTCTCTTTTTCACATAAAAAATATTTTAAAATAAATAATATATAGCAACTTTTTAAAATAAAAAAATAATACCAAAACCAAGAAAACATTTATTTATAATATGAATTGTTTTTTTTTTTTTTTTTTTTTATATAAAAAAAAAATTCAACAACAATTGTGCAAATAATTTTTAAAATACGAAAAATAAACAACGTGCATTTGTATTTGAATTTGTTAAACAAATAATTAAACGCAAATTGTAATTTGCTAGGCATTTTTAACATTCAAAAAGCAGTTTAATACAACAAAAATATTTATTAAAGTTTTAAAAAGATGTTAATAGAAAAAATTTATAAATTAAAAGGGTTACATTTTAGATAAACATTTGTTAACTGAATTTGCTGGGTTTTAATTTATTTAAAAAATTGTTTTAAACCAAAAAAAAACTTAATAATTTATTGTGCTGTTGTGTTGTTTCTAAGAAATTTTTATTTATTGTAATAAAAGAAATAAAACAAAACACCAAATCACCATTAAAATATTACACTTAATAAAAGAATAAGTAAATAAATTTTAATCTCTATAGATTTATACTTAAATAGAAAATTAAACAAACATTTAAAAGTATTAATATTTATGAATTTTTCAAATTCTGTTGTATGTAAAAATTTTATGAAAATGTTAAAAAAAAACGTTTTTCAATGTAAATGTTAAAAATGCGCTGCAAATTACAATAAACAAAACATATTAACACAATTGTTTATAAATTATAAATAAAATTGTGTCAAAAATCTTTGCTGATTCACTGTTATTAAGAAAAAAGATTAAAACATCGACTTTTTCGTAGCCACTTTTACCTTATAATATTCTTTTAAGACTTCTACATAAATATTTCTTTGAAACACCTAAACATACGATCACAATTAACAAATTCTTGACTCCCTACATGTCACCTCTATTTATAACAGGTGTTTTTTTAGAGGTATATATAGGGATAGGTATTAGAGTATTCAGTTAGTCGGGCGTTTGCTTTACTCGATTAATCGCTTGATTAATTAATCAAGGTTTTGGTTTAATCGGTTAATAATCGGTTAATTTTGTGTTTTGTAATAAATTCAGTCAATTCAATAAATAAAAATGCACAAATTATCTATTATTTAAAATGAAAAACAACAATAACATGACAAACATAACAATTCTTGTACTCAAACGAGCAAACAAAAAAATAATTCATAAATATGTGTGATCATTTTATTAGTTATTATAATAGTTTAAGGATCTCTTATAAAATAATGTTTAAGACATATAATTCGGCTTAAAAGTTAAGGATTTAAGTAATTCCTTTCATTAGTTTTGATAAGACTTGACTTGAAAAAATTCTTTCAATTATCATAGATGTTGGAGAAATCGAAAGCCGATAATACAGAATATCTTATTTCACAGTCCGCTTCCTGGATTTCTCTAAACATATAAAATCTTTCATTATGCCATTAGAGTCCTGTTTTAATTTTTAACACTTCTAATTGTTTCGGTTAATTCTGTTAAAATATTGATATGAAAAGATATGACAAGATACAAAGAACTAAACACATACATATAAAAGGTATGTGAAACAAAAAGCTATTGACAGCAAACACTTATTTTTAATGAAGATCGCTGAAGACCTTCTTTGTTTGCATGAAAAAATATTTTCTAAACATATGCATACGTGCATATATATTTATATGAGACGAAAAAAATAATTAAGAACACAAACAAATATGTTATAAGAATTAAAAATTTTGTTACATCGGTTAATAGGAAAATCGGCTGAAATTAACCGGTTTAATCGTTAATCGAAAATAGCCAATTTTAAATTAACCGATTAGTTAATCGCGTAGTAATTAATCAGTTTACTAATAGGTATAAACCAAAATTGGCATCATTTGAAAGCTTTTGAATAGAAAATTCTGGATATACACAATTTATTTAAAACTTCTTAGCCAATTAAGAGGCCGGTGTTTGTTCTAACATAGAAGAGAAAATGCTTGCCCCGTCCAAAGACCGGCTATGTAGGATAGCTTAAGTTTGGGAAGCCGGTGTAATTTAATTAAATTTTTATTAAACTAAAGAGGTCCATAACTCGAAAAAATATGCCTTTCCGAGACTTTTTCCATTTTTCTATTTTGTTCTTATTTTTCAATTTTCTACCACCGTATGTATTTTTTATTTGGAGCTGCGTTGGTAAACTAAATTTGTTCCTTTTATTAAAAAAAAACTGTTTTTTTAAAACATGGGAGTTTTTTTTTTAATTTTATTAATTACAAGAAGAAAGAGACAACTCTTTTTTGAAAACTGTCAGTTTTAAGCATAATGTTTATTTTTTTTATTTAGTGTTTGTATTAGTTCGGCTTTCGTAAAAAAAACATTAAAATATAATGAATGTGTACAGTACCACTACAACTGTACTTTTTTACAACGAAAAACAGAACACTACATAATATTCATTACCTTCGTTGACAATATGTATGAACGGTATTAACGGGATGTGTACCAATACACAAGCACTAAATAATACATATCGTTTCTGTGTTTGTGTACAATACGCTAAATAATTATCGGTTTATTTTCGAACACTGGACAAAACTATTATTTTGGAATGAAATAGGAAGTTATTTGCATATGACTTGATCATTTGTTAGCCGATTATGATCATAATTGCACTACCAGTATTCTACTTAGCTTACTTAAGGTAAAAGTGAAAAACTAAAGTGGAGCAATTATTTAGGGTCGTCAAAATGTGATGTTTTATTGGTAAAATTAAAGACAGTAGTAGGGTACGTTCGTAAATGCAGTTGTAGCGCATCACTTGCGCATCAGCAAAGTTGAATGTTCATAAAAGCATCAATTGTGATAAACTTGGCATCACACGCACAGGTAAAAAGTTTTTTGTGCAGTGATGCCACAGCTCTGCAGCAAATTTTTGCAATTATTGCATCAGTTAATTTACTGATGCAATTACTTTTGATATAAAAGAAATCCTTTTATTTTTCTTTTTTGATGCTTTTTCTTGTTATTTATAAGAAAACTGTCCCGTTTTGTTTCAATATATTCAATAAAATTTGTCATCACTATTGTTGATAACATATTTATTATTATTTTATGTTCGTTTATGAAACCTTTTAAATTAAGCTCGTGCTCAAATATACAAACTTTGCACAGCTGTTGTGCAGTAAAAAAGCATCAGCATGACAACTGCAACTGGTGATCACGCATCAGCAACAAAATTTTGCATCACTGCAGCAGTGATGCACAGTTTTTATGCATTTACGAACGAACCCGTAGTTTCTTGCTCATATCGTGGCCCTTAGTGGACCGATTTGGCTAAATTTCAACAGCAAACTTCTCTAGACTATTTGTGACTTAAGTATATAACAAATGAGTATCAATAATTTCTGGGATCTTCGATCAATATTGAAGGAGTTACCAACGGAATGACAAACTTAAATATATCATTTTCCACCTGTGATGAGGAGTATAAAAATGTACTTTATTTAAAAATACTTTTAAGAAGATGTTTTAAGTACTTTTTTAAAAAAGATTAATTTTAAAAATGAGAAGAATATTTAAAAAAAAAAAATTTAATAAAATTTTTAGTAAAAGCGACTCCGAAAATAGAACTTATAAAAAAAATTTTTAAATTAAGATCTCAATGCATAGAAAAATTAAACAATTTAGTCCCATAAATTCTAAAGAACCGTTGGAACAGTAAAAACAACTTTATATCAAATAAATACGTATGTTGCGACAATATGATTTACACCATTTTGTAATGTTTTCTTGATTTTGTTAAAATTTTTTAAATACAAAAAATTTGTATAAAGAAAATTTGTTAAGTACCGTTTGCGTTTGACCAGCACTGTTGGCACTAACACCTGAAGCAACAAGTTTATTGTTATTTTCAACTGGACAATAATACTTGTTCACATTTAGCATATTATGATTGACATTTGATTGATGATGATTTGTGATTTGTATTGATTGGTTACTTAAGGGTGAAGCAGCAGTATTAGTAGCAGTAGTATTAGACAAACAATAAGTAGTAGTAGAAAAAGTAGTAGTGGAAATAGATTTAATATTAGCATTTTTACATAGTACATCGTCAACAATTTTACTATCGTTAGACAAATTTGAAGAGCATGTAGTAGGAACGGAGGAAGTGGAAAGGCAAGGGAAATTGGGAATATCATTTTGGGTTAAATTTAGTGATTTATTACACAATTTGGAAGTTTCAGATGTTGATATTGATTTCGTCACGGGGCGCGGTGCCGAGGAACAACTTGTAGCATATTTGGAGGGAGCTTTGGGAGTTTTGAAGTCTTCTCGGTCATTTTGACAGTCTACACTATCTTTTTCGGGCGATTTATGTTGTATATTTTGAGCACATTTCTCTTTGCGGCTACTGCTGCGTGTTATGCGATTTCTTAAACTTCGAAATTTGTCCTTAACAGGTTTTCTGATGGACTCATTAAATGTAGTTTCTACCGAGGCTATGGAACATAAGGAATCATCACCATTTTCATTATTATACTCGGTATTGTCATCATTAGGGGCAGAATCCAAAGCAACAGAACTGCGTCGAGGTCGTAACATTTTGGCAATGGGTGTACGTACTGCCACAAAACTCATGGAACGTTTAATGGTTCTCGTGATAGAACCTGTACGTAATAATTTTGGCTTTTTGGTGCTGGCAGGCATAACAAAAGATTCCACTGACATTAAAGAAACACTATCAAAACTTTCACGTTTGCGTTTTAAATCGGATTGAGGATCGTCCAATTCAGCTTCGTTATCCAAATCATCGGTATCCATTTCTAAGGCAACAGTATTGTCAATTTTTGTTAAATTAAAATTTACAGGGTTCTCCTCATTAGAAGAGCAAACACTTAAAACAGGGCCACAATATATCGGCGATATATTAGCATTTTGTTGAAAATCATTGGTTGACTCATCTGTCAAAATTTTACCATCTAATTTTGGCTCTTGGTTAAGTAGATTAGTTAGTTGTGTTTTAGAAGTCTTCGAAGATTTTGGTGTACTTGCGTGAGTATTTAGATCTTGAGGTTTTAAAGATCCATGATGTAAGATCTCATCGTTATAGGGTAAAATTAAGTCGCTAACTAAATCGTCTTCATTATCATCCAGTTTCAAATTGCATTCATAATCAACTACCAGTCTTTCATCAAAATGACCTTCATCATTATCGTCTTCTTCCTCATCCTGACTACTCTGATTTTCGTTGTTTAATGATTTAATTTCATCATTTTGTTTTATTTCATTTTCAACATCTACTTCCATGGCGTTAGAATTTTCGGCTAAAGGATTATCTTTGTTAGTTTTGGGAGGGGTTTGATTAATATTTGTTAGAATTTTTGAATTGTTATTATTGTTAGTTTTATTAGAAAGAGTTTCCGAAAAGTAACCACCCGTATTAGGCATGACCTGTAAGATTTCAAATTAACTTGTTTTTAATGTTTAATTAAAAAAAAAACACATACAAATCTTTTTATAAGTTAGTGTGCAAAAATATAAGATTAACAATTATGTGCAAATTCTTTTTTAAGGTATTTAAAAACTCACAACATGTGAACACTCGGGATCATCTAATTCGGCTGGCACACCGCCATTACTTTTTAAAACATCAATCATGTGCTGATGTTCATCTACTGGAAAACCAAAGAAACATATTTTCTGTCCCTCAAATGCTTTTAGACGATGATCTTTGGAAAATTCTTCTGTAGTGGCTTTAAATTCCAAGTCCTCTTTACGTTCCCAGGCAGCATAAACCCAAGCGGGTCTTACTACGGTTAAGCGAAATGTTTTAGCATATCTGTATTAAAAAATTAAAAGAGGGAATAGTGTTCGATTAATAAAATAAATTAAAAAAGGAATTAAATGAACAAAATCCATGGTATGATAAGATATACACCATTTCTAGTTGTTTTCAAATATAATTAAATATTTTTTAATTTTGTTTTTGAATTTTGCAGTTAATTTAAAAAACTGCTAAATGTTTTGCAACATACTTTTATTTTTATTCAAAGTAGCAAATTATTATAGAGGTAGGACTCGGAGATCATCACGGTGGTGATTTCGTTTCAAAGTAATCATTTACGAGTTCGAACAATTTCGAATTAAAATTCGCGGTTATCCCTCAGGTCTATTACGAATCCCTGCACTAAATGAAGGTAGGAGTCCTGCCATAAATCCTTATTACAAAAAAAAAAAAATCAGGAAGAAGTTTGAAAAGGCTCTCTAAAGAGGGTCCCTATGTCAATTCCCATAATAAACCCAACCAAATTATTCTGCTTAATACTTGATATTTCTCCTAGTTCATCGAGGAATTGACTGTCCAGACATTGCATAGTATGTATTTGCAACATTGTTTCAAGTTGTACTAAGTAGTAGTGGAGAGTCTGTTATCCTTAGTTCCGGTCATACGGCCTTGAAACTCTACATTTAAAACAACATTTCCATTCATGAATAGATCTATGATTGAATCTTTTTATATACATAGAAAAAATTATTAGTAGTTTTTTATCAGTTAAAAAAATAGTTTAAAAAGTATTTCAATTTAATTAATGTAATAAACTGAATCAATTATTTTTTTATTTGAAAGAAAATTAAAAATTAAATTTTGATCTAATAATCATTTTCTTTGTTTTGAAATAAATTTTTAATTAAAATAATAACCAAATAACAAAAAATTTTAATTGATTATTTTTGTTTAAAATAAAAAACTTTAAACTTTTAGAATTGTTGTTGGGAATTGTCATAGCCTGAGCTGTATTTAATGAAATCAATTAAGACATTGTTTGAAATGACAAAGTTTTTTGATCATTTTTTTTAATTAAAATTAAAAATATTATTTATTAAAAAACAATATTAAAAATTTGAAATTTTTACAATTTTAGTAATCAATATAATCATTTTAGTAATAGGTGCAAAATTAACAAATTGTTTGCTTGACTCTATAAATTTGTTAAAATTTGGTGATTAGAGAAAATTTTTAATTTTTTCTGTGTAAAAAAGTGTAAAATTCTATTTCAGAATTTTACAACTTTAAAATTTGTAAGGTATTTTTATTGTTGACCTGTGTTATTGATTAGTTTTGTTTAAGTCGTTCCCACGACAATCGGGTATACGCACCGAAATGACACGGAGTTTAACGAGAAAATACCAAAGGTTGTCAACTCAGCAACACCTGTTCTTTAGGTCTCGCAGCTACATTAACAACAACTTTTCTTTGAGTCTTAAATTCTTGCGAAAAAGATGCGCTAAAAAAGATTTAACTTTATATTCCTTGAAAATGATTAACCATATTGACCGAAATATTGAAAGTAATAAAGGATTAAAATAAAAATAAGATATTGTTTTAAATTAATTTAATAATGCCTTTAGACGGAGAAACATAAATAATTTAATTTTTTATTTTTCAATAATTTTTCTAAAAACTTACGTATGATTTTGTAATTAAAGTTTTGAAATAATAGTAGCAAAACGTTACACTTTGGTAGAAACCATAGATGACGACTAGAACAGGGTAATACCCAGTGGAGAAATATTCAAAGCTGTCAAAAAGAAGCCTTACGGACCGACACAGGCTGCTTTCAAATAACCTCAGAATACCATCTTCATGTGGAGACGAAGGTTCTACCGGTTAAGGAACCCAACGCCATATTGATGAAACAGTGGGATGTCATGGGAGAAGCTAACCAAACTTCGACATAACACAGTTGGAAGCTTCGCCGAGGCATGTCAGACAGGACCTTCGTATACACGAGGAGAGCATCCAGAGATATGTACAGGATCCATTCAATTGCAGATCGAACGACATTCATAGAGATGCCACCAATTCAATGGTAGCAGGATACCGCATGAATGTCTTACTTTGAGGTCACCCACCGCTTATAGCATACGCTGAAATGATTCTGCCTCTTAAAACAAAAGTATTGTTGGCACAACTAAGATCAAAATGGAGCACCAGGCCAAATGGCTTCTGGTCCCGCTTAGACCGTGCCGTCCCTAACTTATGCCCAGCATGTGCTCAGGGTCTCATACTACCCCAAACTTTTAATAGTACAGCCAACCCTACTCCAGTAAACGTATATTTTTTTTATAATAGGAGTAGTTCTAGTAAAGATAAGTGGTCCTTAAGGTATCAGGTATATAAACTGAAATATTTTTATGAACTTTGTTAAATAGAAATTTCTAAATTACAATCAGAAATTTTTGAAATACTGACATTCTCGAAAAATAAATAGAAGCCCCTAAAATATATTTCGATTTTTGAATTATGTATATTTAAAAAATTGTGAAAAATATCTAATAGCTTGTGAAAATCTATGCTGAAACTGGAAATCTAAAGTTAAAGAAGAAATTTTAAATAGAATGAGTTTTTAAATAAAATGGCTCTGGTATATATTTGTAATACTTTTTTTCATTCTTAACGTATGCAAAGTATTTTCTTAATCCGTATAAGCAGTTGTGAAATTATGAAAAAACTGAATTTGTATTCAAATTAAAACACTTACTGATATTTGTCACCACCACTATGGGTACTTATTAAATGTGTTATCTTGGAATTCATATCTTTGCGTATACAGCCGCCCATAGAATGTATAAGATTTACCAATTTTGTCTAAAACAAAAAAAAATATTTAATTTAAACAACAAATAAAATTATAATTTAAAAAGTTACATACCAATTCATCTTTTTTGCGTATACCGGTAAAACATGTTACTACACCACGCATAGAATAATTATAAATTGGTCGAGCATTATGCGAAAGACCATCTTTCATGGCGGCCGATTGTTTTAAAGCTGGTGGACCCAATATACTGTAAATAAAAAGAAATACAAAAATTAAATTAAGTTAAATAATAAAAACAGAATGATGATGAAAATTATGAAAATATTCCATTCATAAACTAAAAATCAGAACAAGAGGTCAGCTGTTTACAATATTTCAGTTTTTCACCAAACAAATATATAAATCGCAATTGTTTCTCCGAAATTTTAATAAATAACAACTCATAACAAAGGCGTTTAACCACTTAAAATGCCAGGCAATAAGGAATTAAATAATTTTTTTATGACCCTCTGGATGTTTGCAGACATTAATAAGACCGCCTACTTTTCGGGTTTAAGAATCGCAAGCATTAAATTGTAAACACACGCTTTCCTATTGAACAATTTTAAGATGAAAAGCGAAAATGAAAAAAAAAAACAAAGAATTATTCAAGAAATCAAACAGGTGTTAAACTATTTAGCGTAGAAGTTTATTAAATATGAAATCATTATAAAAGAAAAAATAAATAAAACATTTTTGGTTATTTTCACTAGCATTTTTAAATGGTTTCTTTTGAAAATATATTAATTGTTTGCATGTGATTTCAAAAGGTGAAATAAATTTTTGTGTACATATTTAAGAAGGGTATCATAATACATACAGAAGTTATTAAAAACACTTAGCTACAACAAAGAAAATTCATTTTCGAAATTATTTGCGATAATAATTTAAAATAAACATAATAACTTAAAAGTATTTATGTATATGTATTTTAATAGTTTTCGAAGATTTTAATTAAATGTGTAAATTTCATCTGCTTCTATACTCGTATGTCTCATTCAGATTTTTTTTTGTAACTTTCGAATATGTATTGAAATATTAGCTAAGAGTTTAATTAACCATATGTATTTTTATTAGGGAGATCGATTATTCGACTTTTTTCAATAACCGGTTTTCGAATATTACGAATAGTTGCTAATTTAAAAAAACCGGTTTTCGGTTAAACATTTTTGAACTAACCGGTTAACCGGTTTTAATTCGAATACATAAAAACACCTACAAAATACATATATATGACTTAAGATATATTCAGACCTAGCAAATATTTGACGATAAAATCCAAAAAAACGAGACCAGTAAAATGATCAAACTTTAACCGCATTTTTAACAATTTCTATTTATTTACTAATCTGTTTTTGTAAGACGATAATTGTATAATATTATTTAAAAACTATTAAATGATGTTTGATCTAGCCAAACGTTTTGCAAGAGCAAATAAAATATTATAGCAATTTAATAAATTTATTATTAGAGATATTCTCCTAAATTTATTTTAAATGAGTTTTAATTTGTTGGTGATTAAGCCATCTCTATGTGAATCAGTAGAATTCAACCATATTTTTGGAAATTTGCAAACAAAACCTCTTAGCCTGGATTATATATATCAAACGATATTGTTTCAACATTATATAAACGATTAGTAAGATGAAAATGCTTTTTGTATGAAATATTTGTCAATTTGTCGATAACAATTTGAAACCTTCCATGACATTGTTTGATTTCTCAATTTTGTTTTTTAGTTCTTGGTATTTTAATAAATAAAACTGATGAATTATTTCCATATCGTTGATTCCGCCGGAATGTTGTAGTTTTAGGCAAAACGAAGAACTTAAACGAACTATTTAAGAGTTTTGAGTTCCTTATGGGGCATTCTGTCCTCGGCAACACAACGGGTTTATTTTTCATCTAATGATTTCTTTTTTGGCAGCGTATTTTAGTAAAGTATTATTTGTCGACTCTTTAGACCTACTTCGATCGGGGTTACGTTTTATTTAGGGCACATTAATGTCAACCATATAGACTAATTAATTTTATTATATAAATTAATAAATTGTGACGTGGAAACCCCTTCGCCACTTATCACTTTAGGACACTTTAAGAGCCTAACTTTGTCTGTTTAATGCCGTTCGAAATATCTCTAGAGATAAAATCTATATAAAAATATTTTTAATATTTAGAAAACGGTCGCACAAATTAAATACTATTTACTTTTTAACTGCACACGTTTTTGTAGTATTTTGAAAAGTTTTAGGTTTTTTTTTACAAGAACACACGCATTCATAAGTGGTTTTTATTTACAGTGTTAAAATGTTTTTTTACTTTAGTTACATTTTGTTTTGACCTTATTAATTAAAAGTTTAAATTTGCCTAATATAGAATTAGAAAAATACTTAAATTACGGGTACATCTACAACAAGAGTAAGAAAAATGTATATAAATTACACATTATTAAAATAACCGGTTTATTATACCAAAATAACCGGTTTATTCGATATTCGAAAAATGGACATTTTAAAATAACCGACTTGAGCAAAGCTAAACTAACCGGTTAAAACCGGTCGAATAATAACCGTTCGATCTCCCTAATTTTTATACAAGGGCGGTTAATTAGGTGACTTTTCGCAATTTTAGGCGGCCGAAATTAATAATTGTGTGAGCATATATCAAAATGAAATTTGGTATGGATAATGTCTATACATAAGTAAAATTTGTAGAAAAGATGGGCGTGGTCCGCCCACTTCTATTGATAGCTACCATACATTGTAAAAAAATTGTACGTAATAAATTTGACCAGGCCCACCATCTAAATGTATTTCGACGCGCCTAATCCGAATCTGATGTCCCCTTGGCTTGAACACACGCAAAGTTTTGAGTAAATTGCGAAAACCGTTAAAAATCGAGAAAAACTGCAGTTGATGAATATTTGATAACCATTATATTTATTACCATTCCTTTTCATCTTCTCATCAGCATATGTTTGTATCACCAAAAACCTATGTTTCATAAAGTCACGGACTTATTGATCTGCCCTCGTATTATCTTTATAATTTAGGTTTTATATTTCCCAAAATTCCATATTTTTTAGAAAAACATAAAAAAATAAGTTCTTTGTTACAATTTGATTTGTATAAATTTTAGGATTTTATGAAATTTTGGATAGGAATATAAATATAATAGGATATAAAAAAAGGTCAAATAATTTACAATTTAAATGTCATTATAACCATTTTATCTTGCAACTTTGATTGTGTTAGTATGACTTTTGAAACTTGAATGGAAGCCAACATCGGAATAAAAGACTCTAAACAAAATATCCTGATAATTAAATTATGTATTGAGATTGGAAACATTTTATGTATAAAATTTTAGATTTTATTTACAAATAAATTTTAGAAGTGTAACAATTAATATACCTTTTTTAAACAATTGCTACTATAATAAACAATACATAAGTGCGACATACAATTTGTTTAATTATAAAAAAAAATTTGTTCAATTAAATAAGAAAACAAATATTATGACAAATTTGACCTTTAGAGTTAATTCAACTCGATAAAATACTGTTTTTTTACTTAAGAAAGCAATCAGAAAAGTAAAAATAAAATAAAATCAAAATTCAAATATATTATTGTAAAGAAACAACAACAAAAACAGAGGCAGAAACCCATTTCAGCGTTAACCAGGCAAATATATGGGACTGACGGCGGCAACAGCAACAACAATCTTTGACCCTAATGTTTTAGGTTGAGCGGGTAATAAACTTGTTGATGGTCTTTTATGGGTCCACAAAATTTATCGAGCATGAACACACAGACAAGTACACAAGCTCAACAACTGCGAACATTATTTTTTAATAACACAATCTTTAGAAAATAAAAAAAACCAATATTAACACTGGTCAACACACCAAAAGTTTCCTGACTTCTGTTCATTGTTTTTTGTTAAATTAAGAGTGCTGATTACGATGTCATCATTAGTTTTTTTCCAGCAACTTCAGTTTTAAAAGTATAATGACATTTAATATTTGCATAATTAACACCATTTTTTGTATTATTCGCTTAATACTTCACAAAGGACCCTACAAACTTTAAAATATTTATTATATCAGGATATCAAATTTACATTGCAGTGATGTTCAAAATTATGTATTTTTAGATTTCTCCTTAAAACTTTGAAAAATCTAATTGTTTACCCCAATTTTTAATGTTTGCACAAACATGAAATTTAACGAACTTATTTTAGTAATAAAAAATGTAACCTATTAAAAGGGTCCTGAAATATTTAGAAAACCTCGTCATATTTCATCTAATTTTCTACATGTTTTAAATAGCACCAAAAATAACAAGCTTCAGGATGATTACGGGGCTCCCGCCAAATCATTGGTGTCCCAAATTCAATAGTGGGTCATTTTCCAATTTACCATCGCCGTTAAAAAACTGCGCAGTTTTGTTAAACACTATTTTTAGCCCCTATTGTTTATCTCGATTAAAAATATTGATTTTAAAATATAAAGCTTTCCTAAAGTCTACAGATTTACGATACTGTGCAAAAATATATTGGCACAAAACTGTCTGGATTACTTGAACAGTCTTTTCTTCGTAGCCATTTTGTTATTGATGAAAAATTTGACATAAAAAACCAAAATATTTTGAATGGGGTTAAAACGAAAAATTCAAGGTATTTTTTTAAAGTTAATGCACAATATCTCTAAAACAAGAGGTAGCAGACAAAAACGATTATATGTTATATTCGTAATGAGCGGACAAAAATACATAAGAATCTGTTGTTTTGTGTTCAAAAAATTTTAATCAAATAAAGTTTTAAGCCAAAAACTAAAAAAAAAATTACAACATTGGAATAACACTGAGATATCCTGACATGAGAGATTTTGAACTAAAAGAGATTTTTGTGTAGACTATTAATCCAGAAAGTATTTAAAAGTTTGAAGGACTGTTCGCGAAAAACTGACTGAATAAAACTGAAAATGGTGTTAATTGTTCAAATAATATATGCCACTATATCTTCAAAACTAAAGCCGAAGGGAAAAACTATTGATATAAGCAATTTTTATTTAAGAATATTTTTAAAAAGCTCCAGTTTGTTGTAGTGTGTAATAAAACAAAATATTTAAAATATATAATATACAAAATTTAAGTCACAAAAATTTATTATGTGAAACAGAAAATAAAATTCATGTGTACAATGTCATCCAGATAAATGACAACAAGTTGGCTGGTGTTGTGTCGTCTCTCGCTCGAAGCTGCTTAAATATTTAAGATTTGATACAAATTATTTTATATTTTTAAAAATTTAAATCATAAATTTTATTAATAATATTGCGTGTGGACAACGCACAATTATTTTTTCTTAATATCAGTGTTGCCAACCAATAATGGCTAAGCAAAATTTTATTTTAAACACGTTTTAATTCAATCAAACTGAAAATAATAATCATTCATAGAATTAAATTTTTTGTCGTATTCAGGCTGTTGTTTTTGGTTATTTCTAACCAAAATTTTTAATTATTTTTCAATTTTGGAGATGAGAATATTTTTTTCATTGTATTTCTTTTTCTCATAAAATAATAAAACGTATGAATACATTTTTAATTTTTCTTGATAAACATTCAACTAACGTTTTTTTCTTTTTTAATTTTTAACTTTGTTATTTAGTTGTTTATATTACTTATGTTGTACAACACTGTTGACAACTCTCCGTAGACCCATTTTAGATATTGGAAATTGCATATAATGGTTCACAAAATATTTCAAATAAAACAATTTTAAAACAGAAATAATATATATATTTTATTTTTGCTAGGACCAGCACTCAGGAGATGCATTGCATTGTGTTGGAACTAGGAAAATAGGTTATGGGAAGGAGGATAAAGGGAGAGTGATTGTGGACATTCGACTTGAACTTATTCATGTTGAAAGTGAGAGGGAAGACTTCAGCAGGAAGGTTATTCCACATACGAACATTCTGGCAAAAAACGAATTTTCCTTGTACTGCGTTGTACGATGCACCGGACAATCGACCACAAAACGATGGGCTCTTAAGGAAAAATGTGTATTACGTACAAACGTAAGAGTTTCGGTAACCAGATCCCAAATTTCATCAGAACCCATCCCATTGTAGTTGCAAATATAACCCAAATATATGCGACGTTGCTTAAGAGAGTCAATAGAATTAAATACCCTACTGTCACGAATGAGAACCTTCGACCATGCACGCAGTCAAGATGCTCCAAAATAGAATTTGAAACACCGCCCCACACATGAGAGTTGTATTCCATTCGCGGTTTGATAAAGGTGGTATATATAGTAAGGAGATCAGATGGAGTGCAGTACACCTTTTTAAAAACTCGAGGCACGAGATTCTGATTAGTCAACAATTATACCACTCATATAAACAGACGCGCATTTATGCGTCAGCATGCAATTGGGTATTTCGGGCATTAAAATCGACCTTATTCGCACGACCCCATACCGAGATTATATGAAGGTCCCAACCAAGCGTATCGTTAATTTTTTGCCTCATAGCACTAACATCAGTTACGAGTGGTCTGTAATCAAATGAGTACGAATGACAAAGGTTGCTGTCATCTGAAAAAGAGTAGATAATGTTGGAAGTTTGAAATTTTGGTATGTCATAGTTTTATAAGACTTGAAATCACACTGTCAAATTTCGTTAAGATCGGTTTATACTTTACCATAACCCTATACAAACCCCAAAGATTCGGCACAACGGAATATAGCATTCTCATTTGTTTCAATTAATCTTAAGTTAATAGAAGTTTTCTGATGGCATGCCTAAAAACTCTTATATTTGAATAAAACAACGCAAGATGCAGTTATTATTTTAATAGAAGAAGTGTAGCTTACTCGCAAAGACTTAAGAAAACCTCACAAAAAAAAGTCTAACGGGTTCTAATTGCACGATCTCTGTGGCCAGTTCACAACACATCTACTTTAGATGCACTCAAATCACTAATGTATAATGTCCAATGGCATTAGCGGTGTGACACTTAGGCCCTAATCATGTACAACGCAGCGCAACGCCAAACAATAACATTGAAAGCACAAACAATGTCATAAATATTTTGTAATTTTGTTGTTGCTTTCAACAGAAATTCATGTACCGTTTTAAAATTTTCAACGACACAAGCAATGGAGCGTTTGAAATTTTAACACGCAATGTGAAGTTCTGTAGAAAGCAACAACAAAATTACAAAATATTTATAACATTGTTTGTGCTTTCAATGTTATTCTTTGGCGTTGCGTTAGTTCTGTGGCGTTGCGCTGCGTTGTACATGATTAGGGCCTTAGCGTCGTCCTGTTAAAACTTCATATAAGAAGTTGGTTATCATCGTCATATAACGCTCTCCGTTTACGGTGATTACATTATCAAAGTCGTTCTAAAAGAAATATAGATCGATGGCGCCGCACAGTGGCACTGAATCGGTTTTTATCGGCCTAAATTTTGTAACTTTTGAACCGAAGAAGATATTTAACGAATTGTTTTGATGGATAGATATTTCTTGAATTTTTCTCGAGTTTTAATTTAATTAAAATCGGTCGGTTCAGTAGTTGTTGAGAAATTTAAGCGTCGAAGTTGAACTTTTGAATTTTTGATGCAAGATTTTATCCAATTTTATTTCGGTGCTGCAAGAATATAAGTTTACTTTTCTTTGAACGTAACTTAGAACATCTCCCGGCTTAAAAGTTCTGATAGTTACATTATATAAATTATATTTTTGAGTCATATCAACAGATAAAACAAGAAGAGCAACCAAATTTTTTTGGGATTAATTTCATTCAAATGATAAAAATGTTCTTTAAGCAGGTAGAAATTATATGGGGTTTAAGAGGGCACTTTCACCTTTGCGCTGAATTGGTATCGTCCCAAATTCGATAATTTTATTTGTTGACCTACCTATTCATCCAAAAATGGTCCTTATCGCAGGAAATATCCGTCCATGGTGATAAGGCAAACAGAATGAATAAATGACAGGCAATTTTACAGATAAAGCTTCAAATATTACTTTAAAAATATTGCCGTTATCTACTGCTAAAATTCAACAGCGCCTATTAGAAGGCCCTTTATGAACTAACACCTCTTTTCATTAACGTCTTTTTAAACACAATTCCCACCGCCACATGCATACTCTGAATGTCGCTCTCCTACAATTATGTATTTCTTTTGTTACCTCTATAAATTTCTGTATAGTTTTCAACACTTTTACTTTGAATATAAAATGAATTGGCGCCAATAATTTTTTTTATTTCTGATTATTTCTACTTGTTTTATTTATTTAATTTTTTTAATAACCCACAAATACAATTCGCTTTATAAAAGTCGTATAAATATTTGATTTAAAGATTTGTCAGGAAAAAAACAATGGCAACCAACCACTTCTGGCATTTAGCAGTCGCAGAAAGGCAACAACCACTTATATTTAACAAAATTATTATACATAGAGACGAATACAATTCTTTCTTATTAAAAAATTTTCCCTGAAATTATCATTAAATTTAGAGAAAAAAAAAATAAGAATTAAATAAAAAAAAAAAATATTGTAATGTTGATGATGAAGATTTTCTGCAAATTTATTGACAACAAAATACGTAATAGCCCATTTACATTAGACCGAAATCTTGCAGATTTGATTTTAAATCTTCTTCAAAATCTATTGTGTTTAAATTTCAATTTTTTGACATTAACTAGATTTTGTTTTCATAACCAAAACAGCTGACTGAAAGTTTTTTGTGTAATACATATCGTCACCTTAAATGCAAACGGACGTAACTACATTTTAATTTTTTTTTACAGAAGAAGCTAAGAATATTAGAATATCAAATCAACAAGGTGTTCTTGGTGTTTGAATTTCTTTAATAAAGTCGTCATTTTTGATCGCATGGATCTAAAAATTTGCGTAAACATGTATGTTGTTTAATAAAACGAGCAAAAATTAATCTGAAACTCAATTTCGAATTTTTGTGTAGTTACGGCCGTTTGCATTTAAGGTGGAGATATAAAAAATATGCATTTAAAAATTTGCATTACGTTTTATTTATAATTAACTTAATTTATTTTATCAATATTATTTATCTTTTCCATTTTATTACTATTTTGTTAACATTTTTGTATCTTGTTTAACAGTTTTAACAAGCCGCCATATTTGTTTTTTGTTTAAATGTCACTTTTTCTGTATAAGTACTATATGGAGAAAACAATAGTTGTGTTACTAAGTTCAACTACGTATATTTTGAGTAGATTTCATAAAAATCTAGTCACGAAATGGATTTTGTTTTATATGGAAAATCAAGTGAAAAACAACTAGATTTAAATGTGAACCACACCCAAACGTCAAGTTTTTTTCTGCATTTCATTTGAAATTTCTCAATATCAGACCAACTCAATTTGAACCATGGAAATATACACAATCGAGCAACGCGTTAAAGTTATTCAGGCTTATTATGAATAATGGGCGTTCAAATCAAAATGCATTTTGTGAACCTTCGTGATTTTTTTAATCAACATAATCGACCTCAGTGGATTCGTTAACAAGCAGAATTGTTGCATTTGGGCGAATGATAATCCAAGAGTGATTGTCGAAAAACCAATGCACCCACAAAGAGTTACTGTTTGATGCGGTTTTTGGGCTGGCGGTATCATCGGGCCGTATTTTTCCGAATTGGAAGATATGGATGTGGACAATATGTGGTTTCATCAGGACGGTGAACTTGCCACACAGCTACCGAAACAATGGCTCTTTTGCGCGACAAATTCAATGGCCGTGTTGTCTTACGTCGTGGCGATGTTAATTGACTGCCAAGATCATGTGATTTGACACCGTTGGACTTCCTTCTTTGGGGTTATTTGAAAGAAAAGGTGTACGTCGACAAGCCAGCTACAATTCAAGAGCTAAAGGATGAGATAATTATACACATTAACGGCATAGAACCTCAATTATGCCTCAGCGTCATCGAAAATCGAGGTCGCGGCGGGCATTTGGCCGATATTTTGTTCCATACATAATTGAATCATACCAATATTATCATAATAAAAAGAAATGACAATAATTTCCTAAATAATTTGTGTTTTATTCAAAATCAACATCGGCCCTTCAAATTTAATCATCCTTTACTAGATTTTGTTGTAGTGTAAACAGGCTATAACAAGAAAAACAAATCGAATGACAGTAAAGGGTTAAATAGATCGAACTTGGGAAACGCTTCAAAAATGTATAGTACATATTTATTATAGCTGTCAAGTTTTTTAGATTGGCAATACAAAATATAAAACATATACTTATGTTTTTCACAATTTATTTATTTAATCTTCATATCGCAGTTGATCAACAAGAGGATATAAACTCTAAATTTTTAAAATTTTAAGTAGAAGCAAATTTAATTTTCTATTAACGGCACATGAAAATTAATTTTTAAAGCAACCGGTTCTTTATCAAAAAGTAGACAAAACAGCACGACTCATTTTGATTGTCTATTGTGAACGTAGTTAGTTCTTTATACAGATTTACAAAGTTATATATATATGTATATATAAATATATATACACAGAAAAAATTCTCGCCAATTTTTTTTTTTTTTTTTTTTAATTAAACCATTAATAAAAAAAAAATCAGTTTTAAAAACAATTTAATCAAGTGAATTTAAAGTTTACTTATTTTAAGAACATTGCTGCAGAAAATGTTTAATTGATGCAATTAATTTTTTTACAGGTGCAAATTAAATTAATTTTTTAATTAATCAGGCTTGTTCTGAAAATCACTTTAATTTAAATCACGTGATTTCAAGTCACACGTGCCTATCAAAATCACACGTGTGATATTTTGGTGTTTCGTTTTTGTGTGTTTCGCTGTGATTTTCAATTGCCGAGTAACACAATAACCGAATGATTTTCAGAAAACCACAAAATCACACGTTTGATTTTCAGAACAGAACCGAACATCAAACATTTTTTAATCAAAATCAATTTTTATTTTTTTTTATGTATATAGGGGGTATTTTTTTTAGAGGCTTTGAACTTTAAATTAAAAATAAAAAATCACAAAGTCAATGGAATTACCTAGGGATGGGCAATAAATATCGATATTTAAAAAATTTAAATCGATATATATCGCCGATATTAAAAATACCCATATATCGATACATCGATATCTATCTACGACTATCGAATTCGATATTTTTATTTAAAAAAATATAATAAAATATATCGCCGAAATTAAAAATACCCATAAATCGATACATCGATATTTATCTACGACTATCGAATTCAATATTTTTAAGATCTCTTAATAATAAAATTCAACATTTTAACCGTTGCTTAACTGCTTACAATACTGTTATTTTTAAGAATTGCATCATATGTTTTTAGCTAATATTAAGAAAATAACGGCGCTTTTGCATAGTACATTTTCATAGATTACACATCTCAGTTTTGTCGCGGTTTTTTAAGAGATGACAACAAAAAAATAAGCACGGTAAAACATTCTGGAAAGGGTTCCTAGAATTATGCAAACAATCGCCTTAATTATGGCGTATTAGCAGCAAGAGACTCATGAAAGTTGGAATGTTAATAATAAAAAAAAAAATATTTTGTTTTTTTATTTGAGCATGTTCTTATCTATTAAAAATATAATATTGCACAGTTTACTTGTGTAGTATGTGTCACAAGTTTCGTTTACAGGCAGTATATAATCCGGCATTATATAATCCCAATGAACTTTTTTTTAGATTTCATATGGAAAATAAAAATTTTTTTTTTGGTATTCTTTACTTTTTTTTAATTTTTTTAATTTTAGAATTAACTGCCGGTCCCTCGATTTCAAACGAGATCATCGTTCGCATAACTTACCTTAAAAACTAAATTTTTAAATTTTTGTTTTAAATAAAAGTTAAGCGAATGAAAGTTTCGTTTGAAATAGAGCGACAGGCAGTAAATTTAAAATTAAAAGAAACAATAAAAAGTTAGAATGGAATTTCATGTAATATGTTTGAGCATATGTTAATATGTTTTTACATAGGTATATTAAGTTTTAAAATTTGGTAATAATTTCAGCTTAATACGTTCGATACATCGATATATCGATATTTTTAATTAATAAATATCGATACTCTTAAAAAATATCGATACGATATATATCGATATATTTTTTGCCCATCCCTAGAATGACCAAACTTTTGCCTTTACTTTCTCACAAATGTCATAGCATTAAATGTTTGAAAATAATAACCGACCATTTTAAAAAAAATTGAGTTAGGTATGGGGTATATATATTTTTAATGCCCCCTTTTTGAATCCATATGGAGTAAAAGCAAAATAAATTGTAAACAACTCAATACACAGCAATAAGTATTCATATGCAGCACAAAAAGCTAATTTTGAAAAGTGGCATATGTGGCACAAGACAATAATTTTTACTTTCAATAAAATACTATTAACTTCTAAGTTCGTTTATGAACGTTCACAAAAATTCACATTTTACTTTAAAACATATGCCAGCAGCAGTGATAAAGAAACAAAAAAGTCCTTTTGAATATCTTCAGAAAACTTTATGTAAACCTTCATTATCGTTTTTCTCCACTACGATTTTCGGCATATGGCCCAAGCCAATAATGAGCTGACGAAGTGTTAACATACCTTAACAAGTGTAGATGTTGTTCGTCTTTTACCTTGATGTTTCTACGTATAAAATAAGTGTTCTGTAGTAAAATCAAAATACGTATAAATGGAAGCACCCCTTGTAAAAATAAGGAATAATTGTAGTTGAAAGGGAGAAGTTTTTCCTGGGTAAGTAACTAAATTTTATAAACTTATCCGAAACTAATGCAGAAACAAGTTTACGACATTATTCAAAAATTTCAAGCATAAGGCAGTGTCACGTTCAGTTTTGTCAGAACTCTTAGAAAAAAAAGGGAAGAAAAGGAATTATAAATAAAGTCATAAATTGACCTTTGACCTCTTTACACTAAACACAAATTTTAGGTATAAAATATATATACGAAATCTTATAATTACAATTTAATAGATATGAGTATAAAAAACCATAGAGAAAACTTATAACACCAACTTTTAAGTTGTAGGAGAGTTCCCATTATATGTAACAATAACCCCCAAAATAAATTTTAAATATTTAGGCAAATTTTTTAATTTTTTAATGCAAAACTATTTTTATTGTTTTTTTTTTTAATAAACGTAATTGAATGAATTAATTAGTATTCAGATATTGGATATTTTTTTAAAATTAGTTATTGTGCTCTAATAAAATTATTTGAAATGCCTGTGAACCCCATTAAAATTCAAGGTTACAAAAGTATAATGCAATAAGAGGGGTTAACAAAAAAATACTTAAGTTTGCTAAAATTAGTTCAAAACAAAAATTAAAAAAAAAAAGAAATAACATTGATTACGCGTAGCTAAAAACATGTTGATTAATAACCTTTTGTATTAAAGGCGCAAATAATTGCTTAAAATTTTAACAATCTAAAAAAATCATAACTAAGGAAAGCGGAAATATGCTCTAAAAAGAGTGTTTTATAGGTATAAAATATGCAATAAAAATTTGAAAATATGCCCTAAAAATTTAAAAAATATGTCAAAAGAAAGAAAACTAACCTTCATTAACAAAACTCGGCGGCATGAAATAACCCCCCAAAATATAACGCCCCAAAAAAAATATGAAATAACCCCCCAAAAATTTGTACAGAGAACAACAAAAACGATTTTTGGGGGGTTTTTTCTTTTTTTTGGGGTGTTATTTCATTTTTTCAATTGGGGGATTATTTCATATGAAATAACTCCCCAAAAATCTGAAATGAAATAAGTCCCTAAAAATATTTTGGGGACTTATTTAATTTTTAAATTACATATTTTAAAAGTCATAATGATGACAAATTGTGTTTTGTTATATTCACTGCATACGTTTACCAAACATAAAAAGGGACTAAGTATCAAAAACTATAATTTCAGAATCCTAAAAAAATTGGGATTATTTTTAAGTCCTGAATTTCAGAAATCGGAATCTCTAAGTCCCGAACTTTATAATTTCGAATTCGAAAATCCCGAATCGCTAATTTAAGCTTTTCTGCATAGCCGGCCTTCGGCCGGGCGCAATGATTTTATCCTCTATGGTATTTCAAACATCGGCTTCGCTTACTAAAGCTTTTCTGCATAGCCGGCCTTCGGCCGGGCGCAAGGATTTTCTCCTCTATAGTATTCCAAACACCGGCTTCGCTAACTAAAGCTTTTATGCATAGCCGGCCTTCGGCCGGGCGCAAGGATTTTCTCCTCTATAGTATACAAACACCGGCTTCGCTAACTAATGCCTTGTGCCCGACCGAAGACCGGGTTAGCAGAAAAGCTTTAGTTAGCGAAGCCGGTGTTTGGAATACAATATAGGGGAAAAATCCTTGCGCCCGGCCGAAGGCCGGCTATGCAGAAAAGCTTTAGTTAGCGAAGCCGGTGTTTGGAATACTATAGAGGAGAAAATCCTTGCGACCGGCCGAAGGCCGGCTATGCAGAAAAGCTTTAGTAAGCGAAGCCGGTGTTTGGAATACTATAGAGGAGAAAATCCTTGCGCCCGGCCGAAGGCCGGCTATGCATAAAAGCTTTAGTTAGCGAAGCCGGTGTTTGGAATACTATAGAGGAGAAAATCCTTGCGCCCGGCCTAAGGCCGGCTATGCAGAAAAGCTTTAGTTAGCGAAGCCGGTGTTTGTTATACCATAGAGGAAAAAGTCTTTGCGCCCAACCAAAACTGAACAATATGTATTATATTGGGGTCTTATTTCATTTCTGGAATTGGGGAACTATTTCATATGAAATAAGTCCCTAAAAATTGGGGATTTATTTCATATTTTTTTTGGGGCGTTATATTTTGGGGAGTTATTTCATGCCGCCACAAAACTCGAAGTATGTATGGATTTTTTTCATTTTTTATTCAATCGAGGGATTCCCACAATTAGAAAAACATCGCCAACATTTTTGTTCACTATTTAGAGCCATTAAACTTTGTTCACTATTTAGAGCGTTAATGCAGAAAAATTGGTGTTCACATTACAGGATAGTTCACTAAATTGAAAGTTCACATTCCCAAGAGTTCACTGTGTGCTTAAAAAAAATCGCCGATTTCAAATATTTGGTTTTTAGACGAGTTTTTGTCGAAAAATACATTTATTTTCGAATTTGTTACCTTTTGTTATTTTTAAGGCTCCGAACCAATTTTTATTGATTTTCTCCCGCATCAAAAAGATAATTTCGCACGTTAAAGGCGATGGCGATATCCGTTTTTCAAAAAAAAAATTATTATTAAAATTATTATCGAAAAGTTGATTTCTTTCGATAAAAATAAATAAGAAAAAAAATTATATCGCCATCGCTTTAAGCGTACAATGTTACCTTAAAAATTAACCTCAAGAAAAACCTTCCTTTTGGAAAAACTGCTATCGCGACCGTTTTTAGCGTACAATTTCACCTTGGAAAGGTAATATTTAAAAAAATTAAATCAGCCGATTTATTTATTACATACAAAAAAAACCTTAAAAATAAAAATTGTAAAAATCAATAAATTTAAATTTGGGCGCCTCGAAAATGGTTTTTTTGATATGTCGTGGTGGAACTTTTTTCCTCATGCCAAAAGCTATCGAAAAAATTATGGCATAATATCGATTGCTAATTCGACATTTTATTTATATGTTTATTAGGGTATTCATTCGGTTAACCGTTCATCGGGTAATCGGTTAACCGATTAATTACTACCCGATTAACTGATCGGTTAATTAAAAAATGGCTATTTTCGATTAAGCCGGTTAATTTCAGTCGATTAACCTACGTAACACAATTTTTAATTTTTTTGTAGAATTATAACATATTTTTTGAGTTTTTATACAAAAGGTATGTGTTTAGAAAATATTTTTCATACAAACACAGAAGGTGTTTTATCAATCTTTTAACAGAATTAACCGAAACAATTAGAAGAGTTAAAATTAAAAAAAAATTAAAACAGGACTCTAAACGTTTAGAGGACTCCAGGAAAACGACTGAGAAATTCGATATTCGATATTGGTTGCTTTCGATTTCTCCAACATCAACGATAAGTGAAAGAATTTTTTCCAAGCCAAGTTTTATCAAAACTAAAGAAAATAATCGCTTAAAACCTAAACATTTATTAAACTAAATTATTTTTCTAAAACTTTATTTTTTTAAGTTTTCTTAAACTATTGAAATTACTAATAAAATAATCTTAAAGTTTATTTTTTAATAAATACATTATATATATATATACTATATTAAAAACTATGTATTAAACACGGAATAACAAACTTATCATTCCCTCATTCCCAACAAGTGCTGGAGGATATAAAGAAAGTATCTTACAAAACGCGGTTTTACTGGAAAACTACTTTTATTATTAAACGGTAAAAATTATGTAAATGCAATTTCGGTTGTAATAGTGAAGTTGCAATATTTTGCAAAAGTGTTCCATTATAACTTTGGAACTAACAGAGGTGTGTTTTTATTTAATTAAATTTTTTTGTTATAGCTGCAAATTTAAATTAAGTTTTTTGTTAATAACTAATGGTATACTATGCAGTGACGCGTATTGAGTAATCGATCTGTAGCAAGAGCATTGAAGCTAGGTATCACAAAGCGACCACTGTAGGGCCCAAGTAAGCTGTCCTCTCGATGGCTGCTTAAGGAAACTAACCTATGTTATATTGCACAGCATTGATGTTTTTTATTTATTTACTTAATTCGCCAATGAAACTAATACTTCTTACTGGCTAATATGCTTCAAATAAATAAATCTAGATACTTTTGTACATAACTTAAATGGAAAACATTTTGCATTAAATTTATCTTCACACATTTGAGAGGTTATTTTTGACGGCAATAGGATCAGTGAAATAGGGAGATCGAACGGTTATTATTCGACCGGTTTTAACCGGTTATTTTAGCTTTGCCCAAGTCGGTTATTTTAAAATGCCCATTTTTCGAATATCGAATAAACCGGTTATTTTGGTATAATAAACCGGTTATTTGAGTAATGTGTAATTTATATACAGTTTCCTTACTCTTGTTGTAGATGTACCCGCAATTTAAGTATTTTCTAACTGAATATTGGCCAAACTTAAACTTTTTATGAAAAATGTCAAAACAAAATGTAACAAAGGTCAAAAAACATTATGAACACTGTAAATACAAATCGCTTATAAAGGCGTGTGTTCTTGTAGAAAAAAAAACCAAAAACTATTCAAAATACTAAAAAAAACGTGTGCAGTTAAAAAGTCAATAGTAATTTGTACAAGATTATTCTAAATATTAAATATATTTTTATATAAAGGTTATCTCTAGATCTCTTTCGAACGCGATTAAAAAGACAAAGTTAGGTTCTTGAAGTGCCCTAAAATGATAAGTTACAAAGGTTCTTCCATGTCACGACTTATTAATCACCTTTAATTATTATACATGGTTGACATTAATGTGATCCAAATGATACTTAACTGGAAGTAGTTCTAAGGAGACGACAAATAATAATTTGCCAAAATACGCTGCCAAAAATGAATCATTGGGTGAAATATTAGCCCGTTGTGTTGCCGAGGACGAAATGCCCGTTAAGGCACTAAAAACTCTTAAGTAGTTCTAGCATCTTTTCATGCTGAAAACTACAACATTACGGCGGAATCAACCATATGGGAAAAATTTCTACCAGTTTTATTTATTAAAATGCCAAGAACTAAAAATCAAAAATTAAGAAATCGAGCAATGTCATGGAATGTTTTAAATTGTAGTCGACGAATTGACAAATATTTTACACAAAAAGAATGTTCAGTTCACTATTCGTTTCTATAGAAATATATATATAATGCTGAAACAAAATAATTTAAAATAGAAAATCCTGGCAAAGAGGTTTTGTTTGCAGCTTTTGAAAAATGTGGTTGATTTATATAGATAGCTTAACCACCAACAGAGTAAAACTCATTCAAAATAAATTTGAGAGAATATTTCAAATAATAACTTTATAAAATTCCTATAATTTATTTGCTGTTGCAAAACGTTTGTCTAGATCAAATATCATTCAACAGTTTCTAAATAACATTATACAAATATCTTTTTACAAATAAAGTTTAGTAAATCAATAAAAAATTGTTGAAAACTTAGCTGAAGTTTGATCAATTTACTGGTCCCACTTTTGTTGGATTTTATCGTAAAATATTTGTTAGGTCTGATTTTGTTGGTTCCTTACCTTTGCAAATTGTTTTGTTTTTATTCAAATTAACGTTTTATTTTAAAAACTTATTTGATTTTTGTGTTTTAAATATTCGAATTAAAACCGGTTTACCGGTTATTTAAAAATTGCTTAACCGAAAACCGGGTTTTTTAAAATAGCAACTATTCGTAATATTCGAAAACCGGTTATTGAAAAAAGTCGAATAATCGATCTCCCTACAGTGAAATCAATATATGTATACAAATTGTTAAATTCGGAGCTCATTCTGCCGATAGGATCAACATTTGCATAATTAGACCGTGAGTATTGAGTCTAAGGGGTATATAATTTTTGGATAGACGAACAGGAATTGAAAACTCAACCTGACGAAGTAGGAATTCTGAGACATTGATGTTCATATATATCCTTCGATTTTTAAAGGTTGGAAGATTAATTAGTTTTAATCGGTTTTCATACGGAGGTAAATTGATATTTGGATTTCAATGCAGTTTTCGAAGACACAATAAAAGAAATTGCTTCTGTACGGATTCCAATTTTTTAGTATGTACCTCATACTGGGGGTCCCAAACGACCGAGGCGTATTCCAGAATAGGTCTCACTAACGAAATATATAATTGTTTTATAACATATGGATCGTCAAATTCCTTCCCCCAACGTTTGATAAATCCAAGGACACCTTTGGCCTTGTTGACAGTCTGCGATATGTGCGCATTAAAACACAATTTATGATCAAGTAAAACACCCAGATCAAGGAATGTGTCTACTCTTTCAAGTTGATGATTATTTAGTGTATGGCTACAGAGTACTGGACTTCTTCTGAAGAATAACATATGTTTAAATTTTTTTGAGTTCAGATCCATCAAGTTTATATCACACCATAAGTTCAAACTGTTTAGATCATCTTGGAGTAAGGAAGACATAGTTGCGTTTTTATAGCTAAGAAAACGAATACGAATGCGAATAGCTGCGGCAATATTCGCACAATACGAATACTAATATCCAATTAAAAGCTTCCGCAACACGATATTTCAAATTTGATTGACAAAATCTCCCAGTCTCGTCCATAACAATAAATTAGAAAATAAAACTACTAAATGTATTAAAAATTATTATGACATTCCGATGAGTAAATTTAAAATGATCATGTTCAAATCTGAATCCCAGTACTGAACATTTTTAAATTTTTATACTAACATTAATTATTATTATTATATAAAAGCCATAAGCAATGCGACCCAAAGGGTCTTATGTGCAGCCCAAGTATTCTTTGAAGTAGGTTAAGGCTACAAATAAAGCCAGTTATTTTACACGGTGAGAGACTAGTCTTTCGAATTTAGTAAAGAATCTAGATAACCAACTCAAAATTACATATGGTACTGGAAAATTTCCAAATTAAGAAGTCAAAATTGAGCGGAATGGGTCTCATCGTTTTCGAGTTCTGGTTATATAATGTTTCAAGGTCATGCATCTAAACTCGAATTTAGGAAAGAATCTAGTTAAACAACTACAAATAAGAAAATTACACACGGTGATGGAAAATAAGAAGAATATATTAAGTGGAAATACACTCATCGTTTTCGTGTTCTGGTTATCTAATGTTTGAAGGTGATGCATCTAAATTCTACTTCACCTGAAGTCATTAAAATAACTCCAAGACACTGTGCGTATACTTATCAGTGTGAACAGATCCTAATGGTCGTACTATTTAATCTACTTTTTGGTAATAAAACGGTTGGTCTACTGAAAATTTTTAAATTTCGAGAGAGTATCTATCTCTTGTTGATTAAGTGCGATATGTATTTGTTTTTCATTTAAAAGCCAAAAAAAAAATATTTAATTTTTATTTTAGTAAGCAATTATAAAACGTTACTTATTGTTAATAAAAAAAAACTAGCTGGCAGACACAAATGCGCCAACATAATATAAAAACAAATTGTGTTGTTTAAACATTTTTCCTAAATGAATATTCCCAATTATGACGTTTCATAAAAACAATCACGAGGCTTTGTCGTTACCTATTGCTACCAAAGAATTGAAAAATTCCCCTTCAAAACAGATATGCCACGAACCCAATCTTAAGTGATCGAAGTATTGAAAAAGAAAATACGTACTAAGTAATTTTAAAACAAATGACACATGTGTTTTATCTCATATTAATGAATTTGTTTTGTGTTAAAATATCAAAAAAAAAAAAAAAACACTATTTACTTTTAATATACATAATTATAGAAGTTATACAACTAAGCTAATTTTAAAAAGGCCTAAGTGACAAATAAAAAAATATAAAAAAAAAATATTTAAAACTGTAAAATCCTCTTGAAATTAATGATTTTGTTAAAACAAATAACAAGACTAGTAAATTAAAAATAAAACGATACATATTAAAATGTTCGATATCAGTTCATTTATATAAATTAAACAAAAGTGATATACGCGACTGGGACGAATCTATGATACCCTCCGCAACGAGTTAGAATATTTAAGGAGTGGGCTTTTTATGGATCCCACGGTAAATTATAGACCGATCTTAATAAAATACTAAAGTGTTTTCTGAGATTAGGCTTTATATAGGGCTTACTGGTATTTATGGACCGATCATTACGAAATTTAGTAGTATGATTTCTAGTCATATAGAATGGAGTTTGTGCAAAATTTAATAGACTGAATGAGACACAAGCAACTTAAACAGTTTTGAAGGCTAAACATTGCGACCCATTGAAAATTTTGGATGATTAATTTTTTTAGTTAATATTATAGTTTGACAATTGACGTCATCCGTCGTCAATGGCGGTGATTGTAAAGCGGCAAACATCTCTGAAGAGATTGTGTGGTAAAAATCGAAACTAGTCAGGGCAACCTGTCCGTGAATACCTGGGTTCAATTCCCAGCTCAGTCCAGAATGAAAAATTATCAATAAATTTTAATTCATTTCATGTTGTAAAATTCCTTTCTTCATAAAAATATTTTAATAAAATTAAATTCAATGAACTTAAGCCTGATATAAATATCGAAATTTGGATTAAAAACCATTAACAGTTCAATAACAATAACCACAATACTAATTATTGGAAAGATATACTTTCAAGAAAAAGTGAATGAAGTTGTTTTAACTGATATTATCCCAAGCGATCTTCTAGTCATCAGATCTTATTAAAAATTGTAAGATGGTATGCAAATACCCTCCTAAACAATAATATTAAATTAAAATATTAATAATAATAAAATATTTCAGCAAAACAAATACAAGCACAGTGTTTTATCTAGTCAAGTTTTACTTTACTTTACATAATTGCATTTATGGGAAAAAACGAAACAAAAAAAATTTCATATTTTGATTTGTTTTAGAACTATTTTATACATTTAATATAAATATATGAGTTTTAAGAAAAAAAACAAACAACACGCAACAAAACAAAAATTGAGTACTGAAAAAAATAACAGCACTTAAGTTTGTAAGGTGAACACCTCAGGGCTACCACAGCATAAAAACATTTACAACTACATTCACACAAAAAATTATGAGTACTAAAAGCAAACTCTTCCAAAATGGAACACTAGGATGATATGGGTTAAATTCCAATAAAAATACTTCATTATTCAGTTATTACAATGGGCCCAATGGGTCAATTTTTTCCTCCCCTTCGTACAAATCTTTTTCGAAATAACGACTTTCCAAGCCATTGTCATTCAGGAGTTCCTATATCCTTACTGGCGTATTTTGTATACGATTGGACGAAAAGTGTTTCTTTGTTTTTTAAGAAAAACTAAAGAAATTGGTTCAAAAATTGCTGAGTTATAAAGAAAAAACCAAAAGTGTTTCAAAATTGCACAAAAAACCTAAAAGTTGTTATAAAAATCCAATTTACGAGACTTAAATTTGCATTTTAGAAGATTTTACTTATCAGAAATTATAATTTTTTTTTTTTAATACCTATATAAATTTTGGAAAAAGCACAGAATCTTTTAAACTCAAAATCGGCTAAGCTGCATATAGCACTCTTACTAGTTTTTAGTAGAATCTTTTTATTACCTGAAAAAAAAGAAAAAAACTAATACGTAGTCTAAAAAAGGCAATATTGTAAAAACGATTATAATTTAAGTCTTATTTATAAATAAAAAAAGACAAGCAGAACTTTTTTATATTAGCAAAAGTTTACAGAAAAGTTCTTGATCTTTAATTTAAAAAATTATCACATAAGATGTTTTTTATTAATTACATACATCAATATGGTAATGCTGGCAACCAGTCTGGCTATTTAGTTATAAATAAATACGAAAGTAATTTTTTATTTATGTTTAAAAATTTAAATTGTTTTTGCAAAAAAATTTAAATGATCGTCTATATTTACCACCCTGCTGATGTGTGTAACACATATAAATATTAGATCCACTTGTGAGTAAGCCGATAGACATAGAACGACTTTCTGAATCGATATACGCACTCTTATAGCAGCAGAACCAGAAAATGGGGCGTCAGCCGTTATTGGAAGGTGTTATACTTGCCAATGTAAACTCGAATAGATCGCTAAGCCAAAAAGTCATGTATGTTCTGTATTAGGGTATTCATTCGATTAACCATTAATCGGTTAACCGATTAATTACTTCCCGATTAGCTGATCGGTTAATTTAAAATTGCCTGTTTTCGATTAACGATTAAACCGATTAATTTCAGTCGATTAACCGATGTAACAAAATTTTTAAATTTTTGTAGAATTATTACATATTTTTTGTGTTTTTAATTTATTGTTTCGTCTCGTATACAAAAGGTATGTATGTGTTTAGAGAATATTTTTTCATACAAAAAAAGAAGGTGTTCAGAGATCTTCATTTTAAAAAAGTATTTGCGGTCAACAGCTTTTTGTTTCACGTACCTTTTATGCGTTTAGTTATTTGTTTCTTCTCATATCAATCTTCTAACAGAATTAACCAAAATAATGAGAAGTGTGAAAAATTTAAAAAAAATTAAAGCAGGAAAAATAAAAACAGGAAAATCCAGGGATAGGACTGAGAAATTAGATATTATGTATTATGTGTTGCTTTTGATTTCTTGAGCATCTACTATCAAAACAAAAGAAAATAAACGCTTAAATCCTTAACATTTAAGCCAAATTATTTGTATAAAAGATTATTTTATAGGATTTTCTTCTACATAATATATATTAATTAAAAAATATGTATTACATATTTATTAATTAATTTCTGTTTGTTCGTTTTAGTTTAAGAATTGTTATGTTTTTGGATTTCTTTACTTATAAGCTCCAAATAACAAATAATTTATGCATTTTTATATATTGAAATTACTTAATTTATAAAAAAAGTTTTATTAATCGGTTAACCGATCAATGACAAAAATAACCGATTAAACCAAAACCTCGGTTAATTAATCGAGCGATTAACCGATCAAAGCAAAAGCCCGTTTAAATGAATAGCCTATTCAGTACTAATCTTGTCTGTGATGAATACTCACTAAAAGATACAGCATGTGTTTCATGCAAAGAATCTCAGTAAACACATGTTTAATTCTTTTTGTTCATATTTGCACATTGGCTGCTACTTCTTAAAATAAAAAATCTTCATTGTCAAATCGTTTTATTTTGTTTTCTTGGGTTCTCCTCAGATACAATATTCGAAGGTACAATTGTACCCACATAGCATTTTAATTTTTTATAGATAATTTTGCCAAAAATTTAGTTCTTATAGGAAATTTTGCCAAAATTTACTTATACAGGAAATAGGAAATTTTCTTAAAAGTTACTAGTTATAAAATTTTTTTCTAAAATTAACTTTTTATTGGATATAGTGTTAAAATCTAATTTTTATAGCAAATTTAGCTGAAATTTACGATTTATAGGAAATTTTTCTAAAATTTACTCATGTAGAATATTTTGTTAAAATTTACATTTTGTACGAAATTTTGTTAAAATTTACTAATTATTTTATTAATATTTTCTTTTTTTAACTTAAACATTAATGCAGTTTTAAACCTAAGACGCTGCATAAGTACGTAGCACATATATAAATAGTCAAATGTGCAAAGAAACTCGTTCCAGCTGTCTCAGGAAAACAATCAGTTAACATTAAACATCTAATACGGCCTTTGTTACAATTTTTTTTTTGCTGCAGGCGCGCCATGAATTCTACCATCGATATGGGGAGCTGCTTTATAATGAAAGGTCATAAATGGACACCAATTGAAACTTTGTAGGCGAATTTGAAAAGAAATATCTATAGAAAGGGATAGGAACCAATACACCTAAACTTGTTAGTTATTAAAATTAAATGGATTCTATATAAAATACATTCTATATAAAATACACATAAATAGGAGTCAAGAGGCTATGCGTAGGGTACCTCAAAATATAAAAAAAAACCACCGATGTGGCTAGATATCTGTTTGTTAAAAAAAGCTAAAGGGTTGTATTTTAGCATATGTATATAAACATTGATTAATTCCTGATTAAAATTTTTTATTACTGCTGATGGGTCAGTCCATATTTTATTAAACATAAGTTGGGCTCATAACATAATTTTGTTCTGTCGGTCCATGATTCCCATAGGTCCCAAATACAATACAATCTCGAAAATTTATCTGTACAAACTGTGGTGTAGGGTATCAAATGCTTGGGTTTGACCGACTTAGCTATGGCCACAAATGACAAACTGCGCTTTAAACAAACAACTATTGATCATAAAATTTTGCCATAATTTGAATGTACTTCTTACTCGGTAGTCTAGTGTAATATGTATATGACATATTGTAAAATTTATGTTTTAAAAATAAAAACATAGATATTAATTTGGTTGTTGTTTCTTTTTAAATTCTTTATTTTAAATAAACAAATATTTAAAATTAAATTGAGCATTTAAATGTATTTGTCTTTTTTTCGAAAGGGGGTGGTGTGTGTTTTATTTTTTATTTAAATGATGGTTTTAAAGTGTTAATTATACATACTTTTTGGCAAACTACTTGTTCAACTGACAAAAGACCCTCATTTATAGAAATATGTATATTAAAAAAAGACACGCACACAACAAAGAATCGTTTTTATTATTATCGTACTTTAAATACACCACATTTGTTTATTTAAAAGGAATACAAGTTGTAAATTCTTTTATTTTATTTTCACTATTTTATACGCAAATTTAAATACAATAGAAAAGAAATAAATAAATAATTTATATATTTTTTAATTGTTTGCAAATTACTCATGGTTTTTTTTTTGTTATGAAAAAAGGGGATAACTGAGAACTTATTTAAAGTGTTTAAAAATTAATTAATTTACATATATGTATAAACTATAAATTTGTACCTCTAATAAATTATTTCGGATCTTCTTTTTATTAGTAAGAAGAATATTGTGAAATTTTTTTTTTTTCTATACTAAATGCAATAAATTTTTAATTAAAATTAACTGCTAGCTTCCGGATAAAAAACGTAGCACGCGCCTGGAATTTTTCGAAAATGTTTTATATAAAAGTTCTTAAAAAAAATGTCTATGAAAACTTAAACACCTTTATTTTCAAAAACACTTAATAAGGCTTTAATAATATTTTCGAATTAGGCATCATACTTATTTTATTAACCAATAAAGATCGATTGAACTTTTTTATGTATTTTGAGGTCTCTCAGCTTAAATTGGTTTAATTTTATATTATGTAAATTTTTTATATAAACCCAGCAAAAACTTGGTAATCACTTGCTATTACTGAACAACTTACTTTTCAATGACAACTTCATACCATCTGCATTACATAGAAGTAGTTTATTAATGATTGACATATAATCTGATTCATATGCACTTGCTGATTAGCTGATTAACGAAATTTATAATTAATTCATAATAAAATGCATTTAAGGATTGATTTATCAAATCTAATACAAATTGATTTTTAATACTTTTGTTCCAACAGTTTTTTTTTTATTTCTTATAAATGAAAAACTATTTGTGATAGATTTGAATTCATTCCAAATTCATAGAATCAAGCAAACAATTTGTTGATTTTGAACCTATTACCAAAATTATTATATTGATTACTAAAAATTGTAAATATTTTTTTTCAATAAATGATATTTTTAATTTTAAATAAAAAAATGATCAAAAAACTTTGCCATTTCAAACAATGTGTTAATTTATTTAATTAAATATTGACAATTCCCAACAACAATTCTACAAGTTTAAATTATTTTATTTTAAACGAAAAAGTCAATTAATATTTTTTGATATTTAATTAATATTTTAATTAAAAATTTATTTTAAAACAACTTAAATATTAATTAAATCAAAATTATATTATTTATTTTCTTTCAATTAAAAAATAATTGATTCAATTATCATATTAATAAAAACATTTTTTTGTGTATGAAAAATTTAAATACTTAATTAATGTCCTTAATGCACGGCAGTCAAATTTTGCATTAGAAAGTAAATTAAATTAAAAACACAATTTGTGTGACAAATTTAGTTTTTTTGATACCAATGTCAAGTACCTCTTTGTAAGCGTATGTGGTAATGACTTATTTAACTCCCTATTTGTAAGCGAATGTGGTAATGACTTATTTACCTCCCTATTTGTAAGGGTGGGTGGTAAGTATTTGCCTCCAATGACATCACCGTTAAAATGTCAAGTTATAAGAAGTGAAGGGTAGTTATAATAGCTTTTAACTCATTACTTTTCAATGTTTTTGCTGGGAATTTTGTGATTGTAAAATTAAATTGTTACTGGTAATATTTTTATCTTTATTTTGGCACCTTGTAAAACTAATAGATTTAGTGTACATATGGCAGCTGTGATTTTCCGGAAAAGTTTTTGCGAAATGTGTGAATCGTGCTGCAGAAAACTATCATTTAACGAAAACATGAGAGAATTCACCTTAAAAGAATATTTAAAACAATTTCTATGAAACGTTTTGAACCATTGACTTGAAGCAAACTTTGTATACATCATCCCATATGTAAGAACTCTTATTTCGTTGTAAAATAATTTTTACCAAGCCGCATAACTCTAGCAGTGCTGTCAGAATCCAAATTCAATTTTACACAGACAAAGCATTAAGGTCCTAATCATGTAAAACGCAACGCAAATCCAAAGAATTACATTGAAAGCAAAAACAATGCCAATAATATATTTTTGTAGCTTTGTTGTTGCTTTCTACAGAAATTCATGAACAATTTTAAAATTTTCAACGCCACAAGCTATGCAGCGTTTGAAATTCTAAAACGCAATGTGAATTTATGTAGAAAGGGCCTACAATTATCCAAAAAATTTTATAAATTGCAAAAAAATTAATGTTTGATGGAATGCAACGAATATATACAGGTTGACGCAGAATGCGCTATTTAGTTTAAATTGTTGAAAACTTTTTTATGTGTGCAATTATTAATAATAATTTTTTTTTATTTTTTTTTTTTTATTCATTTTACTCCTTCCTCTATTTTCAGAAGTCACAGCAAACCAAAACTGTACGTACGCAAAGATAATAAAAGATAGTTGATATTTATTTTCACAGCAGAAGCGAATACAAGAGTTTGCTTTTTGAATGTTGCTTCAAAGCAACAGCATAAAAATTTAAACTTTTGCTTTTCTGCTGTTAGTGTTTTAAACACTGCTGTTATTAAAATATTTTCCATAACTTTTTGCAAAGTTGCATGTGTATTGGCCATGATTTTATTTCGAATGTTGGTTTTAAGTTGGGGGCTTATCATATGTACACACTTTCTTCATATATCCCTAAGAAAACTGTCAGACGTTATTAAATCCGGTAAATGGGGAAGCCAGTTAAAATAGTTTGAGTGCGAAATAGCGCGTTGGCTGATAATGTCCCCCAAGATGAAGCAACATATGTGATGTTGCTTCATCTTGTTGAAACCACAAGGATAGATGATTTTACACAGCTGGCCTAAAAAAAATTTCTAACATCGTCCGATATGCTTCTCCGTTGACAGAGATTGTTATTAAAAAAAAATTATTTTGCCAGACGACAATTTATTCCCCTACAGTTCGAAAATTTCAGATTAAGAAGAGATTATTACAGTTTCTAAATTATGAAAGAGAGGCCCACAAATACAATTTTTTATCTCAAAAGCGTTTAACTTAAAGCTTTGTTAAAACATACAAAAATTTACAAAATGAAATACTTTTTAAATGAACCAAAATAATTAAATTGACAAATTTTCTTTTATTTAAAATAATGTTGAGGTGAAGTTACACAAAAGTTTTGTAATCCAAAAATAGTTCAAGAAAAAATGTCCACTTTTTGGATAATTACATAGATATCGGCAATGCTGAACTATAGCCTCTCATTGGAGCCCTATCGTAATGTCAACTAAGATTATAATTTTACAAATATCCGCAATTTCTGTAATTTATGGCATCTTCCGCTGGTTGGATGTGTAGCAAAGGGATTGAAAAAACCAAAAGAAAAACAAGTAAGAGTGCTATATTTGGCTATGCCGAATATTATATACCTTTTACCATGGTGCGAAAATAACAGAAAGTTATATAAAAATCGTTCTTAAAATATAAATATTTCAACTTTTTGCCACGCCCACTTGTCCAATCCCGCGCACATTTTGTCGGATGTTGTGTACCTAATTTGGAAACTTTGGCTCTTGTCGTACTCCAGATATACAGAAATCTTTAATGTATTTATATGGGAAGTGCCACGCCCACTTGTCGCCTCGCCCAAATTTTATCGGATGTTGTTTATTGATAACCATGATGCTTGAACCTAATTTGGAAACTTTGGCTCTCGTCGTACATAAAAATAAAATAAAATAACCACAGCAACAAGTGATTTTGGGTAAAATTAAAGGCAGTCGTTGTTTTTTGCTCATATCTCAGCCATATGGGAACCAATCAGGGTTGATTTAAATAGCAAACAATTCCGGAGTATATGTGACATGAATATATATCGTACCGTTAATCGATTATTACTACCCGATTAACTGATTGGGTAATTTAAAATTGCATATTTTCGAATAACGATTAAACCGGTTAATTTCAGTCGATTAACCGATTAACCGATGTAACAAAATTTTTAAATTTTCGTAGTATTATAACATAATTTTTTTTGTGTTTTAATTTTTGTTTCGTCTCGTATACAAAAGGTATGTATGTGTTTAGAGAATACTTTTCCATACAAACAAAGAAGGTGTTCAGAAATCTTCATTTTAAATAAGTGTTTGCTGTCAACAGCTTTTTGTTTCTCGTACTTTTTATATATATATGCGTTTAATTATTTGTTTCTTCTCAAATCTTTTAACAGAATTAATGGAAACAATAAGAAGTGTTAAGCCTATAGTACACGGCATGTAAAAAGAAACATGCGCATGTGGTTCTGACGTAATTTTGACGTCAATGCAAAGCCACAATAAACATTGCGTGTTGTGTGATGACGTCAAAATTACGTCAGAACCACATGCGCATGTGTCTTTTAACATGCCGTGTACTATAGGCTTTAAACATTTAAAAAAATTAAAACAGGACTTTATTGACGTAATGGAAGATTTTATATGTTGAGAAAAATCCAGGAAGAGGTTTGAGAAATTAGATATTCTCTATTATGGGTTGCTTTTTATTTCTTCAAATATACGATATATGAAAGAATTGTTTCAAAGTCAAGTTTTATCAAAACTAAAGGAAATAAACGATTAAACCCTAAACATTTAAACCAAATTATTTGTATAAAAGATTATTTATCTAAAACTATTGAAATAACTAATAAAATGATCTCACAGTTTATTTTTTAATTAATACATAATTAATTAAAAAATATGTATGTATTACATATTTATGAATTATTCTTTTGTTTGCTCTTTTTAGTTCAAGAATTGTTATATGTGTTATGTTATTGGTTTTTTACTGATAAACTCCAAATAACAAATAATTTATATATTGAAATACCTTAACTTATAAAAAAAAAACTTTATTAATTGGTTAACCGATCAATAAAAAAATTAACCGATTGTTAACCGATTAAAACAAAACCTCGGTTAATAAATCGAGCGCTTAGCCGATTAAATCAAAAGCCCTATTAAATTAATACCCTATTAACTACGAAGTCTCCATCTTATCTGGGGTCTTCGGAAAACCCATATCAACGAACAGGCAGGCAGACGGACATCGTTAAATCAACTTCGCTACTTAACATCAATGTTGTGGAAATTTCAAACGGAATAACAAACTTTTATATACCCTTTTCCACCACATGTGGTGAAGGGTATAAAAACAACTTTTAGAGTAAGAAAAAAATAATGGAAAACAATCACAACGTAGCCAAATCGCAAATTGTTTTTAGTTTTGAAAAAAACTTTAACAGCTTAACAAAAGCAAAAATATTTTTTTATTTCTGAAATTATATTTCCAACTATTGAAAACCGCACGTTAAGCTAAAAGCAAACGGTATCCACACCCTACACGGAAGCGAATTGACATCAAAGTAGTCCACTGATAGGTCGTTGGTGGTAGACCCCGGTTCTAGTTCTAACACTTTATATAAATGGGACCTATAACTTTAACATGAGGTTGTCATTAAAGGGGGTCAATTGACAACGAACAGCCACCATTTGACAAGTCACACATCTATTCTCAATGAGTTATAGTGTGAGTTACTACAATGGAGTATTATTTCAATAAAACAAGTCCTAGAACTTAATTTAAGAACCAAATTTTAGGAAGTCCAAAAAAAATGTGTCACACCACCGGTGAATACTGTACTGTAATTCATTACTTTTTCTACCTTTTGGTTCTTTATATACCAGTTAAATATAATTGGTTCTCCTTTCACTGGTCATGAGCACTGCATTTTGCAGATTTTATCCCTCTAAAATAATAATAATAATAAAAATATATACATACATATTTATATTTGAACATAAAAATGTTTTTGAACCCTGATCTCTTTAAGTTTCTAAAATTTTGTTTCATTTGTCTTGAATATGTCTTCCTTTTGTTTTTATGAGAAATATCTTCAACGTAAAAATGGGAATTTCTGTTGGAACTTATTGTTATATGTGTCTTTACATTTTGTTAATGAAATACAAGAGAAAAAAAAATTTAAAAGTATTTTGACGATTTTTTGAAGATTTTTTAAAATCGAATGCAGATTTTGAAGATTTTTCTTTAAAAAATCAACCAATTATGTGGTTTTGTCTCTAAAAGTTATGGCAACACTGGTCATGAGTTCTTTCTTTTTTACTTGTTTTTTTCACAAGTCCCAGGACCAGTCTGTTGGAACAATTGACACAAATTTCTCGCAGGCAATTACCGAGGCTGAGTTGCCAGCAGTGATAGTTAGTAAAATATATTTTACAAAATAAAAAAATGTGGTGGTCACAACTGCGATTTTTTTTTTACCCCAGAGATATTATTATAAATAAAAAAAAATGTATGTATGTTGTTAACAATTTTAACAAAATGCCGTTAAAGGTTAAAAAATTTAAGATAAATTTAGATAATTTTCAAACTTACCATTGTTTACATTTATGTATTGCTTCATATATAGGACTCTCGAAATCATTTAATATGAAATATGTTCGCCAATCACAATCGTTAATAAGTTCCAGACCAGTTTCCGATGTTATGACGGGAACACCAAATGTTTGGGCAGCTTCAACAGTCGCCGTATCATTTATCACATCGCCAACCAGGCAAATGCGTAAATTTTCCGGTGAAGGAGAAGGTGAAATTGACATTTCTTAAATGGAAATAAAGTAAATAAAATAAATTAAACTAAAGCCGAAATATAAAAACTATGTATGTTTAAATATATCTTAAGTAATTTAGAAAACCACATTTACATTTTTTTTTTTTTTTTTGAAATTATGACCTTTAAATTTGTTAAACTATTTTTGTTTTAAATCAGAGTTCAAAAAACTTTTTTTTATTAGATAAAGCCATTAAAAAACTTTTACTTAACAAAAAAAAGATCCTTTCTTTATATTACATTGAAAATAAAATTTCGTTAACCTTTAAAATTTTTGTATTTTCAATTTTCAAAAGTTCAAAAATCTTATGCGGAAAAAACATTATCAGTTATGGAACATAAATATTTACTAATGCTTCAAAAGTGCTATTGAAGAGACTTTAGGTAATTGTTATTAATGTTTGATTAAAGATTAAAATGCAAAGCATGTGAAAAAAATAAAAAAAAAATCAGTCGCAATTGTCTAAAGAATGAACACATTACATATTTTGGCTATAATGTTAGTTAAAATTAAGGCCTTATAGGGTCTTTCGAAATTGCATTTAATTTCCAATCAGTCGTTTCAGATGACATATTCCACAACATACAAAATCACATTTTTCGATACCTCCAACAAAACTTTTTTTAACGAAAACTGTTTAACATATAATTATTACTTTAACCCTACTATTGTCACCGGCAACCATATTATGATTAAATTAGTTCTTCATTAAGGAGACATTAAACGTTTAATGCACTTGATTTTACGTTTAATTCACTTGATTCACTTGCCACGCCTACCTCTCCATTCCTGCCAATTATTTCCAGAAAGGTTGGGTATTGGTAACCCAGCTGTGTCCCAATTTTGGACAATTTTACTCTTTCGATATAAATAAATGTATTTTATGCCACGCCCACTTCTCCCTATTTTGTCAGATGTTGTCTATTAATAACCAAGATACTTGTGGCTAATTTGGAAGCTTCGGCGCTTGCCATTCTCTTTGTATGGGAAGTTCCACGCCCTCTTCTCTATTCCTGCCTATTTTTTCCAGAAAGGTTGTGTATTGGTAAACCAGCTGTGTCCCAATTTTGGACAATTTTTCTCTTTCGATATAAATAAATGTATTTTATGTCACGCCCACTTCTCCACTCCCGCCCATTTTTTGTCAGATGTTGTCTATTAATAACCAAGATACTTGTGCCTAATTTGGAAGCTTTGGCTCTTGCCATTCTCTTTGTATGGGAAGTTCCAAGCCCTCTTCTCTATTCCTGCCTATTTTTTCTAGAAAGGTTGTGTATTGGTAAACCAGCTGTGTCCCAATTTTGGACAATTTTTCTCTTTCGATATAAATAAATGTATTTTATGCCACGCCCACTTCTCCACTCCCGCACATATTTTGTCAGATGTTGTCTATTAATAACCAAGATACTTGTGCCTAATTTGGAAGCTTTGGCTCTTGCCATTCTCTTTGTATGGGAAGTTCCACGCCCTCTTCTCTATTCCTGCCTATTTTTTCTAGAAATGTTGTGTTTTGGTAACCCACCTATGTGTCCCAATTTTAGACAATTTTACTCTTACACATATTTTGTCGGATGTTGTCTATTGGTAACCAAGATACTTGTGCCTACTTTGAAAACTTTGGCTCTTGTCGTTCTCTAGATATGCATAAAAAAACAAGGGATTTAAGGGTAAAATTAGAGGCTGTCCTGGTTTTTGTTCAAATCTCTACCATTTGTGGACCGATCTAGCTGAATTTAGATAGCAAACTTTTCAGGACTATATGTGGCACAAATATATACCAACCTAGTCTCCATCGTATCTGGGATCTTTGGAAATTCCATTTCAACATACAGACGGACAACGGTAAATCAACTTCGCTACTCATAACAACACAGAATAGAAATTAGAAATTATGAACGGAATGACAAACTTATATATACAATTCCTTTTGACTTCGGTGAAGGGTATAATAGCATTTAAAGGGTCACGACTTGCCCATCCTACGAAGCAGGTTTGCAATTCCGATTTTTAAAGAATAACTGTAACAACAAGAAGCTGAACCCAAACTTTTGTAGATTTTAAAGAACGAGCCCGAAACCGAACTTATTTTTATTGAATTAAAAATATAAACAAACGTCGTACTTTTCTTGAAAAAGGTAAACAATATACTGAAAATTTACTATTATAATTACGTCATCCCAAAAACAAAATTTAGATCTTCTGGGCATATTTCCAAATGACGTCACGCGAATTATATTTCTGTTGGCTAATAATTTCAAACTGACAAGCTAAAGATAGTTTGTTGTGTGTGCGGGGCTGCCAGCTCTTATATAAGCTGCATATATATCTCATAAGAAATTCGAAAATCAAATGGGCATTTAAAATTGGCAACCCTTGCCGTGCACAGACTACGTCATCTAACGGGAAATCATGAGCATGTCGCAATCTTTATTTCTATCATTCTTTCGCAGTTCGGTTTAACTTTCGAATCAAAAATTGCTTTTGAAAAAATTTACTTTTCAAATCGAAATACGCGGTAGCCTACCTGACTTTTAAAAAATGTGGACTTAGCTCCTTTACAACTGAAGGTAACGACGATTTAAATAATAGTATATTGTTGTTCTTCAATCAGCTTTGTTTTATTGAAATGAAGTGCAACAGGTGTTATAAGGGGCGAAATTATAAAAAAAAAAACATTTTTCGTTTACGAGATCGAGAACAGTAATAAGGCTGAATATAAAATAATAAATTCAATATTTTAGTATTATTTTTTGGCAGTTTAGGATTTGTATAGCCTTTTTAGTTTTTAGTAAAGCCGATTTGGCTGTAAAATATTTTTCGATATGGGCAGACTGATAAAAATGGAAGCAAAATAATTTTTCTGTTTTTATGCTTTGTAATTTGGTTCTTCCGTCGTAGGCGTAAAGTTGTTAAGCAGCAACAGGTAGAATTTCGATGTTCGGCGAAACTTTTACCGAACGTCGAACATTAATCGGACATAGCTCATTGCCAAATTCCGACACTTAAACCGAACGCTTTTTCAGACCCTAATAAAATGGTTAATGGATTTTTTTTCATAGCAGACTCTAATAAAATGGTTAATGGATTTTTTCATGGCTAAGGAAGATAACAATGTGCTTAATCTAGCCACTAAAGCCGCCATTAGCTGGCAGTAACAGTAATGTAACCGTGCAGTAAAAAAGTAAGAAAAATCTATTTTCAACAGTTCTAGTCGTTACGGTTAAGTTAAACTTTACTGCTAACTATAATCCTTCTAATTTCCTTACATACAACAAAATGAAGCAGCTGATTTGTAACGTTACTGTTACTGTCAGCTAACTGGAGCTTAAAGGCTGAATTGGCAACACTGTGGCTAAGCAAGATGAAATTGGACAACACTGCTTTGGTATAACCCAGCTAGCATAGGCTGTTTGTTAGACGATTTACAACAACTCCTAAAAGAATCTTCTGATGATTATCTGACGAGTTCCAAAAACATCAAAATTTTTTTTTATTTATTACTTTTTTATATATTTTTGACACGCTCGTTTTTAATCTTGGAATGGACCTTTTGCGACTCTCTGTAAGAGTCATATAACAATAACTGAGCTAGATAAATAACAGCGTTTTTGAAATATGAAAATTATATTGCCAATATAATTTCAATAAAACAAATCGACCTAAGGATCTGTAAAATAAGATTTTCCGACAGGATGGTGTTGATTTCGCGATCTTAAGGTTTGTTTGATATAAATTGTATGAATATTAGGAGTTTTGACATGAAAAACACGCTTATTGCCCTAATTGAGGTAGCTCAGTTACACGGCTGAGCATTTCACGAGTTGTAAAATAATCCCTACGAGAGTCTCATAAGACTCTTGGCATGTTTTTTGAAAGATTCGTTAGATAATCTCTACATACATCATAAAAGATTTCCTTTAGGATTAATATAAGAGTCCTTTGCTGTGTTATGGAAGAATCTCTCATACGAATCAGCACGTGTAACAGTTTCTCCCGTGCGAGGAATCGTCTGCAATTAAAAAATGAGCTCGTCGACAATGAGAAACACTCTTCATGAGATTCCCAGTAGACTCCTAGACGATTGAAAATGCTAGCTGGGAATACACTCCTTGCAATTGGGCATTTTTATACAATAAAAATTATGTAAAGCATACAATTATACAACTCTGCAAAAAAAATTATATTTAAATCCAAAATTTTGACAGATATGGAAGAATTACATACATTAATACTCATAGGCCTATTTTTAATTTGAAAAAAAAAAAATATAACACAATTGACGGGTTCTTACAAAAACGCTGACGCATATGTATTTCATAGTATGAAATAAATATGAGTTTTTCGTCAAATTATTTTTACTTAGTGTACAAATGTATACAAATATAGAACAGGATGTTTCAAATATATATTACCATTCATTCATACGAGTAACAACTTATCAATGAACCCACGCAAATTTACATACTACATAACAATGAACTTGAATTGAAAATGTCATTGCACACTCATCCATTCAAACGTTTCATACGAAGACACACTCTTTTAATGAATTCTATGTCAGACACACGTCCATACAAACACGAACAAACAATGTAGTGCCCGAGTACATGCAGACATGTGTAAAACATATTAATGTAATCTATTGAATGTTAAATAAAAAAGGAAATAAAATAAAATAAAAACATACAATATAAACAGCAACAAAAACTACACGTTTGAGAGAACATTAACATAAACATAGTACAAACATACAAATAAGCCTATTTGGAAGCATGTACTTACGGAGGCACATACTGACGGATGAATGGTACCTATTTTATAGTGTCTTTGTCATTTTCTACCATTTGCACCAGGCACCATGTGTACCAGTTGTTTTTAAATTTAAATTTTCTTGTAGCATTTCAATTGATTTTATGCTTTCGGAGAGCTTTGTGGCTGGGATGGGAAGTCGTGACAATCGTGTACAGATCGTGAAAAGAGTATATATGTATAAGTTTGTCATTCCGTCTGTAATTTCTACAACAGTGATCTTAGAACCCATTAAATATATATTAATTAGGATAAAAGTATGGTAGCACTACTAAATAAAAAAAATACCATAAAAAAGTGTATTTTATTACAAGATGGTCTCAAAAAACATCTGACTGTTATTGCTTTGCATTTTGTTGTTGTATTATAGTAATATTGGGGCCACCTTGCTAAATTATATACAATGGAAGCTTAAATTGAATTTAAATGTACCAGTTTTGTGACTTAAGTGTTAGTTAAGTGTTTAGTGCAGACCAGAATTTTGTATTTAAAACGAATTTAAATACAGATGTGATTTAATATCAAACCTTAAAATTGGTCGTTAATATTGGAATTAAACATTTAATAAGTTTAGTAAAATATTGGTAGTAAAAATTACCGACAACGCACAGTGGCGCCATTTGAGTTTTTTCGTTGCAAAAATCATATCTTTTGAACCGAATAAGATAATTGAACAGTTTAAACAGCATATGATAGATAACTGTTCAGCCTATGAAATGAGCGTTTGGAAAGGGTGCTACGCTTTGTAGGGGCATACTTATGGGTTATCAAAGTTAAAATTAGTAGAAAAATCAATTTTATGGTAACTAAAAAAAATTATTTTTACATTTTTAGATTGTTTTTATTTTTTTTCTTTAGGGTTTTATGTTTTAAATTATTACCCAACAAATTAAAAAAAAAATAATTTTATTTTTAAATTTATTTTTTCAATTTTCTGTAAAATATTCATCACAATTCGTAAGAGAAGGTATTTCGCGTTAAAGATGCCCGCAGTTTCTCATATTTCTCTTTGGAAAGTTCTAAGTCCATAAACAAGGCCAAGGCTTCTTCGGAACCATACTTTTTAATGTGTGCGTTTGTGGGCGTGGGAATGCTTTCCTTAATCCTTTTTAGTCGCTGTGGGCTTGCATCAGCAACAGATTTGGTTATCTGCGACCTAACTCTTTCACTATCCTTCGTGGTCAAGTCATTGGTGGCATCGGCAAGTTTCCTCTTTCTTGTGAAAATTTAACACTCCTCAATACTTTTTTTGGCCTTCCTTTTGCTCCTCTGGTTGATGTGGTGGGTTTATCTACTGCCAATATATCCAGGATGGTGTCTTCATTAAGCCAGTCCTCGTATTTGGAGTTGAAGTTCTGAATGGTTCGATTAGATTTCAGCCATTTAGCCTTAATATTTGCATATATCAGATAAAAATTATTTTTTATAATTTCGCTTCTCTCAATATTTCCGTATAAGCTATTAAGTTCTTCTTAAGCAGCTTCCGTGAAAAACTTTGGTGTGGTTGACTTTCAAAACAGTTCAAATATTTTTAAATTGTTCAACGCCATGTTTTCAGTACTTAAATTGTTTAATGGTTTCAGTAATTGTTGCGCCAACTTTCAGTCGTAGACTAATCCAGGCATTATGCTTATTTTGCAATATATAGGCTTATGCTAACATGCCTAAAAATTTACCTGTTCCCTGCATACATATGGATTTAGGCTGAATAATGCAATTTTGATATTATGCACGTGTCCAAATAAGATTTGTGCCTACCTGTAGGGACCATAAGTCAATATTCTTCCTGACCATTTGTACGCCAAAGTATTGTTTATGTGAGGTACATACCTGCTAATTTCAATGAGTAGTTTTTTTTAAACTATTAGATCAAACTACTGTCAGTCAAAACATATAAGGGATGGACGCCATACAATTTCTGCAACCATGTCTTTTTAAACTTTTTTACCTCTAGAAGCCAAACGGGCACGTACGGGCAGATAAAAATTTTGAATTATGTAAAGAACTAATCAAAGAACAGGTTTTTCAAATATGGCAAATATAGAAAAATATAGTTTTTTTTTATTTTCCGTCAAAGTTGAAAAATAGTGAAAAAAACGGATAGTTTTTAAATAGTGATTTACCAGGAGAAACACAGAGCAAACAGTTAATTTTTTTTTATCATTATACATTTAATAAATACATCAATCAATACAAACAAAAAATAAGGCGATTCGTTACCTATTTTTCGTGATATTACACCTGAAATCGCAACAAATTGACTAAAAATTGTGTGTTTTTTTGAAAACCGAAAGTCGGTCAACTTTGAACGGTTATATCTTCTAAACTAAAAATGTGATATTATTAAGAGTGGCATATTTGAAATCGTTGAAAAGTTTCCTATAACATGGGTTTATTCAAAACTTCGTCGGCACTCATGAAAATTTTGATTTTTGCAACCTCGCTTGCTCTACGGGCGCCACTGTGCAACGGTTCATAAATAGCCAAGTAATAGGCAAATAAATCCTTTTGTCCTCCGCGTGAGCTAGGAGGACAACATTTGGCCAAAGAGGTTTTGTGCATAAGGTATTTTCGGTACTAAAATGAACCGAATCGGTCCATTATTTTACAGGGCCCCTTTACAAATGTCCCCCGGATAATCCAAGTCGGCTCGAATATTTAAAAAAAAGCATTGTTTACATAAAATCCAACCAAACTACAGAAACTTGAAAGAAAAGCCTGATAACAACACTTGACATTCTTTAAGTTGTTTAAATATTTACTCAGTCGGGAAAAATTTGTACACGTATAAGCGATGGAATATCAAAATAGAAAAAATATTGTGCACAAATTTCTTAAAAATCCGTCTTGGTCGTGTTTAATATTAACAAAAAAAAAAAAAGAAACTTCCAAAAAATACTGTAAACGACTTTACAAAACGGTACAAGAAACCTAAAAATACACGAAAATGGATAGATTGGGAAAAAATGTTATGGTATGGCAAGCAAATCTTCAGTTGTGCTCTAAAGAGCACAACGCTTGTCACCTTTTCAACTATAACTTTGGACATTTACATATATATTAAAGAGCTGCACAAGCATAACAAATATTGCTTACAAGCAATTTCATTAAATTCAGATAGTAGGTGTATATTACTCTCTCATTACAAAACACATACTTCCAAAAACAATTGTTTTGCTTTACGATCAAAATATAGAAGAATAGAACAAAACTGCACAAGAACAATGCTGAACTAAAATAAAGCTGAATTAGAACAAAGATGAAGTAGAACATTAAAACAGAAATAGAACATTTCAAGCATGTTTGAATGTTTTGATTGTAAACATAAACCAAAGAGAAAATTGCAAAGGGAGAAACTTTTGATTTAATTTCGTTTGAGTTGTTTTCAATGGGTTCGGTTGTAGGTTCCTTTGAAATATTATTAAAAATTTAGGAAATAATATAGGTAACTAAATTATTAAGCTTAAAGTCTTTTTTTTATTTTTATATAAAACTTTAAACGTTTATTTAACCAATATTTCGGCACTCCTTTGAGTGCCTTCTTCAGGGTTTTTCTTCCTTATTTTATAAATTTTCAACAATTTTTAACAAATTTAACAATAACTGACAAATTAAAAAATTTTTTAATTAGAAATATTGGTTAAATAAACGTTTAAAGTTTTATATAAAAATAAAAAAAGACATCAAGCTTGATAATTTAGTTATACCTAATATAATAATAAAGGTCGACTAAAATAAAATATACATTTAGGAAATAATTCAAAAAAAATCAATTTTGCTTACATTTAATGCATCCATTTCTGTTATAAGCTAAGATCACTTTAAATTTTTTAAATTCCTAATTACGTGCACTCGATGCTTTTACTATAATATACCGTTTCTTTATTTCATTGTCTGTTTTTGTGTTGATATTCTGTTTGTTTTGATAATACAAGCACTAACAAAGCAGAAGAGAAAAACTTTTCAAGTTATGCTTGTTTTGTTTTGGTGAGAGTAATGTGTTGTTATGTTTGTTTTGCTATGTATGTTTACAGTGAAATAATATGATTGATAGTTGTGTGAAGTAGAACACAGAACATTAAGAATATTTTGCGCAGCCCTTTAATATATATTTATAAGAATGCCTGCAGAAAAGTTTGCTGCCCCTTTTAGAAGTCACCACTTAATACAAAATAAACGTTGTATAAAAAAAATTTATTAACAACTTCTAATTTTTTTTTAATATATGGCTTTAACATTTGAAAAATATTTCGGGCATATGACGTCCAATTTCAGGGCACTTATTTCAGCATTGCTATTAGGCATCAATTGTTGCTGGTATATCAGCATAATCAGAATTAGTCGAAAAGTGTAAAATCTCACGACCTTGGAGGTCAATTGACAGCTCAATTAATTGAAACCAACTTATCGCCAAACTTTGATTTTGATGTAATGGAGTCTGTACGGTCTGTTGAGAATTACCATAACGCCATATACGGCAAAAAATGAGCCTCATAACGATTTCCAATACGAACTTTTTGTGGTTTAGCCTTATCGTTCTAACAACATACAAATGATCAGACATGCCTATATTGCATTCGACTTGTTATCGGAATGACTTTTTCAATAACCTCCATTTGAAAGTAAAAAAAAGTACTCTTTCATATTATTTTTTAATTCGAGAAAAAATTTATTTTCCATCCCTGGATTTGCTTATATTTAAATGACAAACTGTGAGTGAGTAAGTGAGAAA